>NDFG01000386.1:0-97041 GCA_002167245.1 Sporophila hypoxantha | reverse complement strand
TTGGGGCTGCAGGCAGCCAGTCACAGCCCATATAGGGGAGGCCTTGCGGAGTGCGCGTCCCTGGAGGTGTTTAAGGAAGTTGGAGTGGTTGTCGGTCAGAGGGTTGACGCGACGATCTGAGGGGGTCCTTTTCCCCCAACCCCTCATTGACTAGAATTCATCTTCCACCCTGGTTTTTGGAATTCTCTGGGCAGTAAATACGAGATCCGACGCCCGTATATTTGGCCGTTCCTGACCACAGTCACGAAGGGCAGGGACCTGTCCCTCAGCCTGGGCCGGGCCGGAGCTGGAAGCGGCCCCAGCCCGGAGCCGAGGCCCGGGAGCAGCGGGCGGGCGGCGGGGGGCCGCCGCGTGTGCGCACCCCACCTCAGAGGCCCGCGCTCGCCCGCCTGAGGCGGCTCCGCCTTTTGCCCGGCCCGGCCCGGCAGCCCGCCTCGCTTCCAGGCAAGCGCCCGGGCCCGCCTCCGCCGGGCCGGCCCCACCTGCGCGGCCTCGGGCAAACCCCACCCCAGGCCGGCCCATGGCGCCGGGGCTGCGCGCTGAGCCGCTTTTCTGGCCCGCCGCCACACCGAGCCGGCGACCGCGCTGCAGCTCGGCCGCGCCATGCGGTGCTACAGACGGGCCACCGCCTTCCTGTGCGAAAATGGGCCGCTCCGAGCGTCTCGTCTTCTTTCTGCTCAGCGCCAGCATCATTCCCAATGGCTTCAACGGGATGTCGGTCGTGTTCCTGGCCGGCACGCCCGAGCACCGGTGCGTCGTGCCCCGCGGGGCCAACCTGAGCGGCGAGTGGCGCAACGCCAGCATCCCGCTGGAGCTGCGGGAGATGTGTATAAGAGACAGGGTGCGTCGTGCCCCGCGGGGCCAACCTGAGCGGCGAGTGGCGCAACGCCAGCATCCCGCTGGAGCTGCGGGACGGGCAGGAGGTGCCGAGCCGCTGCCGCCGCTACAGCCTGGCCACGCTCGCCAACTTCTCGGCGCTGGGGCTGCGACCCGGCTCCGACGTGGAGCTGCAGACGCTGGAGCAGGAGCCGTGCCTGGACGGCTGGGAGTACAGCCGCGATGTCTATCGCTCCACCATCATCACCGAGGTGCGCGGCCGCGGTGACACCCCTGCCCCGGGCCGTGCTGGGGCCGGGGCCTGTCATTCTGTCCGGGGAAAGTCCGGGCAGGAGCCATCGGGTGAAGTGCCGATGGAAGGGGAAGGGGTCCGGGTGGGCATGATGCTGCGAGGGGCGGGAGGGATGCGAGAGGTAAAGGCTGACGAAGGAGCTGCGCGCCCTCGCCGTTCCAGCTGTGTTTGCCAGCTGGTTTYACTCTGGGACAGGTTTGTGTGGAGGGGGAGGCAGAGGCTGAAAATTGAAGCCCGGTAGTTTCCTCCTGCCGCACGCTGACCATCCCGGTAATTTTCTATGTGATGGAATTGCTCRTCCTCAGTGCAGCGTTGAATGGGGACATGGATACGTTCAGATAAACACACCCCCAGCTGTCCGGGGCTAGAGCAGAGCGGACCCTCGCTGGCCCGGTGCCCTGGAATGCCGGTGCTTCCGTGGCCGTCAGCGCTGGGATCGGCGGGAGGCAGGTGCCGCGGTCACTCCTGCGGGAGCCTGGCCTGGCTGTCCCCTCGGTTTGTCGGCTCTGTCTGCAGTGGCATCGTCTGTGCAGAGCGTCACGGGGGAACATCAGCGGTGCCGGGCAATGTGAGCACTTGTTTGTGTCTTCTGGCCGTGCCAGGGTGTGGAGGCAGAGCCGYGCTGTTCCGTAACGCGGGCACGGAGCGGGGAGCTCCGTTAGAGAAGGGAAATGATTCCTCTGAAGCTGCAGGAGCGCTGTTGCTGTTCCTCATTCTGTAAGGGGTTTCAGGGAATAACAGGCTCGCCCTCATGGCAGGCAGTGGCAGCTGGCAGGCTCCGCGGCCCTTCAGCCCAGGGCCACCCTCCTCACCCTCGGGAGCGTGAGAGGGAAAGGGTGGGGAGCTCTCCTCACGAGTCCCTGTGACTCAGCAGCAACATCTGCCACCAAAAAAACATCGGAGGATGGCACAGCCAGGGAAGGTTCTGGTGCTGAGGCGAGGACTCTGTGCCCTGAGGACACAGGAGGAGGGTCTGTGCCAGGGGTGGACAGACATGGGCCAGCCACGTGCCTGGCATGTGGGCAGGAGGTGTCAGCCTCCTGTCACCTGCTCAAAGGGACACCATTGGCGCATGTGACACTTGCCATKTGTGCTGACACTGGTATTCAATCTCTGGAGATCCCTCACAATATCAGATCAAGGCAGGGGTTCGTGGAAAGCTCGCCCTGCTCCTGGCCACGGGCAAACTGAAGCAGCAGCCTGGCTGCTGCCCACATGCCTGGCTGGCACAGCTGCTGCCCACATAACCCACAGGCTGGCACRGCTGCCAGGCAGGTGCCTGGTGGCCACCACTGGCACAGACAATGCCACTCTCACTGCCAGAGGGACGTCAGTTTATCCTGGTGTCTCTATGAGCTTGTTATCTCTGTTTTAGAGTCAGTGGGTGCTCTGGGAGAGGCAGTAAATAAAGCAAAAGGAGGAGAAATGTGATTCTTCTTAATGAACAGTAAATCATTTATGTTGGAAGATGCCAGACAAGAGAATTCTGTGCCGTATTTGGATGGGACATAGCTGTGGGGTTTGCCTTGGGGCCTGGGGTGTGCCAGAGAGGCAATAGCACATCCAGAGATGGAAACCAAGTGCCAGGTTCCCATCTGTAAGCCAGATGGAAAAGGATACTTGTTTTGTTTCAAAATTGTCATGGACATTTGGAAAAAATGYAGAATTTGGTTTCAAAACAAGGAAAACAGGCRCTGATTAAATGCTGGAAAGAGGCAGTTTAGACAAATTTGAGATGCTTGTTTTGTACCCAACATTTTTCTCTGTATTAGGAAAGACAAGTCAGGACAGGCCACCAGAAGAGCTTAGTGAAGAAATAGCTTCAGAAGTCAATTCAAGAACAGAACTTGATGGTACAGGATTAAGTRCTGGAGACTTCATTTGATTCATTCAGTTGCATTTAATCCTGTTATTAAATGCTGCTTGAAGGCAACTGGGAGATGCCAGCTCAGCACCTGTGTTCCTTGGTCTGTGAGGACATGCTAAACCCTGGGACCAGAGAATCCCAAACTGAGACATTTTGGTGGTGTTAAAATGGAGATGATGGGGAAAAGTGAACRTGCCCACAGGTGATCTTTGGGCCAGGCTGATGTAAGAAAGGGGCTGTAAGAGTAATGGTGAGCAAGTGGAAATGTGAGTCATTGTGGGGTCAAGAGTGATCCCTTGGCTGAGATGGAGGGGCTGCAGGGTTTCCTTTTCCTATTGGCAGGCTCCTGGGGTCTGGYACATTGGTATTCTTTTCTGGAACTAATCTGCTTCTCTTTTACTTCCAGATMATGATGTTCAGATCAAACATGAATTAGAGGCTCAAGGACAAGCACTGATTTTGCCCTTTGGAGTAGGCATCAGGATCCAGTCAGTTCCCTTGAGCCAGGCTGTCACCAGCACTGCTCCCTGGGGACACACTGAGCTGCTCTCCACCACTGGGGCATGGCATGTACCCCAGACACCACTTTGGGGCCCCTGCAAAGGGCAGAGGGAGTGCCAGAGGCTCTRCTGGGGCTACTGCTCTGTCACCTGTGTCATCCTGCTCAGTCCCTGTCCCAGCCCTGGCCCTGATGTTAGTGAAGGCAGAAACCAGAAGCTTTTGGGACTGGCAGAGGCAAGAGACTGGATAGGAATTGCTTTGGTTTGAAAGCATCTGAAGGTCTTTCTGTTCTGTTCTGTTCTGTTTTTTTCCATCAGTGGAGAGCAGCCCTGCCCAGCCCTGGAAGCCCACCCTGTGCTCAGGCATGGAGGTGCTCGTGCTTGTCACTTGTGCACTGAGCAGATCTGGTGTCATTRCTGGGYCTGGTACCCAGGGAGCAGGATGGGGCCATCTGTGAATAATTAACACTTCTTGAGTTATTCATGGTCAGCTTTACTCTTGGAAACAAGTTCAGATTTTCCCTGGTTTGCAGCCCCACCCATTTACACAAGGCTCCACTAGTGTTTTCTCCTCTGATGTGAATGAGCTGTACTCAGGGGGTTAATTAGTGATTTCTAATTGGCRGGGGGGCACTTGGGGCAGTCAGGGCACCTTCTCCAGCAATTTCAATTTTTCAGAAAGCTCCTCCATCTATAGTGTKCCTGCCAGCAGCACTTAGCAGAACTGGCTCTTGCAGTAGCTGGGAGCTTGTCAGAAAGGGCTGTAGGGATTTGATGGGAATAAAGTGATTTAATAACAGTGTTCTTGAGCAGCTCCTATTCCTAGCATTCAGAGGCCTTGCCTGGAATCTTACATGAACTTTGCTCCCCAGTTTGCTTTGCTAGGGACATTACAGAATTACTTATTTTCTGGTTAATGTATAATTAGCCCAGTAGAGACAGTTTGGAAGTTCTAGCTGTAGGCAGTTTTGCTGTGGCTGGGCTGTAGCTCCTATAGCCATGGAGTGCTTGGTGCTGTCTGTGAGGGATGCAGCTCTGAGGAAGGGGTCAAACGAGCTACATTTCACTTTTCCCAACACACTGAAGCACTGCTGAAACCTTACCATGTTGATATGTGGTTGGTCAYTGTGCATGAGCCTCAGTCAGAGTGAGTGCCTGTGGGGATGGGAAGCTGGAATTTGGGAGGTGAGTGTAGCTGTAGGGTAGGGCTGTATTGCTCAGGTACCATGTGATATTGGAGCTAAAATAGGTGGGTTGTTCCCTTAGCAGCTTCAAGTATACTTMAAGTCAGATGGATTTGATGTGTTTGTGTATTTTCTGGTCAAATGCAGTGAGTTCCTGTACACAGTAGCCCCTCTTTGGACAGCCAGCTGCTGTGTGCTGATTACACATCCCCCAGATCTGAAAGACTTGACCCTGTACAGTGAATTTTTCCTGGGTATGCAGTATRTCATGGGGAAAAATGGAGCAAACACCTGTATTTGGCACCAATGCAGTTTCATGGGCAAGTTATTATTTAGCTGGGTTTATTTTACAGCCAAAGTGCCTTTGGCACCATGGAGACATTTTGAAAACATTGATCCTTAACCTCGAGCAACTCAAGTCTGAAGGTCCAGGAGCAGGAGCTGTGCTGGTGCCCCAGAGCAAGGTGCTCAGTACAGATAATTGACAATAGTTTGTATGAGCTGCAGGTTCTGCCTTGCTGTCACTCAACAGCTTTCCCTGAGTGGGGCAAGGAAGGTGCAGCAGGATGAGGTGAAAGACCTCTGCCCTGCACTTTGAATGCCATGGTTTTTGTAGCTGAATTTTGCTTTGTTTTAAATACTGGAATTGATTTCTACTGACTTTCTTTACAGAAATCTGTTTTCTTTCACAGTTGAAGCAGATCCCTGCATYTGTTTTTCACAACTATCATCCTTGAATGTACCAGAGCCCCACTGWCCCACATGCTAACCTCCACCTTCTCAAAACGCAGTGCAGATAAGTGCAGGTGTGTGCCCAGACAGGCCCACACTTCACCACCTCCCCCTTCCCAGCAGGGACAAGAAAATACCTTACAGAAAATTCTGCCACAGGGTTCTTTTTGTTCTTAATCAGTTTAAGGTTTTGGAGGCACGTTTTAGTCCACAAGTCTCCTTGTTCCTGCATTGAAGACATGTGTGTTCCTCAGGAAGAGGCACGGGCTGTGTATTTAACCTCAACTTCTTTTTTTGCTGTGTAGCTGGTGTTACTTTGCAGGCTGGGCAAAGGGCAGAGGTACTTACTTGACTCCCCTCTGCTGGCAGTGTACTTCTGTTCTGTCTGAAAATAGGCATTAATTGCATCTCTTGCCTAAATTGTAGTCCAAAGCAAACTGCATCAAACCACACCACCTTCCCCCTTGTTCTGGGGTKTGCCTGCCTGTTCTGCAGCAGCTGTGAAGCTCACCCACCAATCCACTGGTGGTTTGTTTCTGGCAGGGCT
This sequence comes from Sporophila hypoxantha, assembly GCA_002167245.1. Taxonomy (NCBI): domain Eukaryota; kingdom Metazoa; phylum Chordata; class Aves; order Passeriformes; family Thraupidae; genus Sporophila; species Sporophila hypoxantha. Next base: position 91,082 of record NDFG01000386.1, on the reverse strand, counting down.
TGTGGTGCCATCAGACAGCACCAGGGTGTCTCTGTAACACAAGGGTTGCTCCTTGTTGCCTGCAGCTGAGTGAGGAGCCTGAGCAGCTCTGATGGCAGGTTTCTGCTCCATCACCAAGCCTTTGCCTGTGCTTGGCACATCCATTCTCTGAGCAAAGCATGGCTGCTGGTGCAGGCAATGGCCCTGCTCTCTGATAGCATGGCTAATTATTAAAATTATGCCATACTTTAATCTGTGATCTAACTAGCTTACCATTGTGGTAGAATTATCTGATCTGAGAGTGACACGTTTGAAGCCTCTCCCTAAGTGCTCCTGGCAGACATGCCTTAACCAGGAGATTAGTCACTAGGAGGGGAGCAAGCCTTGGCAGAGACATGCTCAGCTCTAACTTCGGTGGACAGAGGCTCATGATGCTATTTTTATTTTTTTTAAACCTTGTCTGAGGTTATGAGTAGTTTTAGGTGGAAGTTTCCACACTGGCTCCTGTCCTGAGTCTGCAGCCACAGCCAGCTGCAGTCATGAGGCTGKGAGTGATGGGTGGCAAGTCAGTGGTGCAGGTGGTGGGGTGGAACAGAATTTGGTAACACATCAGTGCAAGAAAAGAGATTTCATTCTGTGTGTCTTCTCACACATGCTTTGTCTGCCCCAGAAGTTGTAGAGATGCAGCAGGTTTTGTGCTGGCAGAGGTAAACTGGGAGCTGTCCTTGCTGGGATGGTTCTTTACCCTTCTCCATTGCTCTGTTTCACTGCTGGGAGCATGGAGCTGTCCTTAGCTGGGATGGTTCTTTACCCTTCTCCATTGCTCTGTTTCACTGCTGGGAGCATCTTGGACCATGGGGAGCCAGGTCCAGGGGTCTGGTGGACACATGATGGGAGGATTGTACTGGAAACACGTCCAGGACAGCCCCTGAGCTGCACACACTGGCTCCCATCAGGTTTGGCATTGCTGGCCAGAGGCAATGGGGCCGTCAGCTGCTGCTGCTGCTGCTTTGGCCTCATGGAGTTGCCTGGGGAGGCAATCACTTTCCCTTCTTTTTCCTGTGCTTTAAGCAGGATGTTTCAACAGTGACCTTGGCCAAGAAAACAGTGCTGGTGATGAGTGGAAGTGTGGGAAACAGAACTCCATTGCATGGAGATGTGTGTGTCTCCAAGCAGCAGCCCCTGTGCTGGACAAGGCTCAGCACAGCACTGGGGCTGTGTCTGAGCACAGGACTTTCTCTTGCAGTGGAACCTGGTGTGTGATGACGACTGGAAAGCCCCACTGACCACCTCCCTCTTCTTTGTGGGGGTCCTCATTGGCTCCTTCATCTCGGGGCAGCTCTCAGACAGGTAATGCCATGGGCAGGGCACACCTGGGGCATTTGTTTTGAGAGACAAAAGGAGTGAAATGTCCAGTGCTCTGAGTCCTGATCTAAATTAGGTTACTGGCCTGGCTTCTTCAAAAATCCCATCCTGGTCTACCCCAGGTGAAGGATTTCTCTCTCTCAGGCACTTCAGAGCCCAGGGACTGATCTCCATAAGGAGCCCATGTGGCTGCTTTGCAGATGGATGCAGTGGGTTTCCCTTCACAGCCCRCTTCCCATTTGTTTCTTTATCCAGCCTTTTCAGTAGTTTAAAAGATGCTGGGTTTTGTTGTACACTAACTGATAATSCCTTGTTAGAACTGTAAGATAGGAATTTGCTCTTTGAATGGAATCTCTGCACAGGAGAGATGGTTTGGTGGAAACAGAGTAAGGACATGTGAGAGGAAGGAAAAAAGATTAACAAAAATGATAGRAATTGTCATAGCATCTCACTAGATATAAATGTAAAAAAAATCATTGCAGGCATTTGATAATTGTCTCAGCAGTGTTGAGGTTTTGGCCTTACAAGTGTTGAATGCAGAATACACATTCCCAGTGCAAATCTCTGCTCCATTCAGCCCTCAGCCTTGTGTCCATACCCATATGGTGGGATCTCTGGTCCTGCTCTGACTGCTCTCTGGGAATGAGGATGTCATAAGGCAGCAGTGTTCCTCTGGGTGCTTATTGGAGGGGTTTCAAAACTCACTGGAAGTCTTAATCCTAAAGCCTCCAGCAGTAAATTCCATGTGATCTGAATTTAATCTCCTGACTCCTGCCCCAGTGCAGAAGTCAGTTGGTGTTACTGTTTGAAAGGGAGATGAGATAATCACTAAATCCCASTGGTGCCATTTCCCAGTGGGAGCATTTGAGGAAGTGTGTGTGCCCTGGTGGCAGCACAGCCACYGAGAGCCCAGCTCATGCCTTCCCACATGAGCTTCCTTGGATTATTTGGGGCTTTTGTCAGAAAAGGATTGTGATCTGAGCCTGTTGCCAGGCACTTTCCCCATGCCTGCCATAGAAGCCTTTCCAAGTGAGGGGCTGCTGCAGGCAGCAGGTGATGCAGCCTGTGCAGCATCTGTGCCCACAGGTATGAAAACCTGAGCTTGTCCTGCCTCTCCAGGACCACAAGCCATGTAATCCTAATGCAGAGAAACAGGTGAGACAAAGGGGGCAGTATGTCTGGCAACTCAGACCAGAACCAGTTGACAAACTCAAAGCATAATGGTGTTGCAAAGTAAAGGTGCCAGTAGCCTAAAGTTCATCATTTCCTCACTTTCAGGTGTGTGACTTGCAGTCTGCATGGGTCTCCCTATTGWACTGTTGCCTGGTCTCCTTAATCTCTGTCTAGTGGCTTTCTGAAGTTTCTGTTCATAGCTTTTCTTCTCTGTTTGTCTTGTGGGTCTTGGAAATTTTAATATTTTTTARTGCATATGAAAATATTTTTTTTAAGATGCAGAACTTCAGGTTGTGCTAAGATGCATAACTTGAGATTGGATGTTTGTTCTCCCTTGTGCCCTCTTATATAGYCCCCACCATAAATACATGCTGTTTCACTAATAATCTTTTTCTTTACCAAAGGTTTGGCAGGAAGAATATCCTTTTTCTGACAATGGCTGTGCAGACTGGCTTCAGCTTCCTGCAGATCTTTTCCACCAGCTGGGAGATGTTCACAGTCCTCTTCCTCATTGTGGGGATGGGACAGATCTCTAACTACGTGGTGGCCTTCATTTTGGGTATGAATATATTTGCATTAGATTAAATGTTTGCTTATTGTACTGTTACWTTTTTTCCCCTCTGAACCTGGATCATTTAATTAGACAGTGGTAAATCTGTATTGGTAAAATTCCTACTTTAGGYCAGAATKATTGKTTTTTTGCTCTGTGATTCTTCAAGCCTATACTTTCTGTAGGTTTAGAGAAAAAGAAGAGAGCAGGAAGAGTCTAAATAAACATCCATTTCATTCCTCTTTGGAGAAGACATTCAAGGCAGTGTCCAGGGTTTAGCAGCAGCAGTAGGTCTGAGATACAGAAGGCATTTGGGTTCATCCCTGCCTCCCTCTGCACCTTTTGCAGAGAGGTCAGTGCATACCTGAGTGCAGAGCCTTGGAGCAAACCAGCAATTTCCAGGCACGATGAGTGTCAGGGGGACCAGAGCAGAGGAGCTGGCTGGGTGCCAAAGCCCCATTAGCCATAAATGCTCTCAGTGTTGAGATCAGCGAYAAAGACCTAAGTTTTGGAAGATTTTTTGCTTTCTTTACTATGGGGAGTGTAGGAATAAAGACCCAGMAGCTTCATGGCCTGGGGACCCTGCAGAGAACAAGGGACCCCATGGGGAAGGGGACCCCACAGAGGCTCCCACTGGACATGGGAGTTTCAGAAAAGGCAACTGCATGGTCAGATTATGGGGATGAGTGATGCAGGTTTCAGGGGGGAAATGGGAATTTGCTGTCTTTAAAGTCTGTACAAATATATATTTATGGCTGATTTTAAACCCCTGGTGTCAACATTACAATCTGTAGATTGTAATGTGAACTAGATTAAAATTGTACATTACTAGTTAATGCTGGTCTTTCCTACCCCATGAGGTTTAATGGGGAAAAAACAGTTCAGAAGAGCATAAAATGAAGTCAGTGCTATGAAGAGGATACAGCACTGTGTCCCCAAGCAGCCAGGAATCACTGCTGCCTGTGGCACAGGGAGGATAAAGGTCRGGCTGTCAGCAGGGGGATCCCTTGTTGCCATCACCGTCGTAACTGTTCCTGTCCCAATTGCCACTGCTCCCACTGTCCTGGTAGTTTAATTCCTGTGTGGAGCTGATGGAGCAGGAGCAAATGCCTGCCATGGGAAGGCTGGGAGGTACAGCACTGGGTAAAGCTGAAAATCCTTGTGGAAACTCATGGCTGTTGTGTAGCCCAGAGGTGCAGGTTCTGATCAGGCAGGAATTTAGCTGCCATCTCCCCTGGGAATGTGGGGCACAGCTGGGTGTGGATTGGGATGCTGTCTCAGTGCTCAGCAGAAGCAAAGCTGGAAGGGAGGGCCAGGAACACCCCAGTAGGCAAATGGTTCTTCTGTTGAGAGGGKACTGGGTTTCCCCCAGTGCCATTAGGCTTGTTTAATGGGTTAGCTGTTGTTTGCTGGCCCATGCCCCAGTGGGCTGTCTCTTCTGCCATCCCTCCTCTATAGAGGCTTGCCAGCAGCAGCAATAGCTCCCAGGGAGCAGAGGGGCAGATTCAGCTGTGGGCTGCCAGGGAGCAGAGGGCAGATTCAGCTGTGGCTGCCAGGGAGCACAGAGGGGCAGATTCAGCTGTGGCTGCCAGGGAGCAGAGGCAGATTCAGCTGTGGCTGCCAGGGAGCAGAGGGGCAGATTCAGCGCGTGGCTGCCAGGGAGCAGAGGCAGATTCAGCTGTGGCTGCCAGGGAGCAGAGGGGCAAGTTCAGCCGTGGCTGCCAGGAGCCAGGGGGCAACAGCTGTGGCGGCCAGGAGCAGAGGGGCAGATTCAGCTGTGGCTCCCAGGGAGCAGAGGCAGATTCCTGGGGCATTTGGCAGCAGTGCTCCACTCCCCAGCAGCCTTGAGGCTGGTTCTAAGGGCAGGGTTAATCTAAACTAACTTAGACCTTAGCTTCCTCATTTAAGTGAACCCTCAGCTGCCTGTCATGGGTAAGGAAGGAGGTACTTACAGAGGGTGGTCTTCCACCCTACACTCCACAGCCAGGTGTCCCCATAAGCACTGTGACTTCTGCCTGTGGCAAGGCAAACCCAGGAGCTTCCAGGAGGCTGCCCATGATAGAGGTACTGAACAGGAGAGAATATACCCATTAAAAGAAAAGTAACTCCTCTAGAAAGCCCATCCTGATTACAGGATGTGCTGGAGATGCTGCCCTTGTTTCATCCCAGAGCAGGCAGGGCTGAGCTGTGCCTGGCAGGGCAGCAGTGACACCAGCACCTACAAAGGCCCTGTTGAGCCTGGCTGTGCTGCAGCCCTGGCACCCTCCATCCCTGAGTGCAGTGGGTTTTTTCCCAAGTTCAGCACAGTTTCTCTTGTCACTCAAACTCTCAGCATCCAAACCTCTRTTGCCTCCCCATGTGCAGCTCAGACCCTGTTTCAGCATCCTTAGCCACCCAGGCTCATGCTGTCCATTGCACTGTTGCCCACCTTCATGGAAATAGCTCCCCCTGAGGTGTTGGTGAACTTCTGTAGTCAATGTTAGGGTTTTTTCAATCACATGCTGTGAAATTTCTGTCATAGCTTTAGTCTCAGTTGTTCTCTGTGCTCAAAACTGTTGTGTTCAGGTTCTGGGATGGTAAAACACTGCAGAGGTTTGTGAAGGCATGTTGGTATTGTCCAAAACTGTTACTCCATGGCTAGGAGAATGAGGGAAGAGGAAAGGCAGGAGAGACATCATCTCGTACTGCCTTTGAATTGACACAAATTATAATGTAACATTTAACAGGCTTAAACCAATGTTTCAAGTATCAGACCTCTCCCAAGAAAGTCCCTTGAAACAAGAGCAAGAGGAAGGAAGATGTTAAYATTTATCCCCACACACCCACTTTAGCCCAGCAAATTCTTATTTTTGTGGGTTTTTTACTGTGACTTTRTTCAGTTACTCCAGGTTTCTGAAATGAAAATTCATGTAACTATCAAATAGGAGGGTTTTCCAGTCTTGGGTATTTTTTTTTCCATTTTCTCTGCAATAATAAATGTTGGAGTTCTTGCCATGATACACAGCCCAAGTACACTCTCCACACTTTGTGACCCTCAGTTCACTCAGTGTCATTTGTGTTTTGAGTCCAGATCACACTGTGGCAGTTATGGCCCTTGCAGCACTCCTGATGTGAAGGAGAGCTCTGCAGACCAGGGGCTGAGAGTTCAAGGAGAAGTGAGGTGGACCTGAGAGCTTCGTTGGATTCTGCTAAGGAGTGGCTGTGTGTTTTATTATAAAAGAATTGAGATGCTGTGGAAGGCTTAGAACTGAGTTTTCATGACTCAATATTAGGTTGCTGCATGGTGCAATGGCTGTAGGATGCTTGCCCTGACTGCTGCCTGGCTACTGGAACAGTAACATTACTAGAGGATGGCATCTTCCCTGGTTCTGTCCTTCAGCCCCTGATGTGCCCATCCAGCATTGCAACCTTCCTTCTGTTCCCAAAAATAGATGGGAAATTTGTTTCCACCTCACCTTACTGTAAATTCACATCCTTCCATCCCATACCAGTCTGCTGTGCTCAGACCTTTGCTCCTTCAGAAGTGCCCAGCAGTGAATTAATCTTAAATCCAGATGGGTTAAGTGGGGGAGCAGGATGAGTGTGTGGGGAAGGCTCCTGGAAGTCTGCCAGCCATTCCCCATGCCTGTCCTTATCTGTGTCAGCCAATGCATTAATCAAAGCAAACAGAAGTAGCTTCTTTATCTGCAGGTTCCCAATACTCCCAGCAGCATTTCTGTACAGGCATGTCTGTGCTGTGCTGCTCTTTTCTAAGATTGTTTAGCTTAATTTTTTTTTTTTGTTTGTAAATGCAATAAAGTATTTAGTCATGCTTGAAAACAAAGAGTTAAAATGCTAATCSAACCTCCCTTGTTTTAAACAGGCACAGAAATTCTTGGCAAATCAGTTCGTATTCTATTCTCTACATTAGGAGTTTGCATATTTTTTGCAATTGGCTACATGTTGCTGCCACTGTTTGCTTACTTCATCAGAGACTGGCGGATGCTGCTGCTGGCGCTCACTGTCCCGGGGCTGTTCTGCATCCCGCTCTGGTGGTGAGTCCATGCCGGGGCCACGCTTCCACCTCCCCTCCCGCCCGCTGCTCGTTGTGCTGGGTCAGGGAGGAGGGGCACTCTTCTATTCACCGCGTGGGAACGCTCTGCCTCGAGGGAGCGCTTTTTGTTTGGGGTTTCTTGCCAATTTAAGTCGAGTAACTACCTAGAGAGCCTCGTCGGTGCTGTGTACTTGAAGCCCTGCTCTTTTTAGCTGGACAGAAGCATGGAAGAAGGGCAGAAAGCCCTGTTTGGTTGCTGCCTTTCTAAAGGGAGAGGTGTTTGAAAATAGGAAAGGAAAAGCAAGGCATCACTCACACTCTTAAGTTAAGAATAATTCAAAACAGAATAATTCATATTATTCAGGGAACTCCTTTCTTTTTCCTATCTTGAAAAAGTAAGTGAGMAATTAGGATCTTTATAACAGTTGAGTGATTTAGACACACTCTTCTATAGTCTAAAACACCTCCTGCATGTCCCAGTCTTGTTAGAAGTATCTGCTGATGGTTTGTTGGTTAGTTGGGGTTTTTTTTTAACCTCAGTCTTCAAACCAAACCTTTAAAATGGTTTTCAGCTCCACCTCTGCTGTCATAGGATTTTAAAGACAGTCTGATTCTGTTTAAGGGTCAGTTTGCTTATGTCACTTGAAGTGTTTCAAATTCCTTCATCACAGCAGCATTTCCCTCTGCACCAAGCAGCTGTTCTCTGGGGAGGCTGGTTCTGGGTGGGAGCCTCTCAGATGTCTGCTATAAAACAGGCACTGTGAGGCACAGGAAAATTGTCCCCAAGGCATGGCTTCAGAGCCCTGCTTTGAAATCTATGGRCTGGGAATTCCCAGGCCTTTTAAAAGCTTACACTTAAAAGTGCCAAAAACTTCCTCTGGTGGCACTTTGGGGCCTGTGTGGGAGTACTTGGGGATCAAGGTGCCCTGGCAGAGCTCTGCCAAGGCAGGTTGGTGTTAGCTGGCATTTTGGCATGTGGACCCACTGCTTCCATGGGCCATGTGACTTGCACATCCCTCTGCTCTGTACAATTCTTGCTCTTTTACTCATTTCCCTTCCAAATTCTCCAGAAGGTTCCCTGCATTATCTCTGCAGTCTCGAGATCCCCAGCTTTCCCAGTAAGAAGAGCAGTGGGGCAGCTCATCTTACAGAAAGTCCCATTAGTGATTATTGATCAGATATAAATCATCTGATGTTTGTAATTATTGGCCTGGCTTTGAGTCAGTCTTTGGGGCTCATCAGAGGAAAAAGCCAAGGAGAGGAAAAAGTGCTGCTGGCTAAAGGGAGCAAGATAGCATCTGTTAATACCAAAGGATTTAGTTAGGGAAAGTTAAAGTTTTCTGGCCTGTTCTTGGTGTTAATTCATTCAACATGTGCCTGTAATTGATTAGAGAATGTCATCAACTCTGCAAGGGGACACTGCCCCTGCCCTCTGCCTGGGAAAATCTGCCTCAGAGCTGTGGTAACATGGTGAGGTTTGTATATAAGATCCCTATGACACAAAACCTTTAAATACACACTGTGCATATTTAAAGCATTTCCACATTGTGTGCAGTTTCCTAAGAATATTTTTGATTCACACTGGCTAAGCTGCTCCCATCCTTTCTGTCTATCTGGTGACACCTGGTGGACATCAATTATTCCTTAAAAAACAACGACTGAGGACAAAGCATCTACTTTAGCATGGTAATAGGTCCCGTGTATTTGAATTACATTGCCCACATGCTTCTGTGCTGGYTGTCTCCTGCTGCAAGCAMTCTGTGAGATCCGAGTGTAACTCCCAGGCACAATAAMTGTGTTATTTATAACTTGTTACTTTTGGGGAAACATTGMATCATTTCTTCTGAAACTTATTATAGGATCATTCCTGAGTCTCCTCGGTGGCTGATCTCCCAGGGAAGATATAAGGAGGCAGAAGCTATTATCCAAAAGGCTGCAAAAATGAATGGCATTCCAGCCCCAGCTGTGCTTTTTGACACTGCAGAGGTATGTTCCACACACCCTGGTGCTTTACCTCGCTGGCACTTCCCTGTTTGGCTGGTTGACTTGTTGGGAAATGCCAGCAGAGCTGGTTTGCACCAGCAGCTCTTGGGCTGGCAGTGGCTGCTGGCCTGTGGTAAGTGCTGGGTTAGCAAAGTGATCAAAGAGATCAAAGTGAGAATCCAGAGGGAGGTTTTATTTGTTTGCTTTTCACAGTAAAATTCTCTTCCTCAGCAGTGGTTTATTGTGGTTTTCAAAGCAAGGGTGACCCAGATTGCTTCATCCTCTGGGCACTGCAAAGACCCAAGGAGAATGTGTTTGTGCCCGTTTCAGTTTGGTGCTTTTTTAGCAGTTTGCAGTTTAGCAAGAGCCCTTTGCAGGGGTCTGTGTGGGGGACCCTGAATCAGCACCCACATGAGCTGGGTCTGTGTGGAGCCTCAGGGACTCCTCAGGTTGCCCAAACCAGCCAAAACACCTGAGTGCTACAAGGGGACTTGGAAACCATGATGTGAGTGAAGACAGTGAAGAACACCAAGCTATTTTTCAAAACTGTGGTTTTCTGTATTTCATATCTGTTGGTTAAMAGAAGAAAGTCTGGTGAAACCCGGCAGCCCAGCAGCAGGGAGCAGCACAGCCACAGGGGGATGGTTGGTTCCTGTGCTCATCTCTCCCTCTACTGGCTCTGCCCTCACTGGAGCTCCTCACAGAGGTTTTTCTTGTGCAAAGACTCCTCCAGCCTTGCGTCAGCAATGACCGTGTGTCTGTAGGTCGGATCTTCCTCTGCTGCCTTATACTGCCACCTTCCTTTTGTGGCAGAGAGAGCAGAAAGCAAAGCACCGTGTGCTCCTCTGCGGTGGCTGCAGGACAAAGATGCTGAGTTACCCYTCCCCTGGGCAGGACCCATCACTTGACTGTCACACTTGTATTTTGGCTGAAGATTTCTTTCCCAAGTGGAAGTTTTTGTGTAAATTGAAGTGTGTGTTCCAATTATGGGAAGCTCATTCTACACCAGCCATGGAAAAACACTTCTCTTACTTCACAGCCAGGCCTCAGATGTCTTTCAAACTGGGGATGACTTTTTTGGATTGCAGCATTTTATCATTCCTGCATATTTTCTTAAACCAAGGAGACACTCACCTGCTTCATGGAAATTTTGTGTGCCAAAGTGTGTGTCCAAAAAACCCTGAGGAAGGTGTCTGTATGCTAGGTCTCAAGTTGGAAGTATTTTTCAAACATTGATAGAAAGACTCTCCTTGGAAACCATAATCTATTCCTAGGAAAGGGCATCTCCTGGATAGTCCTGTAGGGAGAAGCAGGGTGGTTTGTTCTTTGGGCCTGGGGGAAGCCTGGCCAMAAGTTCTGGCTTTGCCCTAGAAAGGGCAAGGTGTGCAGGCAGAAAGGCACCCTAAATGCCACCCAGAAGATTCCTGCTTCAACCTCAAACTACACCCTCTATCTCCARTCTGACGTGGTGGATGCTCCTGTGATGTGCCCTGGCCTCACCAAACTTTCTCATCTGTTCCTCTCCCTGTCAGGGTGCTGGCAGGCAGCAAAATTGGCTGATTTCCTGCATTTGTTTCCCATCACTTATGAAGGTTTGAGAGAGTTGAATGGACAGTGCAGAGAATGGACAGAACAATGCCTCTGGTACTGAGGTTACTTCTGGAACTACTGTGTGAGATCCTTAAGGAAACGTTAACTCATCTGCCTGCTCAGCTGATTCTCCTTTCTAATTAATCTTCRTGGTGCAGTGGAAACTCCCATGAGTACAGCTGGGTGCAAGGACAAGCTCCACTAAGGACTGTGCTCCCTGGTGCAGAAGTGGCCCTTGGGCTGACCTCTTATTCCCTGATAGCCATAACTCCATAACTGCCTGGACTGTGGGTAGCAGAGGTTGTTATGCTCTTAGGTGTGTGGGAATTTTTTTGGTTTTGTCTTCCTTTTTCCTTCAGATGCAGGATTCGAAGCCCCAGCAGCAGCAGAAGGCTATCCTTCTGGACCTATTTCGAACCCGAAACATTGCAACTATTACTATTATGTCATTACTTTTGTGGTAAGGAAATGTGTATTCCTAAAGTACCCAGGCAATAGAACAGTTCCTGATTTGAGGGCATGTGCCACGGGTTTAGATAATAAGTCTGAGCCTCGGAGTCAAGCTCCGAGTGGTCCTTGGCTGGCACTTGGCCCTCWGTGTCCTCACAACCACACTGCATTAATACACCAGAATATGGAGACAGTAGCCTTGACTCAGATGTAGAATAGTTAGAAAACTATATGTAACAGCTTGTGCATTTTTAAGTATGTTGCTTTTTTTTTTTTTTTAAATACTACCCATCTCTGTAATCTTTATTTGAAGATACATGTTCTTCTTGAAGCAAAGGCAGCAACTCAGTAACATAATAAGAGCCAGACCCATGGCCAGCATTTTTGTTCTGTTTTGTACTGTGCCCATCTCAGTGAGATCCTGGTCCCTGCCTGGGCAGCCATGAGAAATGAGGACCCAATAATGCTSTATAGACAAACCAGAACTCTTTCTGTCCATATTCACTCCAGCAGAAAGGAACTGGCTAGCACATTTGGTAAGGCACTCCTAAGATCTGAAGCATGAACATCCATCTCTCTGTGAAGATTAAATGTGAWATAACAGAACTGCTGAGGGTGGGAGATCCTGACACTAGCTACAAGTAGGAATGTAGTTGGCTTTGGAAGCTTGCAAGACTTTCATTGTGTTGTTGAGTCCATTGCCRTGAAAAGCCTTTGTGAACAACTTCCACAAAGCTTTTTCTTGGTGTAGTGTATGCAGGAAGGACAGAGAAATCTGAGGTGTCTTCAAGCTGCTGTGGATATGATCACTGAATGGGATGACAGAATTAGAAAGAGGGGGTTGCCACTGAGACTTTTTTAAGCCACAATGCCTGTGGCGATGCTTTGCGGTATCCTATTTTTGTAACGACATCTGAGGCAACACTGGAGGCATTCAGAACTGCTGTTTCTGGAATAATTTGTTTTTATTGCTTTTCTCAGGTTTTTCACTTCAGTTGGTTACTTTGGCCTGTCCCTCAGCACTCCAGACTGGCATGGAAATGCCTATGTCAACTGTTTCCTCTCAGCTGTTATTGAAGTTCCAGCGTATGTGATCGCCTGGCTTCTCCTCCGCTCCCTCCCACGGCGCTACTCCTTATCTGGCACCTTGTTTTTAGGGGGAAGTGTTGTCCTCTTCATTCAGCTGGTTCCTGCAGGTACAAATTAAACACGTGACTTAATGAAACATTCAAAATATGTTATGGTACTGTGTAATAGTACTGCAAAATTACTGGAAACCAGGATCAAATTTAGAATTTGAGGTCAAGTTTATGCTGATCCCTTGCAGCCTTAGGTTGTTTTTTTTTTGCATTTGTATATGCTGAGTCACACTTGACTCTCATTTATTGTGTCAAATTACTGAGCTTTATATAGTTCAGGGRGAACCAACTTCTAAAATGAAAGCTGAAAGTGTACTGTGATTTATCTGGTTGTGCTTCCAGGCTACAAAAACCTGTATCCAGATTTCCCTGTGTGTAAATCTCCACAGGATTTTGTGGAAAAGGGATGGGTTCAAGCTTTTAGTTTATTGCTGTGTAACCCAGAGTTTTGTTCCATTTCAAGAATGCTGTTTTACTTGAAGACAACCAAAAYCTGAAAAATACAAAATAACCTGAGCATCTACATTATGCTTAGTGGGGGAGTTGGGTGTCATCTAGGGATGGGATTAATACTTTGTATAATTAAAAAAACCTAAAGCGCCCAACTTGTGACCTTTTGGAAAAACACAGCAATACAGTCTTTTGGATGTAGAAATAATACAGGTAATAAGCACAGGGTGTTGTTTATTCACGTTGATTTTATTTTTTCTCCTCCAGAACTTAATGTCCTGTCTGTTGGACTGGTGATGCTTGGGAAGTTTGGCATCACAGCTGCATTTTCAATGCTTTATGTCTACAACGTGGAGCTGTACCCAACGCTGGTGCGGAACATGGCAGTGGGAGCCACCTCCACGGCCTCCAGGCTGGGCAGCATCATTGCTCCTTACTTCGTTTACCTGGGTGAGATCTCCTTCTTCCTGCCTTGCACCACACAACTGCCACAACAGAGAAGTTGTCTGAGCTTCTGCAGTGCAGGCGCAGCTTCAAATCCCTTCACTTGTTGGCTTTTCAGTTCCTTCTCTCAGCTCGGGCGTGAGTTCATGTGGTAGAAATTAAGTGGAGCTCCCTGGGCTTCACAGAAGGATCAGGCACTTCATTCCTTCAGGGACCATTCATGTATCCCTGAAGTGGRTTAGAGCTGGTCCAATACAATGATGAAGTTTATAAACTGTGCAAGCAGAGTGGCTGAAATGATAATCACATCTCAGGATGCCACTTAGTTACCCAGGAGAGTGTGACAAGAAGTGGTCTTGCAAGTAAGGAAATGTAGCAGTAGGAAATTCATTGCATGGTACTGTCCCTGCCCATCCCTGAGATGGGTAGGTTGGCAGGTGGGAATCCAAACATTCCTAGGATTTGTGCTCTCTAAAGTAATAYATGGAAAAAATACAGGTTAAGTGGCATGAAAGTGTATTTACTTGAAGTGGGTTTTTTTAATTTTTTTTTTTAGTTTCTAAGCCAGTCATCTCAGCATTCATTGATTTTGCTTTTTCTTATTGCTCAATATTTCTGTAAGCAGAATTATTAATTTCCTCATAGGCTTTTTTTGACACTCAATGCCATCACATTCTGAGTGCTGCTCATATATTAACTGACAAATATATTTTKGTTTGSTTTGGTTTTTTGTTTAATAYATAAAATACATGTTCCTCATGTTGCAGACAGGAAAGAGTGATAGAGGTTAGGGGACTAAGGGTGAAAGTGAATACCTTCTGTTCAGTCTGGGGTGCTCAATCTCCTCTTTCTTTCATTCACACATGATTTATTTCCTTCTGCCATCACTCGACCCATGTCAAGCTCTCTCTGTCCCTAGTAAGTGTTGCTTCCTGCTGAGATCTTTGATACAACRTGAGCTTGACTTTGCTGGCTTTGACAAAACATTGCTGGTGTACTGCTGAGGGGTTCATGYTGATTCTCCATTCTCCAGGAAAGTGGAGAGRAGATGACTATCTGTAACTAATCAGTGTTGACTCACCTCTGCATTCCAGTGTAACTGGAACACACCGTACCAAAAATGATGAAAATACCTTGTCTTAGTTTCATACTTGTACAGTGCAAATGTGAAGTGAAAGGGTCAGCTGGACTGTGACTCTCCTCAAGGTCTTCAGTCTCCATTGCAGCACTAAGAGAGAAATGTAGACAAAAAACCATTTTTAYGRATTGTTTTTTGTGRATTTGTGGGGTTTTTTTCTCCCAGGTATCCATAGGCTGTCTTATAAAAAATCTTGTTCCAGACATCAAAATAGTTTCTTAAACTTTAAGAGGTTTGAGGAGAAACTTGTCAGCTGCTGCTATTTGCTACAGCTAAATTAGGACCTTGCCATTCATCCAGCTCAAAAACACAGAGGAGATCAGATCACAAACTTCAGCTCTGTGAGACATACCCAGAGGTCCTCTCTTTAATCTGGGTTTATTCCATACATTATAAAGCATATTGCTCTATCCCAGCTATAAAATAAAGCTGTCAAGTCCATTTTGGTGCTTTCTCTATCTCCAATACTTTAACTCCTAGCTAATCCCTTTTCTGAAAGACCTTTTCATTGCTGTGCTGTTGTGACTTGAGGATCTTGCATCCTGCCTAAACAGTTGTGTGCCAGCTTGAGGCTGCTGGCAGAGGCTGCTGCATTCAAGTCCAAAATAATTTTCTGAGTAGACTAAGGTCAGAGCCTCATGTGTGTCTTGGGAAGCCTGATGTTCTCTCCCCTTGCAGCAAGGAAGGCTTTAAAGCAGTTCCCCATTAGTGAGCTGTTAGTCTGGAACTGACGTGTTCAGCTGACTTAGTCCCTTCCCTTCTTTTGCCTCAGCCAAGCAGGGTGCATGATCTCAGGGAGTGATTAGTGCTTCACTGCTTACAAGCAATTTTATTCCCTCATATTGTATTATTTAACAGAGGATTTGGTTCTTGTTGACAGTGTGGTACTGAAGGCTCCAGCAGAGCTATTGCCTTGCAAAGATGTTGATTATCCCAGTTGAAATATTAAAAAAAAAATGCAGTTGAAAATATAAAAATATAAAAAAACCAGCCAAACAAAAAAAATTACCTAAACTTCTGGCTGCTACACAAATGTGAGGGTTGGCATGAAATTCTGGTAGGTGTGGCCATGCAAAAGCACATGTTGAAGCTTTAAAATTGAAAAGTCCCTTTGCTGGCAGGTAATAGATGTAATTCAGCTTTGGATCACCTTTGATATTGATGAATCTTTCAGCTAATCATTCCAATTAATTCTGCATTACACCAACAAATGGAATATAAACTTTACATGTGGGTTTGTCAGTTGTGGACATTGAGTACTGTTGGAATGTYCTGTGTTCTGCCAGGTGCCTATGACAGATTCCTACCCTACATCCTGATGGGGAGCCTGACTGTGCTGATTGGGATCCTCACCCTGTTTCTCCCAGAGAGCTTTGGCAATCCACTGCCCGAGAGCTTTGAGCAGATGCTGAAGGTGAAATGGTAAGGCAGCTTTCATTCAGCCCACACCTCACAGGAGTTTAGAACACAGTCCCTTTTCACATTCAGAAAGCATGTTTCTTCAGGTCCACTGCAAAACTTCAAAGCACTCAAAGTGCCCTTCAGATTGTTTTCTTTGGGGTTGTTAATTTGACAGACAATGACATCATACAATTTYTCCAGAATGTCTAAACCCGAGAGCTGATGTGTGCTGGCAAAGCAAGGCTGACCTTCACAGCACCTTGAGGCTGTTGCTTCAGATGTCCAGACATTTTCCATCCTATTATATAATTTACTCTCCTAAACTCTTTATTTAAACTATTYGTTTAACTATTTATTTAGTAGGATTATATGCATTATGAGACCCTTCATTCTTCCAGTGTAAGTTTTTTGGGTACTATTCTAAATTAAATGCGGGATTTCAACATTCTAGTCTCTTCCTGGGCAGCCAGAAACAGGCCAGGACAGATTTCCTCTGGTTTGTATGATTTAGCTGTAAGCAATGACAGTTCTCATGTCCCACCAACATTGCTATTTAGGGTGCCCCAAGCAAACATTTTCACTCAAATCTATGCACATCCACTACAGTGAGAAAAATTCTTAGATTAGCAGAGGCAAACTGAATTAACCAAAGAGCAGCTGCATAGCCACCATTCAGCTCAGTGAAAATTGGTATTGGAATGGAATTTGCCCCTGTAAGCAATAATAGCTTGAAAAAGCTAGAATTCCCTTTATCTAATTCTTGGTCAGCATAAGGAGCTGTCCTTATGCTTTCAGAAAAAGAAAAATTGCTAGGCCTTTCCTTGAGAAAGGACATGTTGCTCTTTATCACAATTACTTCTTAGATGTCTGACATGTGGCTTTTCAGCTTTGCAGTTGACAAACTGTAGCTAGAAATCCTAGAGACAAACCAGGTTCCCCTYGGAGCCTTCTTGGATGAACAGCCTGAAGTAACTGAGTTATAGYTGCAGAATGATGTTCAAGTTCCAGGCATTGTTTGCTGCACTGTGGCTGCCATCCAGCAAGGAACACTGCACAGAACATTACATTTCATCTCATGTTTATACTAGCAGTGTAACATGGTTATTGTAGTGCTGCTTGTAGGAGAGGGAAGTATCTGATGATACCCTGGAGAACGTGCTCAGTCTTTTACTTGCTTTCAGTTTCAGAAATGAGCAACAAACCACTGGCATAAGGAGTTCCAAGGAGAGTCCTAAAAGTCTGATAACACCTTTGTGAAGAAAGACACACCTCAGAGGGGCTGAAAGAAGAACAAAATCATCTCAAAATGCATTTGCTGCCAGAGGAAAATGAACAAAAGCCAACTGCACCATAGTTGTTATCCCCTGTGCTGCTGTCCCCAAATTACATGGTATACTGACCAGATGCTGTCTGCTCCTGCAGGACCACTGTTCTGTCATTCAGTGTCCTGTTCCCTGCTCTTTGTCAGCAGACACAGCCCCTGTTGAGAAATGAGGGCCTGTCTGTGCTGAACACAAGTCAAGCAGTAAGCTGGAAGTGAGCCTTAGAAATAACACAGCARTGACTCCAGGCAGTCAGGTACTCGATAAAAGCTGCTGAAAGGGGGAAAAAAAATAGCAAACCTAATGCTGGTGTTTCTTCTCACTTTGTGTGTTGRCTGGAGGAAGGGGAGCTGGGTGTCTGCCTTTCAAAACCTGAAACAAACATCCTGGCCTCCTTTGAAATCTGTGACCAAAGSCCATAGACTAAGTGGAGTCAAAACTCATTTGTAGCAGAGCAGACAGAGACTTCCTGTAAGGACATGGGTTTTAAACATGCCATCAGAGTGGCTTKAGATGTCACTTGCTTTTCCCAGGACCTGGGGATCCCTCTGTTCCTGTAAAAGCTGCTGCTCTTTCATAAAGYCTGAGCCCACCCAAAACCCTCAGCTTTGTGAATCTTCAGTGTCTTTGGGGAAGGGGGAAAATCTTGAGCACTGAGAAAGGACTATAATTTGCTGACTTTCTGGTGGGTCACACCCACTTWCAACAGAAAAGTGAGCTGTAGCAAGTCCATGATCCTGTCCCAACGTGCCATRCATTATGGCTTTCAGGATTTTTGTGGTATATGGGCATAAGCAGTTTTTTAGCTCTCTTGGGGTATTGTTTTTTCTTTTCCCAAAGTATTTAATTTCTTCTTTGAATAGATACCACTTTGTTCTGCATCTTCAGAGAACACTCGCTGCAGTTTCAAAAGCTTTCACAAAACCTTTGTAGAATTTACAAACTTAAAGGCAATTTGATGCTCACAAAAATCTGATTTTCTGTACTGGATATGTTCACCTGCAGCTATTAAAAATTCAAAAGGACTAATTTGGGACCACAGGGGTTTTTATTAAAAAAAAACAACAAACCAAACACCAAAAAAAACCAGTATTTGGTTTTCAAATCCTACAGATTATGTATGTTTGGGTTTTTTTGGTTTTTTTTTAAGTTTGGCAAAACTAGATTGAATGAAGATGAAATGTTGAGCTCAGAGTTGTGCTTCTACTGTTTTAAGAACACTACATTGTTTGAAGAGTRTAATTCCTCTTATTTTTGTATTTATTGGCTGTATGTGCATTTCTTGGTCACTTAAAGTCTGTCAGACCTGCTAGACTGATTTTTATCCTCTATAAATAACAATTAGCCCTGATTCACTTTCTGTAAGGGCTAACAAAAGCACAGTGTCTCATCTCTAATGCATGAGTTCAGGGYAGGTTGTCTTGTGCTGGCTCTTGGCACAAGAATGAGGCTCTCCCTGAAGTTCAAGCACAAATTTTAAGCTTTATAACAAATGCAAGGACCTTGTGCAATTAACTCAAGCTGCTTCTGGGAGTTGAAATATTATTTTTAATTTCCTGCAATTATGCTTTTGCCATAAATGTAACATGGCAAAAGAGAACCTGTGACTCCTGATCTTCTCATCCCCATCCCTTCTCARTCAATTTCTCTAATAACAGCAGTATTTAATCTTGCTTTTACTTTTGCAGAGTTAATCTAAAGATGTACTGTTTAGATGTAACTGAATTTCTCAAGAAAGTCTTTTTATCAGCATAGGACAGTTTTGAGGACTTGAGTTAAATATAGGTGGTCATATTTTTATGAAGATTGTTATTTTGAGACTTATTTTATGTGATTGTAGGCTTGGGTATTTCTAAAAGGTAAATATTTTTGTACTCTTGAACCTTTCAGTATCTTAAAACCTGTTTTTCCTTTTTTAAATAAGAAAAAGTACAGTGTTTTTTAAAATACCATGTTTAACCAGTCTCATTTTTCTCAGTTAAACCATTAATCTCGAGCTAGCATCACACTTTAGTATATTTTGCAGCAGATTTAGTAATCTTTCAGGGGAGTGGAATGTCCTTCTTAAAATTATGTGATGTTGTTATAAGGCCTTATGGAGTCTGAGCACAGTGGAAATGAGGGAATCCCAGCTGGATTGTTCTCACTGACACAGGGGTCATCACCCTGTGCCTCATCTGTAACCTCTGTCACCTTCACTGGGGTCTCTCTGTGCAACCTTGGATCCTCAGCTGACTTGCTGGATCTGCTAATAATTATATAAAGCTGTAGTAATTGTCAGTCATTGCCGTCTGTCTTCATTGCAATAAAAATGTGCACTGACATTGTTTCAACCTGCTTCCTGTGTGGATTCTATTTGAAGAGCAAGTCTCTGAACTTTATTTTAAATAAATARATAAATAATAAAASRTATAACCAAGAATTTTAAATAAATAAATAATAAAATGTATTTTGTGTGGATCAGGCATGGAAAAAAATTCCTGAAATAAGCTCTTTCACCAATTAAGTTCTTCCACACAGGAAACTTATGATGGTGTGGTATAGTTTTTCTGCCTTTCAGGTGCAAATCCCTGGAAGCTGATCATGGCCAGGCTCAAGGATGATTTTGTGATTTAACTCCTATTATGTCATTCRTTTTCTACCTTTGAGATTTTTCACAGCTGTGTGATTCCAACCTGGGATAAAAGATCATTGTAAATGCTGTAAAAGGTACACTATTTTTTTTAATCAGTTAGAGGTGGGGAAAAATATCAGCCGTAAAAASCCCCTTGAAAATGTGAATTAGCCTTATGAAMMRCAGGACCAAATTTGTGCAGTGATCAGTTCAAAAGCTGAATTGTATATCTATGGGACTCTGTGACCTTCCTGCCAGTACCACTAGGTACTGAGCTGGGATTTTGGGCCCAGGATTAGAATATTATTTATTATTTATTAAATTTATTATTTGTCTAGCATGTAGTGGGCATTGCCTGAGAAAATAGTGTCAGGGTCAGGAAAGCTTTTTTACAGCTTTAGCTGAACCTGCTGAAGGGACAACSGCAGCTGTGGGAAGGTGCTACAGAGTGACAGGAACCCTTTAACTCCTGAACTTGCAGCACCTGCCCTGCTTTGATGAGCAGAACACTCCATGAAGGCTCCKGGCTCATACATGGCACTGACCCCAAGGAGGTTTTATGGCAGATCCCCAGGCGGGTTCGCAGTGTGCCTTGGGGGCTGCAGGCAGCCCAGTCACAGCCCAGTCACCCKCCGGTGGGAAGGGGCTGCCCGGGGGCTGCGGAGTGCGCGTCCCTGGAGGTGTTTAAGGGAAGATGGGACGTGGTTGTTCGGTCAGAGGTTGGACGCGACGRTCTGAGGGGTCCTTTCCCACCTCAYTGACTAGAATTCATCTCCACCCTGGTTTTTGAATTTTGGGCAGTAAATACGAGATCCGACGCCCGTATTATTGGCCGTTCCTGACCACAAGTCACGAAGGGCAGGGGACCTGTCCCTCAGCCCTGGGCCGGGCCGGAGCTGGAAGGCGGCCCCAGGCCCGGAGCCGAGGCCCGGGAGCAGCGGGCGGGCTGCGGGGCCGCCGCGTGTGCCACCCCCACCTCAGAGCCGCGCTCGGCCCGCCTGAGGCGGCTCCGCCTGCCCGGCCCGGCCCGGCCGAGCCCCCGCCGCGCCTCCGGGCAGAGCGCCCCGGGCCCGCCTCCGCCGGGCCGGCCCCACCTGCGCGGCCTCGGGCAAACCCCACCCCCAGGCCGGCCCATGGCGCGGGGCTGCGCGGCTGAGCCGCTTCCTGCCCGCGCCACACCGAGCCGCGGGACCGGCGGCTGCAGCTCGGCCGCGCCATGCGTGACTACGACGCGGCCACCGCCTTCCTGGGCGAATGGGGCCGCTTCCAGCGYCTCGTCTTCTTTCTGCTCAGCGCCAGCATCATTCCCAATGGCTTCAACGGCCTCTCCATCGTGTTCCTGGCCGGCACGCCCGAGCACCGGTGCGTCGTGCCCCGCGGGGCCAACCTGAGCGGCGAGTGGCGCAACGCCAGCATCCCGCTGGAGCTGCGGGACGGGCAGGAGGTGCCGAGCCGCTGCCGCCGCTACAGCCTGGCCGCGCTCGCCAACTTCTCGGCGCTGGGGCTGCGACCCGGCTCCGACGTGGAGCTGSAGACGCTGGAGCAGGAGCCGTGCCTGGACGGCTGGGAGTACAGCCGCGATGTCTATCGCTCCACCATCGTCACCGAGGTGCGCGGGAGCGGGAGGGGAATCCCGGGCAGCCCCGGGGTGCCGCGGAGAGCCGCGGGGTTATCGCAGTGCCCGTGCAGCTCCGCCGCCTTCTGGGCTCTCTTGCCGGCACATTGATCTGCTGCTAAACCCGCCATGCCGATTTTATTTTGAGGTCTTCTATTCACTTTCATTTGCATAAGAACGAGGAAGGAAACTTTTATAGTGAGGGTGGYGAGATGCTGGAACAGGTTGTCCAGGGAGGTTGTGGATCCCCAGTGTTCATAGGCCAGGTTGGAAAAGGCCTTGAGCAACCTRGTCTGGTGGGAGGTGTCCCTGTCCATGGCAGGGACTAGATGATCTTTATAAGGTCCATTCCAATCCCTTAACATTGTTTGTTTCTATAATGAGCTTCCAAGTGCAGCCTGTTTCCTTRCCCAGCAAAACTGGTCACACTGTGSAAATGCTTCTTGGTTCATCAGGTATCTGTGCAAGGGGCTGGAGCAGGGTCAGCACTGGGTTCAGCTTGCTTGGTGTGACAGAGATGTCTCTTTGAACATCAACACTGTTTGTTTTCTTTCTTTAAAAAAAGTAAAGGTGGTAGAACTCATGAAATCACAGGGTGGTTTGTGTTGGAAGGGGCCTTAAGGAGCATCCAATTCCAACCCCCTGGCACGGGCAGGAACACCTTCCACTAGACCAGGTAGTTCCAAGCCCTGTTCATCCTTGCCTTGAGCACTTGTAGGGATGGGGCATTCATAGCTCCTCTGGGCAGCCTGTGCCAGTGTGTCACCACTCTCACTGTTTGGAGTCACCCTGAGTTGTGCTAGATACACGGGCTGGGGAGGCCTGGTTTGATGCTTTATTCAAAGGACCCTGAACTTTGCTGTGTGCCCACAGTGCCTCTGCTGTGTCCCTGTGCTCACGTGCTGGGACAGGTCATGTTTGTGTTTGTGCAAGTGTACACTGATTGAGTCAGGTCTGGGGTGTGGGCAGCCTACCAAAGGTGAAGCTGGGCTGGTTGTCACTGCTTTCACAAGAAAGCTGTCCAGACCCACAGGGGCAGGTTGACTTAAGAAGCAAGGAAATGGATTTTGAGAAGTGCTTTTGAGGAATAGTTGAATTTCAATACAAGCACAGGCCTTTTTCAGAAGGCTTACAAAGTTTGTACAGTCCCATTGCCTGCTGTCTCTTATACACATCTAGATGTGTATAAGAGACAGTTTCAATACAAGCACAGGCCTTTTTCAGAAGGCTTACAAAGTTTGTACAGTCCCATTGCCTGAACATGAGTTTCATGGAGCTGGAGCTCCATAAAAAATCTGCCATGATTTCTTGTTTTGCAAACTGGGTTGTGATCAGTGTTTGGGTAGTGATGGGTGTGAGTACTGAATGACCATAAGCTGATCTGGGCACAGAGGACTAAGGTGACTTGGGGAACATGGAAGAGGAGCCGTGGCAGCATAAGGGAGGATTAGAAATGGGAACACAGGACTTGTAGGAAACTCAGTCAAGGGTTTGAATGATTCTGACAAGTGCAAGGCATTGCCTCATCTAAAGAATTGCTGTCTTACTCGACAGGAAAGCTGCTGGGAATGTCTCAGCTCCAGTGCTTGCTGAATGCACTGTTGTGAAAGGCTGAGTGCTCTCAGGGCAGTGTAAGGCAGTTGGCATCTTCGTGGGCAGGCCTTTCACAGGGGGCACATGGGTGTTCTTTGAGTGCTGTGCTAAAATGGTTATCCTGGCTTAGATGTGCTGCCTTGTCTTTAGAGCTTCACCCAGCTTTGACTTGATGTTAATTGAAATGCCTTGAGCTATTGGAGTATTGTTCAGGAGTTTTACAATCTGTAAGAAAAGGGAGCTGCTCACGTAGTGCTGAGACTSCCCAGCCCTGGCTCCTCGTCTGTGTGACTTGGCAGATGTCCCGTGTCCGTGGGAGGCAATGTTTGTCTGCCCAGGCATCATGCACTGAGGCAGTATTTTTTTTTTTTCTCTCATCTAATATTAATGCTTCTGAGGGAGTTTTGCAAGAGCTGTGGCCTTTCACACACTTACAGGTTTTCAGTGTTTAACTTGTTTAATTTCTTGGCTTGGTGGTACTGCTTTCATGATTAACTAATCTTGTGTTTAGTTGCATATCTCTAACTCGTTGAATAATCATGAGGACCTTTGTCCCAGATTTCCATAGCTGGCACTGGGAGGGGGAAGGGGGATTTTTTTTTTTTTAAGAAAGGTTTTTGCTGAATCTCTCATGACTTTAGAGAAACCTTGTTTATGGTTCTGCTTTTCAGGGGAGACTTAAAACATTCAGTTCTCTYCCACTTAAAGAGAGACTTTCTTTTCTCACAGACTAACAACAGAAGGTTGTTATTAGCCAGTCTGCAGTATTTAACCAGCGCTGGTGTAACAAAATCCCTTTCTGTCTTTTGCTTTTTGAAATGCTGTAGCTCAGGGCATAAGAAGGGCTTTATTTTGGCTCAAGAAACCAACTGTGTCATTCCAATTCCTCCATAAGTCCTGTAAAATGAATGTAGGAGTAGTAAAAGTTCATACATGGTAGTAAAAGGACTAAACCAGAAGTAATTAAGGGAAAAGATTAACTTCTGCCAGTCATGGCTGTTATGGGGCTATACCAGGAGTAGAATTGAGCAGTGCAGTTAAGGGCATGAGTGCACTAGAAATATGATATAATGAGGTGTTAGATGATACATCAGTCAGAACGTTTTAGTTCACACAAGAGTAATTCTTGAACAGTGAACCATAAACAGATACTGAATTTTGGATACACTTATTCATCCTCAACTTCTAAAAAGGTGTTGTATTGTTCATCAGTTTGAAATCAGTGCAGGTGGTGTATGCCAGATTTGCATGCTCTGTGTCTGTTTTGCTATTGGCAAATTGTAGGGCCTGTTGGCTTTTGCAGGGGAAGGATGCACATGGTGGGACTTGCCAGGTGTCTGGAGGCTGGTTATGTGCAGGGCTGGTGCTCCTTCCTGTGTGGCTGTTCAGGGGGAAAAAGTTCTGGGCAGAGATGAGGGCCCAGAGGTTTCCATTCTGTACACCCCAGGGATCCAATGCCCTGCTGTGCTGTCAGACCACAGTCCCTGGAGATGAGTGGGTTATGCCAGGGCTCCAGGGAGCAAGGGGAGACTGCAGCAGTGACATGTGCAGGACACGAATGGGCTCTGGGGCACAGCTGCTCATCCAGAGGTTTCAATGTTCAMCCTGCTGGAAGGCAGAGGGATGTATTGTTTCACTTTGCCAAGATAAAAACACAGGCTTATGCTAGACATTGTAATTTATAGAGTCATAGAATCATAGAATGGTTTGGGTTGGGAGGGACCTTAAAGATCATCTACTTCCATCGAGGAAGGAAACTTTTATGGGGCAGGGACACCTTCCTCTAGAGCAGGCTGTTGTAGGAGTGGGGCCAGCAGCCAAATTGTAAATCAGCCCTGTGTCCTCCAGGTTCAGCTCTCACCCAACTCTTCATTAATGTCAGTCACCTCCAGTATTTATCATCTTTTAAAACAGGTGCTTCTTTTTTATTATTGTAGGTTAATATCTGTTTATCGCTGTGGCTGAAGTTCATACTCATAACTTTGCAGCCTCRGGAGCTGAAAAAGCTTTTTGCAGCTTTGAAAAAGCTTAGTATTACTAGTTTTGTCAGAAGAAGGAAAAGAAAATCTGGGTTTCATTTAATAAGTAAATACAAATGTCTGACAGATATACAAAAGTGTTTGTAAAATGCTGGGTTTTTCAAGGTGTGAYTTAAAAAGCACATCATGCAGTAGTGTTTGGAATTGCACAAAGTACAGCTGTTTCTGAGATCACAACATAAAGTAAGATTAATATTGTTAAAGAATAATAGGCCTGCAGTTGATATTGTTAAATGGAAACGGTGCTCTTTTAGAGGCACTGTGGACAGTTAGTAAAGGTAAAATTCCTTTTATGTTGCCTTTGCTTTTAAATTCAAACTCACCTCAGTTGATGGCAGTGCCCTGTTTCCTTTTTTTCCAGCCATCTCAAAAATGTGATGTATGGGGAACAGTTCCATTTCTGCACTGGAATTGTAAAATATTTGGCAATTCCTTCCTGTTCTATGCAAGCTTTATCACTGCAAAAATGTAAAACAACTAGAGGAGGGAAAATTAAGCAGAATGTGTATTTTGTAGACACAGACTTCTGTTTGCTTTAGATAATAAGTTTCAATGTAACATCTAGACCTTTTAAGTATTTGGAATATACAAATGTGTTTTTAGAGGAAAGGGTGTTTAATAACATTCACAGCTTTCAAGTAAGCAGAGAATACTTGTATGGATATAAACAAAATCAGATTCAGCATCAAAGGTTGTCAGTACTTGATTGTGTGACTGAGATTTTTTGAAGAACTTGCCCCTACTTGCTGAGAGAAGCAAGTGGAAGGAGGRAATACAGGGTACTGGGCCAGCTTCAAAAAGTCTTGATTTTTAAAAAGAAAATATTAATACATGGAACTAGCCACTTAATTTTTTAATTATGCATGTTATTCTGAGCAAGACAGGAAAAGAGTTGTAAAAAATAAAGGAATGTGAAGACACAGTATCTTGTAGCTGTAAAAATTGTTTTGTCTATAAGGCTTTTCCTTGTAGGACAGGAGTCAGATGATGCTCTTGAAGGTTTGTATTTGTCACAGTCCAGCTTTGTTTAGGGTTCTTGTAGTGGCACTTGGGAAAAGGGTCTTGAGTTTGTGSGAGGGAGGAGATCTGAGGAGTAATTTATAGAGTTTTTATTCTTCTCAGTTCTGTCACTGGCCTTGCCTTTCTAGCAAGGGAGTTGGAGACATGGTTCCAGGCAGCTGGCATGTAGGACATCAAGCAGAACTTGSAAAGTGCTCTCCTAGAGAGGTGTGTGAGTGATGGCTGTAAGTGCCTGGGACTGTTTGATACTTGGGCCCCAAACCTGTGCTTGAGAATCAACTGCTTCAGTCCCTCTCCTTTTTGCTCCCCCTGCCTTCTGACCCAAGCTGTCCACATCCCTGGCCATCTCCATAGCCTGTCCTCTTTTCCCCATCCCCTGTTCCCAGCTGTCCTCACCAGCACTGGCATCAGCCAAGGATCTGCTTRCAGAGGTGCACGAGCACAGCTCAGCTCCAGCACACAGGTGAGCCTTGTGCTGGGTGTGAGGCTGCTGGCAGACATCACCCCAGCCTGAGGAATTGCCTGGGAAGTAGAAAAATCACAAAATATCTGTAAGATGAGTAAGAAGACAAGTTTAAACTGCAACAGAGGATGACCTAAAGTTATAACAAAATAGATCAAGAATGCTCTGTTCTGTTGGGTACCCATGTTGAGCAGCTCAGTGCTTCACAATCAGCAGCTGCTCTTCGAAAACAGAGTGGAAATGTTTTTTTGTCCTGTCTGAAGCCCAGATACCTCGCCAAGGTTAACCTTATCTTGTTCAGTGGGGCAAAGGCTGTTACAGCTAGCAGGCTAGTTCAGAAGATACTAAGAAGTGAAAATAGCACATGATTTTAGAGCACTAGGTCACGGTATACTGTGTCCAAACAGCACTACCAGCAGCAGGGGTTGATTAGTAACTACTCCTGGGACACTTGCTCTTTGCCATGCTAATCTAGCAGGGTTGCCTTGGTGACTTCCTCTTGGACAATGTGCAGTTGAGGGAAGGGTATGGTTGCAAAATGATTCCGGAAGGATGATGCCATCATCACTGACAAGCAGTATAATAGACCTTAGAGGTGTGTCATTAATGAGTTGAAGACTTTGACATTTATTTACTGGGGCAAAGGGTAACAGACCTTAAAATCCCTTTGTCCTAATTATTGTGTTTCTGTGGAGTCTGTAAATAACTGGTATTGTACAACCAAGGCAGTTCTACTTTGGAAATTTGATGTTGAAGTTCACTTTGATGCCTGGTTCAAGTGGTCTTCAGTATGACAGCTCCTCACTGTGCTTTACAGAGAGGCCAGAAAAACAAGCTGGTAATCATTGCCACAGTTGAATGCTCAGTATGTTTCCACCTGCCAGAGCAAGAAGGTTTTGGCAGAGCTGTGCTAAACATTTTAATACCYTGAACTTTTCCAAGAAAGGTCTCCACCTCAGTGATCTGAAGGAAATGTTTGTTATAGGACACAAACATGCCAGTGTCTGGAAATCCAAGTGTTGTTCAAGCCTCGTGCCAAAGTGCAGGGTGTAGGACAGATGAAAGGAGATGGTGGACTCACAGGCACAGGCTGATCAGCTGGAAAGTAATGATCTATTTAGTAATGGCAGACTAATGACCAAGACAGGTTTTAGTTCTGTTATTGAGGATGTCTGGCTGCAGYAGTTGATGCAAAGATAACTTCTTGTGAGTAGRCAAGTGTTTAGAACAGCAGGATTTGTATTTGTGGTGTTTGTCTCTCTGGTAGGTGTTATCATATAAAGGCATATGATAACCACTGAGACCTTTGGCCTATATAAATTATAAATTTGACTCCAATCATTTGCTGGTATTTCCAAGTTGCCAGGTATATTTTACTGAAGCTTCCTAGATGGCTTAGCCTCTGTGGTCATGACAGGTTTAAACTTTCTTTAATCTATAATGAAGTATAGCTTTTGTTGAATAATACAGATTTCACTATAAATGTTCATTATAGTTCATAATCTAAATGATGTGGATAGCTACAGTAAGTTCAATTCCTTACCRTGAGTGGGATACATTTGTTAACACMCTGGAAAGCCACAGTTGTGGAAGGAACAGGTAGTGATGCCTAGTGGATGGTGGTGGTGGGATCTGCTGGAGCACTGCCTGGAGTGCTGGTACCTGAGCTCCAGGTGCTGTGAGGCTGGAAGGGCCTGGGGAGGAAGTGATGAGGGTTATGAAATCCGATAGAAGGAGAGATTTTTCAGACATAAAATCATAAAGAGATTTATCAATGGAGGGGTTGTGAAATGACCAGAATACAGCAAAAAAGGTGCATATTGATGTTAAAAATAATAAATGTGATGACTGTCTTATAAGGTAATGTAAGGGCTGGCAGCTAGAGTTAGACAGCTGATGAGAGTGTAGCCTGTGTGAATGACCATAATTCATCTCTGGAACAGTTCCCAGTTCTAATTCAAAACTAGATGCTATTCCATGAAATAAGTGATGGCTCAGTTGCATTTTGACACAGGAATCTGGCAATGAAAGGCCATTGCTGGTGTTGTTCATTCTGTGCATAGTTTTAAGTGATGCTCCAGCCTTAAACCATGGACTAGGATGAGGTTCTTTGACTGTTAAGAGGCTGAGGGCTGTGAGATTCCTGGAGTCMAAGGCTTGGTGCTGAGGAGATGGGGCTGGCAG
Organism: Sporophila hypoxantha; assembly: GCA_002167245.1. NCBI lineage: Eukaryota > Metazoa > Chordata > Aves > Passeriformes > Thraupidae > Sporophila > Sporophila hypoxantha. The sequence continues at coordinate 62,537 of NDFG01000386.1, read as the reverse complement.
ACAGTGAAACAGGAGCAGTCCCACATGTGGGAGCTGGAGCACACAGCAACTGCTGTGTGTTTATCATGGAGCAGATCCAAGCATGGAAGGGTGTTCCCTTCAATGAATTGAAAAAAAATAGACTMAATTATTTGTAACTGGGGGACAAAGAGGATTAATTATTCAGGTCAGGGTGAATATTTTCATTTTGGCCTTTTTAATACAGATTAAAACCTAACATTTTCCATTGCTAAAACATCAGAAGGGGGCTTGAGGGAGCTGTTTGAATACCTATGCTCAGGAGGGTTTGGTCTCACATCGGTTGCCTCCCAGYTCCTCTCCTGCAGGGCTGCAGCACCTGCCCTCTGGCAGCAGGGACTGGGAGAGCTCTGGGAAACTGGTTTTATGTCCTCCAGTCAGAACATAGCTGTGAAGGAGGGGATGAGGGMTCCCTGCTGGGTTTTGTCCTTTCTTCTAATATTTACACATTTTTTCCCCAGAAAACCAAAATAGAACTAGGAGTCTTTTAATAATAGCTGTTTATGTAGATGGAAAAATAACACGAGTGCTGTTTCAAAAACATCTGACTGAATTGGGTAGGATCTTGAAAAATATTGAAGACTTTATTTAAAAAATATTTTCTTTTATTCCTCATTTTTGTTTTTATCTTGGAAATCTTTGTTTGKTGGGKGTATATTTCAATTTGTATTTTAAAGATTCTAATTGAGGTTAGTTAGATTCCCAGTGAAGAATGAGYAGTCTCCKGTCTCTCAAAACCATATTAAAATGTAATAAAAAGGCTTTTTCTTTCTATATTGCTGTTTCTATTGTTCAATTTTTCTTAAATTAGGAATGTGAATTTTTAATGGGAAGCATTACTATATGCAGGAAAATCAAGTTTAGAACCTATTTACAAGGTCATGCAGTGACAAGCCAAGGGGGGATGGCTTCACACTGACAGACAGCAGGGTTATATTGGATATTAGGAGCAAACTCTTCCTGTGAGGTTGGTGAGRCCCTGGCACAGGCTGTCCAGAGAAGCTGTGRCTGCCCCATCCCTGGAAGTGTTCCAGGCCAGGCTGGACAGGGCTTGGAGCAACCTGGGRSAGTGGAASGTGTCCCTGSCCATGGCAGGGGGTTGGAATGAGATGGTCCTTAAGACCCCTTGCAGCCCAAACTATTCTGTAATTCTGTTCTCACTCCTTCCAAACCCAGCTCAGCAGAGTTTAGGAGGGAGGGGAAATCCTGTTWATTAAAAGACTTTCCAATTCTCTCTCCCTGCAGTGGAATCTCGTATGTGACAACGACTGGAAGGGACCCCTGAGCACCTCCCTGTTCTTTGTGGGTGTCCTGCTGGGATCTTTCATCTCAGGACAGCTCTCAGACAAGTAAAGTATATACACCAGAGCTGCTGTCTCTTTGATGCTCATTTGTAGGCATTTCTGGTACATCAGCTTTCCTACTAGTGTCCTTCTGCAACTGCTAACATGTCTGTTCTGTGACTGTCTAACCTGTGTTCACAGAGTGGGTAAAGAAATGTGCTGAGCTAGAACAGAATGTTACAAAGATTGTTAGTGTAAGTGTTATCTACATCTGCTTGTTCTTGCAACAAAGTCACTCTACAGCAAACTGGCTTTTTATGCCAGAAAACAGGTGTTGGAGATGAGTTTTGGCTGGAAAAATCTGATCAGTGACATTCTCTTCTGTTTATTTTGGACTATGTTCAGAGGGATCCCTGACACTTGTTTTCTTTTTTTTTTTTTTTTTTTAGTTTAAATTGGGATTTTTCTTTTTATAAACTATAGCTGTTTTTTCTCATCATCAGATACGGCATTTAAGTCCAATGATCTGTATTTGTGGAAGCATAAATGCTGTTCAGCTGTACTCCAGAGAAGCAAGACTTTCTTGTTCATCAGTACAAACATAAAAAAAAAAAGGAAGACACCATTAATTTCTGTGATGCCAACAGTTGTTTGTATTTTTTAAAGCTCAGTTTTTCTGATTCTCTCCCTGGGATTTGCTGTGCATTGTGTGCTTTCTGATTCCCTGAGAACAATATGTGGTTCTCTAATTTGCTGGTACTTGCAAAGTTTCTGTTTCACTGAAACATAATCTCCATGCCACAAATCTTCTGGCATCATTTAGGGCTTTTCATAGCTGCCATCAGGATGGACCAATTTCAAGCTTAGAAAGAATGATCTTTAAAAATTAACCAGGCCTCCTGTACTTCTCTCCAAAGCTATATGCTATGTTTTTTGTCAAAAAAAATCCCTGGGCAGGCCAGTGTTTGCTCTCTCTGTGATCCTGCCTGGTTCCTCCCCTCCCAGTCCTGCTCTTTCCCCCTGCACAGCCAGCAGGCTGATGGCAGCCTCCACACCCCTATCAGTGCAGCCTTGTTTGAGGTCCAGCAGTGTCCCTTTGTCACCTCCTCAGCCTTCTCTGTTAGGAAGTCATCACTAATGAGCTCCAGAAGCCTCCTGGGTTGTGTCCTTCCAGCATGTCCTGGAGTGTTCAAAGCCCTCATGGTGGGCAGTGCCTTTGGACACGAGGAGGTTTCCTGTGGTGCTCTGCAGCAGGTCCTGTTTGCTTTTTTCTCAGCAGGTGGCTGCAGCAGGCACTCAGCACCCTTGTTGTCCTCCCTGCAAATCCCAACCCATGTTCTCAGCTGGCTTGTCACTCATCCCCAGGCCCAGATCCATGCCCTCCCACGTCRTGAGGGGTGATTCCCCTCTTCCCCTCTTTTCCTGGTGCTGCTGCTGCTTCATAAGGTTCAGGTGCTTCCCTCCAAAGAGCTCCTTGTCTGCTGCAAGGATCCTGAGTGTCTCCCGTGGTCACTAYTCAGCAGGTGAATCAGGAGCTGTTTGGTGCCAGAATCCATGAGCTTCCTACTTCACACTCCTGGCAGTCTCCTGCAGCTCCTTCCCCTGGTGGCACAGATCCTCACCAGGTGCAGGTGAGGAGCCCATCCCTGCAGGCAATCCATGCAGCCCATCCATCCATCCGTGCCTGCAGCCCATCCATCCATCCCTACAGCCCATCCCTGCAGCCCATCCAGTCACTTGTAGCCACTGAGGGACACCAAGCTCAGGGTCAGGAGCTCCCTCTCTGCCTGAGGAGGATGCTCTAGCAAAGCTGCCTGCACTGTTCTGCACTGCAGTGAGCCTGAGACATGAACGTTGACAGAATATTTGGGGGTTTCAAGTAACAGTTCTTTGTGTAATGCCCATGACACCAGCTGTAGACCTGCAGGTCAGTGTGGACTTTGGAGCTGTGAAACCTGCACTCAGCACATCCTGTCCCAGCAGTGTGGGGCTGCCTGGGCCAGGACAGCAGCAACCACTCTTACAGCAGCTTGACAGGTTGAGTTTAGTTTAATTTCTTTTCTCCTTGGTTTTTGGGRTTTTGTTAGTACTTCATCAGGAGGTCTTCTAGAACCCCTTAATTTTGTTCATATTTAAACCAAAGAGAATGAAGATTGTGGCACAGGATCACTGACTGCCAAATCTGAGTTTTACCTCTCTTCCAGAAGTCTTTCTTCTTTTTCTTTTTTTAACCTGTTGATCTGTCAGGGACCATGTGCTCCTTGGGGGAGGAGAAGCAGTGGATACTCTTGCACTTCAAGTAACTTGTTCCCAATGATTTGTTTCCAGTCAGTAAGAAAGGAATGGTGTTCAGCACATACTTGAAAATGACTTAGCTAGCAGCCCTTAGAATATTAATTTCTCTTTGCCAGTGATGTTTTTAATGTGTTTAGAATAGTTGTGCCTGTGTTGCATTTCCTGAACCTCTGCTTTTTGCAGAAGTTTTGTATCTCCTTAACTATGCATATAAGTAATTTTATTTTTCTGTTTCTGTAGATTTCATTCATGATGTTGTTTAATCATTTTTTTTCCCCTTCTCTTTCTTTTTTTAATCTGTCCATGGAAGGTTTGGCAGGAAGAATGTGCTGTTTGCAACTCTGGCAATGCAGACTGGCTTCAGTTTCATACAGGTCTTCTCTACCAGCTGGGAGATGTTTTCAGTGTTGTTTGTGCTGGTTGGCATGGGACAGATATCTAACTACGTGGCAGCATTTGTTCTTGGTATGAAAGTCCTGCTGGTCACTGCATGTGTCCTTTCATCTTGTGCTTTTCCTGCTCCTTTTCAGTACTGACTTAGGGTTGATTTGTTTTGCCAAGCAACACTGTTAAGAGTGTGGCCTCACCATGCATGAATAACTTCTCTTCTCCTTGGAAGCTTCCAGCTGATAGAGGTGCAATTTGAATTATTTCTATGGTTTACTATCCTAAAAGAGACAAAACCCCAGAAACTGACTATTTGAAATAAAGTCCATCTTCTAGTGGGAGAGATAATACATCGAGACATGATTTCTTGGGGATTGGAGCTAGATATCTTTAAGGTCCCTTCCAACCCAAACCATTCCATGATTCTATGATATTTCTGATGTCCATTTTGGGGCCTAAATACCTGTTTAATTTAAAAGTTGCAAAAGAACCAAGATAGGTAGAGTAATTTTTATAAAGTATTCTTTAAACAGCCTATAGTAAAAATTTAAATGTYGTCATGACTTTTGCTTTGTATACTCTAAAACTAAGACCATATTTAATTATGGGGATGTGAATTACCTCTTCATGAATCTGAGATTTAAAAAAAAAATTATTTACAGTGACCTCACTGTCCAAAGCACCAAATGGTGGCAAGAAATTATTTCTGAGCCAAGGAAGGCCAGTTCAGGAGTGAAAGCAGTGCTTAGATAACCTCACTGCACATAGCCTGTTGCAACTGCTGGCATCTTCTTTGATTTCCATGGAAACAAGAATTTTTTTTTTTCTCTATCTCTTGATTTGCAGGTCCCAAAACATTTCAGAGGAGGGCACTGACTCCTGTTCATGCATTTAATTCCCCTGGCAGTAGTGTGGTCTTTGTGACCAACATGAATTYCATATGTCTACCCCAAAAGACAGTGAGGATTTTGGCTTTTATATAGTCTAAATAGTCTTTTAGAAGGTGATAACAGGTTGGGAACTTAGTTGAGGCACCTTTGAATTATTCTTTAAAGAAGCTGGTCACTCTTCAAAAGCTAGAGAGGATTCTGGACATCAAGCTACATTTAACTGCTGAGAATGTCAGGTGATTTCAGCTTCTCAGSTAAAATGTGAGATTCWAAAAAGATAAAATTACAGAAATATGAACTACATATTGAGCTACAGAAATGCTATGTGGCCCAGTTCTCATTCTTTTACACATATAATTACCTCCATTGGTGCAGGATCACAGCATGAAGCAGCTCTGTGTGCCTCCACSTAGACAACAAAATGCTACATCCTGCAACTCCACAGTGTATTTCAAASCCAATTGCTAGGGGTATTTTTATTAAGTTACTTGGTTGCTATTAAGTGAAAATCTAATAATCCCTTTGCTGTTTTGAACAGGCACAGAAATCCTTGGCAAGTCAGTCAGAGTGCTGTTCTGCACCCTGGGTGTGTGCATCTTTTATGCCTTTGGTTACATGCTGCTGCCCCTGTTCGCGTTCTTCCTCCGAGACTGGCGGATGCTGCTGCTGGCGCTCACCCTGCCCGGCCTGCTCTGCATCCCACTCTGGTGGTGAGTACAGCTCWCTCACAAGACTTTAGTCTTTAGAAGGTTCTGTCTGCAGGTTTTTAAGATGATGAAGCTAATGAAATTTAGGAATGGGTAGGTGAAGAATGGATGTTGTGTCCTTTACTTTTCCAGTTGTTTAGCTGTCAGTCCGTGGTGTTGTATGTGATCTGACCGATGCCTGAAAAACCTGCTCTTCATGTTCTGTAGKCTTCTGTAAAATTAAGTCTTGCACATGCAAAGAAAGCAAAAACTCATACTTCTACACCAACTGAAATCCACAGGCTTTTAAGTATAGGTGTGAACTAAGGGCAGAAGGAAAAACCAGATGTTCTGGGCATTGGTAGGGTGACACAGATATGACAAACTACAAAACAGTACTTGCACAGCTGTGGTGGCAAGTACTTCCGTGTTTTCTTCTGTAGTTGTTAAAATACTACTTATGAGTGGCATGTAAAACTGAAATAGTCCACGTGGTGGTGGTGTTGCTTCACTTACAGTAGCAGCTGTGTTTGTGCTTCCATCTCAGTTCCTGTCCAATCGATGACCGGGATTCTGCTCTCTGATTTGCCTTTTTGTACAGAATTTACAGTTACTAATTTTTTTAGTAACTGTACTAACTAATACAGTTACTAATATGTGTTAGCATCTAAGGATATGTTTCTTAACCTACAGTGTGCTGCCTGTGTGTTCACATTTCTGAATTTCTTAAATTAATCCCATACTTGGAATGTTTGGATTGCTCTTTTTTTCTGAGTCACTGCTATTCCTTCAGCACTTCTGAAATCCATAAGGGCATATTAGTCTGGTCTTGTTCCTTACAGTAGTCTGCTTTGTAAATCTGATTTCTGTTGTCACTGCACTAATTCCTGCAAGATGTGGCATGTTTAGAGATCTTCCTGCCTGGAACAATGTGTTGGTCCCTTCAGCAGCTCTTTCTTGGAAATGCAGGCTTGTTATTGTGAACCTTCTCTGCAGGATCATTCCAGAGTCTCCACGGTGGTTGATCTCCATGGGGAGGTTTCAGGAGGCAGAAGACATTATCCGAAAAGCTGCAAAAACCAATGGCATTACAGCCCCAGATGTAATATTTGACCTAGTGAGGTAAGTCTTGTTTAGCAGTCCATGCTGGACTTCACATAAAGCAATGAATTCCATACAGATGAATGGAGTTATGCCTGCACTGCATTCTGTGCTTCTCAAGTGGGGGAAAGATCATTTTTTTCTGCTGAAAAGCAACATATACCCTTCCCTTCATTGCAAAGCCTTTGTGGTCCCATTCCCACAGGAATGCCAATGTGCCATTCTCATGCAAACATCTTTTTCATCCAGTTTACAGCTGCCTTTTTTCCTTTTCAACTCTATTTTTCAGGGGAGGATAATGAATTTGAGGTACTATTGCTTAGTGATCTAAATATTTGCAACAAACAGATTCTGTGTTAATTCAGTCTATAACTCTGATGACACAGGGCTAATCTGGCTATTGGAAATATTGTTATTCTAGTTCATACTCAACTTCTGTCACAGAATTTACAGTTACTAATTTTATATGTGTTAGCCTCTAAAGATATGTTTCTTAACCTACAGTGTGCTGCTTGTGTGTTCACATTTCTGAATTTCTTAATTGAATCCATACTTGGAATGTTTGGATTGCTCTTTTTTCTGAGTCACTGCTAATTCCTTCAGCACTTCTGAAATCCATAAGGGCATATTAGGATTCTAATCCACGTTAGGGAAAGCAAAATTTGAGCCCCTTTCRGGTGAAGTAGTGACAGGTATCTTTCCAATCTCTCTCTTCCTACACGCTCCTGTTTTCTCTGGAAATCTTCCCTTTGTCTGAGCTGAAGGGTGCCTTTAAGGTGTAGAAGCAGTTCCACAGACATTCAAACTTGACCTCAGAAAGTCAAGACAGACAAACTGTTTGTATATTCCAGGAGAACGGGCACCTCGACAGAATCTGTCTGGGCAGTTGCAGGCTGACAATAGACAGTCCTTTAAGTGACAATACATATCATGTATATAATGAGTATAATATACTCATTTGCCTTACAATGCCTCTATTCTGGGCTAAGGAGAATGGGAAGCCATTAAGCTGTAGGTGTTTGCTGCTGAGATTGAAACAGCTTCCCTTGTGTTGAAGTCAGCTGAGTACAGACAAAGCTGTTTGTGCAGACTTATTAGGAGATAGTAGGGCAAACATCCTGGTCTTACTGGAGCAGAGTAAGAATGCCAAGAAAACACACTCCTTCTGATACTTTTTCCTCTGGATCTTCATTAGAATACACATTTTCCTTTTTTTTCTTCTTCTTTCTCATACTGTGGCCATGAAAACTCATCTATTGCTAGCACTGCAGCAGGAGAATAGAAAATAAGCTCTGGCTCCAACATCTGCCTGAGATCACTGTTCCTCTCTTGTTCTTGGAAAGAAACACTGATGAGTTTGCTGTCTCTGAATGGGGTTGGATAGTGAAGGAGCAGAAGGCAGGGGCAAAAATAGGGATTTTATTCCAGGAAATGCTGGACAAGGAGAAATGCTGGTGTTGCAGCAAGGTGGGCTGGAGAATGTGGTGTGCATTTACAGACATTAGCACATCAGCTTTCAAAAACATACTAACTGTCTGACCATCAAAGGAAAATGAGCTTGATGAACATGCAGAACTCCTGTCCCTCTCTTTCCTTTCTAAGGTAAAAGAAATATTGTGTCCAAAAGATCTGTGCAAAACTCCTCTGCGTCAGTGATGTGTTTACATTGTTCTTGTGTCTGCTATYTGAAGAGCTGGAAAGCAGAAGGCTTCCAGCCTCTTGAGGGTTTAGGAAGCATGTTTATGCTGCAGAGAGGTTCTCAGAAATCTGGCTGGCCCTTTGCCTTCCTCATTTGGAGTGTGTGTTTGGGATGGAGGAGCCACCCGAGCTTATGCCTGGAGAGTCCCTCAAGCCTGTGCAGCTGGAGAGCAGCAACTGCAGAATTTTGACTCCAGAGATTTCAAGCCAGTTGAGGTCCAGCAGGTGATGAATCACAAACCAGCTGTGGAGCACAAATAGGGCCTGGTTGGTTAAGAAAGGATAGAAATGTTTGGGTGATAAATTTAATTTCAAATCATYATTTTGGTTTCCCTGCCCTTCTCTCAGAGCTTCTTGTTTGAGCCTGTCCTGGTAAAGATTATGTTGTCTGCTTATCCAGCTCTTGAAAGGCAAGGACCCTTTTTCTCATCAACTGACTAATTGACTGAATATTTCTCTTCCTGGTTTTGTTTTATGGTTTGCTTGTTTCTTCTTTTTTTTTTCCTTGTTTCTTGGCAACAAGTAGTGGCATGTGGAAAAATCATGTGATTTATGAGAAAGGGCTGTGAGCTGTGAAGTRACTACAGTTTGTGTGATGTAAGTTTGGCTTCAGGCAGAGTGAAAGCTAACAAAGGTAAAGGACTGTTTGGCTTTTGTAGGAAATGGGATTGATGAAAGCAAATACACAGAAATTTGGTGTGTACCAGACTGCTATTTCATTATCCAGATCTTCAGAACTGACTATCACTTGGAAAGAATTTTCATGTTACTGCAGAGGTTTGAGAAACTCCAAGTTGCTTTATCAGAGCTGATAGTTTTAATCAATGGATTTTGTCCTCYTAAATCACCTTTTCTATATTTTGAAAAATCTTTTTCTTGGTCCCCCTCTTTAGGAGTCTAAATAAAGTCCTAATAAAAAAGAATAATTATATCTTTTTTTACAATCTTACCAAGCACAGAACTTGTTCTCATATTTTGTGGATGAATACCCTTGCATTGTTTACATAGAAGTGATTTTWTGTTGAGAGGCTGGAAAGTTTAATGGGGAAAGGAGAAGATTGTTGTCTTTTTGTTTACATTCTTAGAAGATAATCTCAAAAACAGACTAGATAATGATGGGCACTCTTCAGCTCATTAGCCAGTTTGTCTCAGTTTAAATACATTACTCTTAGTACAGCTTGAGAAGTCATTGGCTAACTGCCCTGCTGCAGTTTATTGCAGCAAATCTTGTTAATTGTTGCTGTGTCTGCAATGGACAGTTTGTTTTCCTCATATTTGAAGACTATGCTGTGTCTTTCCAGATGTCCTCGGTCTTCTGGCCCTTAGGCTAAAGAAACCCTCTACTTTTTTTCAAATGTCTCACCATCCTTGTTACTCTCTTCTAGTCTGAGTGCAGTTGATTCTCCAGGTGCAGTGCTCAAAATTGGATGTAAGAACCTTTCCAGTAGTGAAATATAGTGAATTAATGCTGTTGCTTTATAATTCAAGTAACAAAAAGCAGTTGTTTTGTGAAGCCTCAGATAAAGAAAATTATTACTACAGAATCATAGAATGTGCTGAGCTGGAAGGGAGCCACASAGATCATYGAGTCCAACTCCTGGCCCTGCACAAGACACCCCAAGAGTCACACCTGAGAGTGCCTCAGAGCATTGTCCAAGTGCTTCCTGGGCTCTGTCAGCCTTGGTGCTGTGACCATTTCCTGGGAGCGTGTTCCAGTGCCCAGCCACCCTCTTTCTGATACCCAACATAAACATTCCCTGGCTCAGCTTCATGCAGTTTCCTTGAGTCCTGTCACTGGTCATGAGAGTTAAGAGTTTCAGTCTAAATTTTAAGTGACTTTAAATTAGAGAGGAGCTTCTGCTTTCACAAGTTTGGCTCTTACATGTGTTTTGTTACAAACCTCTTTCAGTAGATCAAAAGACTGAGGTTTAAGTTGGTGGTAGGACCTAGTTTCATAATCATTATTTTTGCAGGAAGTTRAAGTTCCCATGTTTTGTTGTTTGCTCTTTTACAGCTACAAGATGTGAATTCCCAGAAGCAACAGACATACACCATTTTGGACCTAATAAGAACTCGAAATATCCTAACTATCACAATTATGTCAGTGCTTCTTTGGTAAGCAAGTGTGATTCAGGAGTATGTAACTTCAAATACTAAGGTGTTCTGAAGRGATACTGACAAAACCAGCTCAAAAATCAATGACTAGCTGGCTGAAACAACAAAATTCTGGTTACATAGCGTCTTCATTTTGGTGACAGTGCAGAAACACATCTGGGTTGGTGTTCCTTTCTGAAACAGTCAGACTCCTCCTGAATTGAGTAAGAATCCAAACAGCTGGCAGTGGATGTGTGGGAATGCTGCCTGATCCTGGGCCTTGGGGAATGCTCTTCTGACTGTAACAAAGTCTTTTTAGAGGAATGAGTCATACCCTACCCTCAGTCAGAGAACTTCTGCCCAGGGATCTGAACATGATGCCTGAATAAGGGGAGAATCTTTCTGTATATTTGTATTGGCTCTTAAAGAGATAATGCTGCCTTTTAAGTTCTCATCTGAGATTTCCCTATATATTCCTGATATCTGCTTTGTCTACTTGTCATCTTCAGCTTGGTTTTCACTAGCTGAAGCCATGCTTTATGCTCAGTTTGATTAAATGGTGGTTATTTTCCTTACCAGAAATCTCAGTAAAGCTGTAAACAGAGAGAGTAACTGAAAACCTGCCAGAGGCTGTACAAGTGAGGTTTAATTAGTGCATGTACCTAATGACCAAACCAAGAAGGTCTCTCAAGTGCTTGGGAGCCAACTAAGTTTATATGCTGTCTTTTTGAACAATGTTCCTGTTCCTTAGTGAGGCAGAGCCTCAGAGTTCAGTCCACTGACCTGCCAGCACATACAAGATGATGTGGCATCTTAGGGCAAAGGATGAATTGGCTTATATTTAAGCCAGATTCTCTGGCCCATCACCAAGCACAAGACCAGGCCATAAACACACTGAGAAGGGAATTGTGCAAAAAAACCAGCTCAAAAAGAAGAGTAATGTTGGTTCCTTGCAGAAATGTCAGTAAGTGTCCATATAATGTCTTACTGCTCAAGTCCAGTCACTGACTCCCATGTTTGACTGGAGGTGAGACTGCCCTACTCCTCATGCTTGATGTGGGGCAGTAGCTCCTGGGCACAGCCGGCTTTGGGTGTGTGGTTGTAGAAATTAAAGGCAAAACTTGTTTGAACAGCATTTCTGGTAGGATGAAGCAACTGAGAGAAGCACTGACATGACAGTATGTAATCCATTCTAATGGATTCAGTAACCCATACTGAAGGGCTTTTTACCACATCAAAAAGCACGTTTTATGATAGGCAGGAAGAGTCAAGGAGGTACTGTTGACTTGCACACTCTTACCTCCTCTTGCAGAATAGTATTTGGTTAAGTTGGGCAATTTTTTCACTATTCTAWTTTGTATGTCAGTGACCTAATCTCCTTTAATATATAAAGACATAATATCTTGTGCTTCCTCACAGCACAGTTTTCCAGCCCATGGTACACTGATGGTATATTCTGTGTCATTAATTAAAAGTTCTCACCAAAAAGGGCTACAAAAGAGGATAGTTGCAGACAGCARTATATCAGCTTTACATAGTGCTGAGTGTTTTGTTAATTTTGACTAAGTACCAGGCCCTTAAACTATTCTCTTTGCAGGGTTTGCACTAGGGAGGAAGAAGTTTGGCTTCTTGGCACCCTAGGATGTGTAAATACCACTGAAGTTTTTCTACAAAATATATAACTATATTAAGGTTTGCCAATGTAATGAGCTGAGGCAATCTGCTACCAAAGGGAGTTCCAGCATTACAGTTTGTATATAAAAATAACTTCAAGGAGTGCAGGGTGTGAARAACACTGCAGAACCACTTCTGAGAAGAATGGCTTAGGGCAGGGCACCACAGCAGCAGGGGGAAACTCTCAGCTGTGTCACTTCATGCCTTCCCAGGTACACTAAGCAGCTTTATTTTAAGCAACTGGACCATGAAGGCTTTTCCAATATTCARTGAGGAGGAGGAAGAGCTAATCTTTTGTCAGTGGTGCACTTGGTGCTGTGCAGTGGTTTTGCTCCAGGTTCTGTTAWAAGGTAGATGCTGGTGGAGATGAARTGCCAAGTGTTCTGTGCTTCATGTTTGCACCTGGACATGTCCTGATGCACTGCCCATTATTTYCTTATTTACCACGTTATACTTGTTGGTAAAGCTTAACCTTCTCTACCCAACATCTCCCAAGACAGGACAGAGTTTTTCTCCAAGGCCAGTTGTGTATTTCTCTGGATTACATGGAAGCCACCTGTCATCTGGCACAAAATTAAGATGGCAGTGATCCAGCCACCAGKCTCTGTCCTGATGCACTGACCAGCCCAGCCATGCCAATGTGATTTGGAAGCTGCCCAGCTAGCTTGGAGCATGGCAGAGAAAATCATGGGCTGCTTGGGCCTGCCAGGATGCCATTCTCCTCCTCTCTGACTTTACACAGAAAGCATGGAGCATAATGACCCAGAAACAATGCTCTCCAGAGCTCCTTGGTAAACATAATGGAAAGCTGCTGTTGGCCTCAGCAGCAGTAAAATTCAGTACCTCAGACTTTCAGGTTAAGGCTACTAACAATAGTAAAGGTAACTACTGCATTACTGCAGTGTGAATGATCATCACTCTCTTCCCAGGGTAATATATTTTTTCCTTTGAATTCAAGAGCAGTCTGAAAGATCAAAAGCATCTGCATGGTATAATTATTGACTTGCTGTTTCTGAAGTCAGCACTTCAGCTGCTTCAGAAGTGAACAAGTCTGCCAGATGCTGAATTTACCCTACACGGCCATTTCTGTGCTTGATGGAAATGTGGAAGAGGTTCATGGCAACCGGAGAAAGAAGAGAGATTTGTTTGACCCTGCTATTGTTTCTTTCAGGATGATAATCTCTGTTGGCTATTTTGGACTTTCTCTTGACACACCTAACTTGCACGGAGACGTGTATGTGAACTGCTTCCTGTCAGCAGTGATTGAGGTGCCAGCCTACATCATCTCGTGGCTGCTGCTGCGCAACCTGCCGCGACGGTACTCAATGGCTGCTGCGTTATTCTTGGGAGGCTGTGTTCTTCTCTTCATTCAGCTGGTGCCTTCACGTATGGAATCATTAGTTGATCTCACATATCTATGATAGGTGAGGTGCAGTACCTTGCACGGGGCAGATGTGGAGGAAAAATGTCCTGAGGGGACTCAATACAGACACTCGTGTCCTATCTTTGCCCCTCCTCCTTGGCTCTCAGTAACTGCCACAGCAGGACATTCAGACTCAGTTTGAAAGGTGGGTCATTGGCTTTGGGATCTGTTGGGATTAGAACTGTAGTCCAGCTTTGCCTCTAAACTACATCTCTGGCAGGGTGTCCTGGTAAGGTCCAGGTGTAAAACCAGGACTAGACCAACCAGAATTTGCTAATTTGGTAAGTGGAAGTTACCAAGGGGCTGCAGAACTCACTTCCCAAACAGCTGTTGTTGACTTTGGAGCTTATTTAAAGAGTTACTTTCAATGSAGTCATTGTGGAAGTATTTTTGATAAGCAGATATGTTTGTAGTGAATTAGTGTTGATAGTTAAAATAATGTGSAGCTACTGGGAAGAAAGGCCAAGCAACATTTATTGGATCTCAAACCATACATATCTTTAGTCCAGTTAGATTAATAGGGCTATGGAGTCATTACTGATAACAATAATGAATATAAGGSGAGGTGGTGTTGCCTAGGACTCATTTAAAAATCAAAGATGTAAAAAAGAGAATGGGCAAGAACTGCCTTGCTTATTTTATACAGGTAATATGTGTGCTGCATTCTCAGGTTTGGTGGTTTTTCCCCTTGTTCTTTGAGTTAACTGGACACTGATATGATCTGTTTTGATTTCCAAATCTTAACTGTTTCAGTTAAAGTCAACTCAACTTCCTATAATTAAATTATTACAGCTAAGAGTGTTAATGGAATGAAGAATGTAGCTAAGAATGTTTATGAAAAAAACAGTTTTTTAGGAAACCTAAWATAAAATAATTTGTTTCAAATGTCTTACTTTGTTCACTTTATTAAAAAGGGATCTATGGCATTTTTTGCAATAGCAGAGGTCTGRCCCCTGAAACCTGAGAGGATCTCAGCAGTTCTGACTCTGCTCTCCTCATTTTTCACTTGGCAGGAAGCCCTGTTCTCAAGAGAAAATGGAAACGTTGACTTCTAGTAATTTAAAAAAGAAAACTTTAAAAAGAACATTGCTTATGTTTGTGGATATTTACAGGGGAAAAAGCAGATATTGGAGTTAATTAGGCAGGAGTTACACAAACACAAAGGAGTTAAGGGATACAGTGAATTGCAGGAGCCTAAGTCCTGACTGTGCTTGGCTTTCAGATCTCATTGTGCTGTCTATTCTGCTGGTGATGTTGGGCAAGTTTGGAATCACCTCTGCCTTCTCAATGGTTTATGTTTACACGGCTGAGCTCTACCCAACTGTAGTAAGAAACATGGGAGTTGGAGCAAGTTCCATGGCCTCCAGACTGGGCAGCATCCTCTCACCTTACTTTGTTTACCTTGGTGAGTTACCTGGGCTGCTGGAGAGATGCTCCAGAGACTCAATTCTCTTGCCTCAATACRGACACTCCTTACAGCTATTTATTCCCACTCCCTTGAGTTCCTACAACCACAGTTATAACATTCACTTTGAAAGTCAGGCTGTCATGGGGGTTGGTGTGTTTTGTTTTGAAAGCACAAACTTACACACTTTGAACCTTGGTACAAACATTACCACAAAACCACAGAATGGTTTGGGTTAAAAGGAACCTTAAATATCATCTCATTCCACCAGACCAGGCTGYCCCATGCCCTGTCCAACCTGGTCTTGAGCACTTCAGGGATGGGGCATCCACAGCACCTCTGGGCAATTATCAGAGACTTAGAGCTGATGCAGCATTTTTTTTCTTTGTTTCTTTCTTTTCTTTTTTTTGTGTTTTACATAGGTGCCTATGATCGATTTTTGCCTTACATCCTGATGGGGAGCCTGACTGTGCTGTCAGGAATTCTCACACTGTTCCTGCCTGAAAGCTATGGTATGCCTCTTCCTGACACCATTGATCAAATGCTGAGGGTCAAAGGGTAAGTGCCACCTGCTTTAACATCCTCTGCTCTGAGGAATGGGCTTGTCTAGGTATGGCCAGAGGGAGAGGCTGGTTTTGGCAGCAAAGGCAGTACTCTGTTGAAAATACAAAAGCTTAGCTGAAGTCTTAGTCCCTCTTCCCAAGTAAATGTTCATGTGTACATCTCTCAGCCCCAAATTTATCATTGGACTCAGATGACTTAAAATGCGTTCCTCAGAGGTACTTTTATTAAAAGTGTGTAGCTTTATCAAGGTATAGGGACATGCTGTAGGTCCTGAAAGTCTCCTAAGTGCTGGGGAAGAGCTGAACTCTTCCAGTTCAGTTCAGCTGATCTAAAAGGCACTGAGAGCATTTGGCCTTTTGCCATGGCTCTGACTGAAGATGACACATGAGCACAGATGTGGTGTAAGAAAGGGACCTTTTCAACTGAAGTCAACAGGATATTAAAATTAGGAAGCCGTGATGTCAGACAGGACTCAGATTTTAATTTTTTTTTTAAGTTCTCTCATCTTTTTTTAAAGTTATTTTTTCTTTCTTCATTCCAGGTTGGAATACAGGCCTCCATCTAGTAGCACAAGGGATTCCAAGGAGGAAGAAGAAAATCCAGAGATTTTTAAAAGCACAGCTTTTTGATGGAACTCCTATGTATTTCCTGGTGGACTGAAAGTTAAATGGACTTTTCTTCTAAAATTTATCCTAGAAAGGGCTAGTGACAACACTTTGTTTTCTGTAATTTGAAMCTTATTTATTAATTTAAACACCATGTTCCCTACATTCTCTTTTTATATGAACATAAATACTTTGTAGCCTTCAGTGAGATTTTTCAGCCAAGGTTGAGTTCATGCAGTAGTACCATGGAGCAGAATCTGATCAATCTTTTGTAACTCTACAAGTATAGTTCAGCTGAAAGATACTTGAAAATGAGTTCAAGGGCTGGCAGTGTGCCTGGATTCTTCAGTGAACCTCCTCCAGAGCTAATGCTTACATCAAGAGGTAAAAATTGCCTGGAAAAGTTGCTCATTGCTTTTGGTTCCTTGACTTCTGTTTGTGGACAGGAAACTTATTTATTATAGTGAAGGTTTATGACAACGTGCCTCTCTGTGATCTTACTCAAATGACTTTGCATATGCTGAATTTGTTACYAAATTGAGAAAGATGCAAAGAAAGATTTTGAGAATTAATTCTAACCTGTTATAACTCAGCATAGACTGAAAGGATTGTCTTGCACAAAGTATTTAGCACTGAAATTTTGTTCACGAAATTCACTTGATTCCAATGCTGGATTTCAACTGTACCTTCTTGGTGAAGTTGTTTACATCTGACCTTGGATATGGCCTTTTTTCAGGCTGGATTTATTCTAAATAATGCAAATGGTTTCACCTGTGTGTAKAGGGAGTGGTGTTAGTTTGGCATTCTCCCTTTTCAATGTGTGGTGAAAGTTTTATGTATAAATTGTTTTGATGTTTTCTGTGCAATTTGGATGATGGAAACAATTCTCCTGTCTTTGTTCTGTGTTTTTCCCACTCATGTACACATGCACACAWTTAATATATTTAGTTGTAAATTTTTACATGTTAATCATGCAACTGCAGTGACCTCCTGGTGGAATGTACTGAGAAAAAACTCAGAATATATCTCTGACCCCTGATTCTCCATCTTCAAGTGTCAACTATATGATTGCTGTGRGGTCTGGTCATTCTAAGTTTCACTTAACTTATGTAATTAGGGAATTGCTTTTAAATTGTTTAAAAAAACCCAACAAACCCACAAATCTTGTTGTCAGTCTGCCAAGAAACTGTTCCTTGTGTTATGGAAGTTTGGAATTACCTGTGTTTCTTGAAATACACATTATATATGTACACAGAGTCTCATTTGTACTATGCTGGTTACAGTGTGACAAATGTGAGTGGTGAAAGGTTTCTCTCTCATGGCACTTGTTTTTGTTCTGTCTTGTTAAATTAAGACAATAATAATAAACAACCTAAACCTTTGTAGCCTAAACTCTCAGGGTCCTTACTCTGCTGCAGCAGCTGTTTGGGGAAGTTTGCATTTTCCTATGGTGTTTAAATATACAGGTGGTGTTGGCTGATTCCAGTCTTTCATTAATCAATATCCCAAATTGTGACCTTGGTAACAGAGTCCAGCAGTGGGACTGATGTGTACCTTGGACTGCTTGTCTCAGGAAGAAAGTAGAAAATGCTCTATAGACTATAGTGGTTTGGTTTGGTTAAATTCTTCCTAACAGTGTCTTGAGCTCTAGGGTTTGCTTCACTTTTCCTGCATTTTCTCACTTTTTATTCAGGATTTTCATTAACAAATGCAGCCAGGAGCTGACCAGTGTCCCCAGGTCAGAGAATGATACCAAAACCACAATGTTATCAGCTTTTCCAAGGAAAAAAATCCAAAGCTTGAGGCAGGTTCAGTGTCACTCCTCTTTARTAGGTTGACAAGCCCTGAGCAGGCAGATTTAAAATGCAGTGTGTGATTTGAGGCTACTGCCAAAATTGAGAACCTGGATTTTACAAGCCTCACTGCACATTACAGGACAGCCTTGACATGAACAGAGACACGTCAGGGTAGTGCATGTAACAACCAGTCCCCCTTGCCCAAAAACATGACCTGATTTGTTAGGTTTACAGCCTTTCTGAAATATTTATTGCAAGCATGAGAGTATGTTGTAAAACTTKGACAGATATTTTTCTTTGTAAACCTTATGTTTAGGAACTGGAACATTGAGAAGCAGCTTTTTTTGTGTGTGTGTTGTAGGAGAATGATCTGGTAACTGCAGGAATCTGAGGCAAAACACATTTAGCTGCAACTTCCTTGTAATGAATTTGCCAATGTAAACAACCATGTCCCATAAGGCTCTTCCTGTAAACAACTTCAGAAAATACCCTGAAATGTAAGATATGTGCTTGCCTGATAGATGATTTAGTCTGGAAATTCCAGTCCTAAAGGGCAGTGTCCATTTAACATCTGATTTACTGTAATTTCTCACCCATTGTTTTATCAAAGTATGTGCCTTGAAAGAGAGACTTTTGTTCTTGAATATTTAAATATTTTGATGTTTACTAAAGTTCTTTGTGAGGTCTTCTGTTATTATTGTTGGTTTGGGATTTTTTTTAAATCCAAATTGGGGGATTTCCTGGTTGTGACTAATACTACAAAATTCAATGACAATCACTTCATGTCAAAAAACGGGTTTTTCCCTTGCTTATGTTTTTAAAAACACAAAGTCTGAGTCAGAAATGTGGAACATAATTGAAATAGCAGACTGGGTTATTTTGTACTTACTGTTTTATCCTACTCTCTTCAAGTTCAGCTCTAAGCCAAGGATCTTGTTCTAGTGGGTAACAGGCATCTCCAAAAGAAACTGGGGGAATATTTTCATGATAAAAGGACCTGATACAGTCATGGGCAAATCTTAGAGTGGTATCTGTGCTGGCAACAGATTTGCAGCACAGAGTGTGACCACAGATATACTTGCAAAATAGGGAGAAAGGCCAGAATTGACCTTTGGAAGAGGAATTGTTACACACCTGTGAGCTTGTGCTGCGGAGGAAGATGAAACAGACTTTGACACTCAGACTGATCTTAACCTGGGAAATCCTGCATGGTTTGGGTGCCTATAACCTATATCACAGCAGCAATGCATGTTATTGTTACCTGGTTAGGGAGGATTCCCTGGTACCAGAGCACAATCACAGAATAGCAATGGCCTTGGGGACAAGGATCCCTTCCTTTGCAGCTCTCAGGCTGACTCCTGCCATCATCTCAGGCATGTCAGATAATCCTGTGAYTTCTGTTTCTTTGCTTGGAAATGCCATTAACTCAAAAGGTACCACGCCTACTTGTGATGTTCTCTGCTCCACAGTCAATAATTGTTAGAATCTCTGATCTCCTGACAGTGAATGTAATGCTCCCATAAGCATCGTTTAGTGTTTCATCTTCCACAATGGGGCAGCTTTGGCTGACTTGTGACACTATTTTGTGGAAGGTTGTGAACTCCTCCCCCCTTTGCAAGTGAGCATTTGGGGTGGGTGGGTACACAGGAAGGGGGTGCATTGCCCAGGAAGCTGGACTGCAACACCTTTTTCAGTATTTGTAGAATAGAACCTTAGTCCTGGCAGTTATAAATTATTTTCTTAAAATATAGAATCAGCTTAGGACCATAAAGCTTTACTTAGAAATGCTTTTGGGAGTWCCTTAAACCAGTAATGGCTACAGCCTTGTACATAGAAAAATATATAAATTTCTTCTAAGAATGTAAATATTCCTAGCTGTACCTACACTGATTCTTACCCTAGTTTTTTTATAGAGAAATGCTTGTTATTTGTAAAATTAAGAATAAAATATCTGGAATTATCTTTAAAATGACTTTTTTTTTGGTTAGAAATATATCCTAGTATCTGTTGAAAGGCTGTTGATATGAAGTTTCATTGTGTAAAAGCCAGTCTGAGATCCCTTGGACTGTCTGTACCCTGGATCCTTGTGTAAGAGCTCTCTGTGTACATCCAGGAGAGTGGGAGAGGGGCTTTGGACAAGGGGATGGAGTGACAGGGTAAGGAGAAATGGCTTCAAACTGACAGAGGGCAGGATTAGATAAGAGATTGAAAAGAAATTATCAACTGTGGAGGGACAAGTGCCTACTGGAACAGGTTGCCCAAACAAGCTGTGGCTGGCCCATCTCTAGAAATATTCAAGGCCAGGTTGGAAGGGTTTAGAGCAACCTGATCTAGTGGAAGGTGTCCCTGCCCAYAGCAGGGGTTGGAATGGGATCAGCTTGAATGTCTCTTCCCAAACCAGTCTGTRGTTTCATGTAAAACCCCTGGTGCCTCTAGCAGCCTGTGCACAGTGGTTTTTCTTACATTTGGGGTCATTCTCAACAGAGCCTGGGAGCAGCATTCCAGAAATTCTTGTGCAGAAACAAATGCTTCTGAGAAGAGAAAAAAAAATACACCCAAACAAGAGACTGCACTGTGTAAAGACAGTTGTTTCTGGAGGTGGATGTCCATAGCTGCAGGGAGACAGTTTTTCTGTCTCACTTGCACTGTAGCTCTTTGACCTCTTAGGCCAGCAAGTCTTCCTGTGTCACTTGACTCTTTGCCTGACTTCTAACAAACTACAAGTGTGCTGGCTCCTAGGTCAGCTTTACTTCGAGGCAAGGTAAATAATGAGTGATAAGCAGCAACTGTCCAAGAACACCAGGTAATTGATTAAATTCCTGAACAAAATACCTTAAAAGCCTGCAGTCACTGAGTGAGCATTCCTGGTAGCAGCTGTTGCCTCCTGGAGTGAGCAGCTGTGCAGGAGGGGTTTTGCAGACCAGCTGAGGAGGATGTTCCTTGTTCCTGCAAAGCACTTCTGAGAGTCCCAGCTTTTCYCCCCTTGGCTGTGTCAGTGCTGGCTTTCTGCTAGAAGTGAGACTTCTTGAAGTATCTTAATTATGACCATCTGGAGGGTTCTTTGCCCCTGGGGTGAACCAAATTAATTTCGTTTTGATTTATTCATTAATTGTTCTTAGCCATAAGAACTCTTCAGTGCTCTGATAGCTTTATCCAAGCCACCAGAGTTCATGTAGCTCCTGCTGTCAATTGCAGAGAGGATATTGGTCAGAGGGAGCTCTCCTGCTSTGGGACTGCTGCTTTCCCATGAACAAAGTCACTCCCACCATCCCAAGTGCCGTCAGGCCAAATCCCAAGAGGTAAATGACCYTGTGGGAGCTACAGGGACTCCTAGAATCGTTCAGGTGGGAAAACGTCTCTACAATCATCCAGTCCAACCATTCCCCAGCACTACCAAGCCCACCGCTAAGCCCCATCCCCAAGTGCCACATCTACACRKCTGTTAAACCCCTCTGGTCCCTCCGGTGCCCAGCSCAAGCGCTTCTTCACCTGTCCGGCTGCAGCTCAGGGGGAAATGGCGGTCGGGCCCTGGGGAGGAGACAAACCCGCTGTGTGAGGGGGGGAGCCGCTTCTCTCCAGCCCCAGCRCGGCCCTGGCTCCGGGCCGGTGCCCCCGGGCTCCCCCCGCCCCTGCTCCCCCAGACCTTTCCCCGAGGGCGGCCGGAGCCGGGGCCGCCCCTCCTTGGCCAGGAAAGGGAAAGCGAAAGCGGCGAGCGGTGTCACTCGGAGCGGGCCGCGGCCGGGCCGGGGCTGGGGGCGGCGGCCCCGGCAGGTGAGCGGTGTGGGCCGGGAGGGCTGCGGGCCCCGCGGGTCTGGCGGCGGGCACCGAGCGGGCGGCTGCGGCGAGGCCCTGCCCGGCCCCCCGGCGCTCCCTTCTCCTCATCCTCCTCCTCCTCCTCCGGCCGCGGGCGGGTGCGGGCTGGGAGCGGTGCCCGCCCGTTCGGGGATCCCCGCCCCGGTCCGGCCGCGGCCGGGTGCCGCCGGCTCCTGCACCCCCGGGCTGGGTGCTGTGAGCTCCCGGTGAGCTCTRCAAGTCTGACCTTCGCATTTATTTATCTCTCGAAAGCAGTAATATGCTGGCATGCATGTCCTAGAGAAGCTGTGCGTGCCTGCTCAAGGCCAGGTTGGGGCTTGGAGCAGCTTGGTCTGGTTCCACGGCTGGGTGTGGACTGAAAGAGCTTTAGGGTCCTGATAACYCGCACCAKTCTGGGGTTCTGGGATTCTCTTCGGGGGGTTTCTTTGGTGCAAGTGTGTCCCAAAGTGCTGGGGAGTAGCTGGCCAATGCTCTGATGGTTCAGTTTATCCCACAGCAAGGTSCTATCTTCAGGTTTTCAGTTGCTTACAATTCTGCCAGCTTTAGTTGTTTGAGCTGAAAGTGTTGTGACCTGGGTGACTGCCTCAGCTTGGCTTTCCTTTCCGTGTTCTTTTATTTTCTTCCGTGCAAGAGGGAGGCCAGGACTGACCCCTGGCTCTCAGATGGCCGTARTTCTGGTGACCTTTCCTTGGAGCAGCACTGTCTGCCCAACCTCCTTCTCAACTCCAGCAAGGAATTAATATCTGGGAAGGGGCAACAGATTTTGTAAAGATTACTTGCCCAAGTATAAGCTGATTTGCACAAATTATAATAAACTATGAATTTAATTTCTTTCTGTTCTATCTCAAGTTGGGTATTGATTGTAGCTCTGGTACAGRTTGCTGCTAGTGGAGCCAGAGTGTGAAGAAAAGGTCAGGAACCTGAAGGGGGTGAGGCACARTGTGGGTTTAGCAGTCACTGCTGGGATAAGGGGCTAATGCTGAGGTTGGACTTAGACTACACTGTAAGTTGCTGAGGCTGGAGACCAGTGAGGACAGGGTGCTTTACCCTTGCCTTGGCAGATGAAATTCAGTTTGCTCCTCTAGCAACAGCTGTGATCAATACATAAATGCAAAAGCCAATAACTGTATTGCCATTTATAACAAGAGGAAACGTGGAGGGGGGTTATTTCTAGAAGAGAGATGCGGAAGAGGGSTTTGCAGGAGAGCAGAAGTGGGCTGGGTCTGGTAGAGAAACTGCAGGTGGATTTGATTGAAGAAACAGGCAAAGGAGATGTGAGGTGTCCTCCCCKGAGGAGGAGTTAAGCTGCTGCTGAAAGTGCTTCATTACTTCAGTGGAGTTTGAGTCAGTCCCCTTTGYTTTATAGAGCCTTTGCTTTTATTTTAGCAAAATACGTCTACAACTTGCGCTGCCCAAGTGAACCTCTCCCAGCTGAAACCGCGTCCCTGGAGAAAAGGGAACGCCTTGTATGACTTTATTGCCTTTCGTGGTTGTGGTGAAGAGCCTCAGGGCAGCCTCKCCTCTCTCTTTACCTCTGGCAGCTGATGGGAGGGACGCTCTTGGAGAGAAGGTGGTTTCATGGGTGAGATGWYTTTGTTCTAAGTGAACCCTACTTAAGGAGATTTATACCCTAGTTATACAACTTAAATGGTGCTCATCTCCTGTACAATTAACACAGTGATTAAACTGGATAAAGCCCACTTAACTGGCTTTCCCTTACAAACACCTTATTTTCCATCAGCAAACTAGCATGACTGAAGGGCTGCAAAACCAGTTTTCTCTGAGTGTTACAGGGAAGGGATCGTCTTGAATAACATAGCACTGTGCTGAGTGGGTCAGAGATGGCTGCTGACCCCTAGACAGGGCTCAGGCTCCACAGATCAAACAGCTTTTGCACCATCTGATGGTGGAAGGTGCAGAACAAGAAGATTTGGAGGTGACAAACTCTAGACCTCTGCCCTCTTCTCTCTGGGTTTCCCATAAGAGTTTTTGAAAGGCATTTGTTATATTCTGGCCACCTAAAGCATTTACCTGGTGACCTCCATGTCCTGCAAACTTAAAAAATGTCCTTCCTGGGGACAATTGAAAGAATGCTCCTTCCTGGGAAATGTGGGCTGTGAGCCTTGGAAATTAAAGATGCACAGGTCCTGGGCTCATCCTGCCCCAGTCCTGAGGGACAGGCTGCTAATCACCTGCCTGTCATTAGAGGCAGTGACACCTGCTGATGGGAGGAACTGAACTGGCCTTTCTGGAAGCTTGACATCGATTTTAACATGGTGTCAATGTGCCTTTAATTTATTCGACTGTCACTACCCGTGCCTGTCTGGCAAGGCTTTTCACAASCCCGTGAAACGCTGCAGGGATGTTTGTCCTCAGGAGCCCAACTCCAGCTGCCATCCTTTCTTTGTTGAGAGGTGGTGTAATACTGTAATGACGTGAGGTTAGTGATGATGGAAGTGGCTGGAGCTGATAAAGCTGAACTGGTTCTGTGCCCCTGTAGAGAAGGGTAACTGTGAGCTCCAGGGAAAAGCAGCAGGCAGACATTATAATTCCAAAGGAGTTGTTTGCATGGGGCAATGCTCCTTTCCTGGGRGTGTTGCCSCCTCTGCCAGCAGTGCCAGTGGAGGATGGACCAGTTCCCCCAGCCCTGTCTGATCTCAGGCAATGCCGTGGCTGCTGCTCCCTCGAGGGAGCTTAACTGAGCAGTGGAGAAACCAGCTGTTTGTTTGTGCTGAGRTAATGCAATGGGCAAGGGATAAGATACAGAAACTGATTGTCTTATCTGCTCAACCCTTGGAGTTCAGCCTCTGGGAGGAGCCAGGATGGGTGGCAGAGGAGGAGCCTGATCAGGGACAGCCCTGCTCGATTTCTCCTCTTCCCTACCATACACCAATTTTCTCATCCTGATATTTTTCCCTCCCTTAGAGGAAAGAAAAGGCACAGCCAAAAGCCTTTTTGAGGAGGTCAGTAAGCATGGCAGCAGCCATTCCATTCTGAAAGCTGCTTTTCTGAAACAATAAACAGCATTGTGTAAAATAGCTGACTCTTCCCATGCAGCTGTTGCATCAYCTTTCTCTGGGCAATAAAATTGTAGTTTGGGACAGCCTGGTGATAACAAGCATCAATATGGGAGGTCCCTTGGCACAGGAAGGAGCTGGCTTCAGCAGAGCTTTAATTTATACCAAATACACAGTGCAAATAAAAGCAGCTCTTGGCTGGGCAGAAATCAAGTCAGTGACTGTCCCCTGAGCTGGGTACTGGTGAGGCCATACCCCAAACCCTGGCTTCAGTTTTGGGCCCCTTGTGACAAGAGAGATATTGAGGGGCTGAAGTGTGTCCAGAGAAGGGCAGCRGAGCTGGGGAAGGGTCTGGAGCACAGGACTGATGAGCAGCTGAAGGAGCTGGCTGTCCACACAGCCTGGACAAAAGGAGGCTCAGGGGGGACCCTCTCACTCTCCAGCACTCCCTGGCAGCATCAGGAGCCACGTGGGGATCGGTCTCTGCTCACAGATAATGTGTGATAGAACAARAGGAAAGAGCCTCAAACTTGTTGGGGTTTGGGTTGGATATGAGGAGGAAAGTCTTCCCAGGAAGGGCTGTCAAGCCCCTGCCCTTGTCCCTGGCACAGATCCCTCCCTCCTGCACACACAGCACAGGGAGCAGCCCTGTTCACAGTGTGGGGTCACAGCTGCTGCTTCAGGCACTGACACCCCAGGTGAGTGTCACAGCTGGCAAATGACTTTGATTTTTGCACATGGTGTTGAGTGGTGAGGCATCCCTTCCCTCTTTCCTGGTTGGGTGTAGCCTCAAGGAGATGGAGAGGAGTCCTGGTTTCACCCTGGTGGGGAGGAGCTTTGCCGCTGCAGCACAGCTCTCCCTGTGGCTTCCTCTGCAGGAAGCACTCAAGATGACCCACAAGGTTTCCGACTTTCCTCCTTTCTTTTGAGAGAAAAACATTCCCTAAGTGCTTTTCCTCCTGTTCAGCAAATTACTTAAATTGTTGATTCTTAGCCCATTTTAAATGAGGTTTTGAGTTCTGCCCTGGATACAGCATTCAGTGCCTGCTCCAGCAAAACCAGGCTCGTGACCTTGGTTGCAGGAATTGCATGATTAGCTCAGGGTTGGTTTATTGTTTGAGGAGAATGGAGGGTGCTCTCTCCCAGCATAAGTAGAATTGAGACAGTTTTAGGAAAAAAGTATATCTATTTGTTGAAGTACATCTTCCTCTGTAATTTATTTTTTCTGTTTTCCTTTGWTTACAACTAAGAACTTACTTGGAGAAAGAGACAAAAAAGATGATGTGAGTGTTCAGTGATAGGATATTTCTCTTTCACAGTCATCAAACCTGCTTGATAATGTCTGTTCYTTTGCCTTGGAAACATCATGGGAAAAAGAAAAAAAATCCCAGGTGGCAAACACTATTTTTTAGGCAAGTAATGCAGATGGAGTATAGATATGGACTGGGAGTTGTGTCTGTAACTGTTGCTCACTCTACACTGTGGGCTCTAGAACCCTAGTCCTGGGTCTCCCTGTCAAGGCAGAGGTACCCTGTCCCCTTCTCCCAGTGCCTTCTTTCCATGAGAGGGCATTTGGGCTGGACTGGAGCATCCAGCTCTTACCCAGCTCTGTGTCTCTTCACTGGAGACACAGAGCCAGCCTTGCTAGGCCACCTTGTAAAGTCACTCAGACTCAAGGCTGGATGACTTGGCAGCCTTGCAGCTGTGTTTCTGCCCCTGGGCATGTCTGGGATGAGTTCTGCCTTCCCAGTGTGCTGCATTGGCCCCACCACTGGAGCCAGACTGGTGCTGCTGTGCAGGATGGGTGCTGGTGTCAGCTGGGCTGGGCTGGGGACTCTGGGGCTATTTTGAGCCCAGTGAAGGTGAGCCTAAGAGCATGACTGTATTATGGCCTCAGGCAGGAAGGATTGTGGCTTTCAAGTGAGTTTTTTGTTTGTTAGGGCTTGTAATGTTGACATATTTGATTTGGACCCATTTTTAAAAGTGTCAGGTTTCCTCCTGGCACTGGTGTTTCTAAGGACAGATTGCATTGCAGTGCAGAGACAGCCCTGAGGAGCTGGGTCTGTGTTAGCAGAAGCTTTCCTTTGTTTGTGTTGTGTTATTGGAGGACACACCCTGCTAAGGAAAGAAAAAACAAAGATTACAAAAATAGGAGCAGTATTCTGTGTTGCCTTCAGTGCTGGTTTGAAGCAGATCAGCAAMTGTAAATTTGGAGAGGCTGTTCTGACAAGGGCCCAGAGTGACAGGACAAGGGGGAAAAGAGCTTCAAACTGGGACAGGGCAGGGTTATATTGGATTGTGGGAAGAAATTCTTCCTTGAAAGGGTAGTGAGGCACTGGCACAGGTTGCTCAGAAAAKCTTGGAAATTCTCAAGGCTTGGCTGGATGGGGCTTGGAGCAGCCTGGTCTGGAGGAAGGTGTCTCTGCCCATGGAGGCAGGGTTGGAACAAGGTGAGCTTTAGGATCCCTTCCAASCCAAACCATTCTGTGTTTATGCCACTTTGGTGACGATGAAAGCACAGAGAGCTGGCAGGAGGCAGGCAAGGTGACAAAGCTGGGTCACTGGGTCACTGCTGCTGGGTCGTTCCTGCTCCCCTGATCTGGTTGTTACTGCTGCTGCACCTTGAAGTAYGTCATCAAATCCTGTCAAGTCCCATTGTACCTTGGAAAACCTGGCAATAAGGGAAGGAGAAATAACTCAGGGCGTGCAGGTGCTGGAGGTGTCTGTGTGTGCCAGTAGCACAGCAGGCCAGCAAACCCCTCACTGTCACTATCACAGCTGTGCTGTGGAAGCCTGACCACAGAGGCTGCACTAAGCAAGAAAGGGACGCCCTGGGAATAAGCCCTGCAGTCTGGAGGAACAAACCCAAGCACCAGGATCAGGGTTTCTGTGTTGAGGAGTGTCCATGATCACTTTAAACCTGCCAGGGTGGGGAGCCATGTGAAGGGTCACTGTGCCATAAATAAGGAATTATGATGTGCTGTGTGAACCATGAGTCATCAGAATATAAAATATTGCTTCCTGTAGATCAGGGTGAGGTAGCAGAGACGTGCAAAGCTGAGGGGTGAACAGGATGGGGGGGATGGGGGCACTGTTTTGATATGGTCTGGATGAAGAAACAACTCAGCCCAAGAGGTATGTATACCATACAAATGTATATCCATGTGCCAGAAAATGGCAAAGCTAAAGTGTTTTACTACTCACAGAAGGCTGCAGCAGTGTTTAACCCACTGAAAGTAAAAGTATCACCAAGGGAGTTCTCCTGAAATGAAAATAATAACTGTTTACAAGTAAACAGTTTTATCAGAAACTCAGGTTTTTGCTAAAAATCCCCCAGACTGGCAGGAAAGTTTTGGCTTTTCCTTGTGCTTACTCAAGGAAGTGGGCAGACTGCTTCATAGCTGATTATTGCAGCCTAAAAGCAATCATAATTTTGGCTTCTGGACTGCATACAAAAAAACCTACTCTGATATCCAGATATTTTAAAATAAATTCATAAAAATTTAAACCATATTGGTAAATTAATTCTGTTCTTAAAGCATGATAAGTTGCTAATGGTGATGTATTTGGTTTAATGATGATGATTTAACAAACCTGGCTGGCACTTYGGGTTTGCAGTTGTGTTACAGCCAATATTTCCTAGAGTTATTTGTATAATTTAGCTTTAATTTAGTCTAACTAGTTTAACCCTGTGATAACCATTCCAGTAGCCCTGTGGAGCATCTTTTTGTGTCCCAGACTCCAGTRACAGGAAGGAATGATCCAAATAACTCTGACCTTGCCTTCAGTCCACAAAGCAGGTACCCAGCAGAATGCTGCCCAGGAACTGCCTTCCTCTGGGGAAGCACCCAAATCTGTGCCCTTTTAGCTCTGGAGGGGCTAAGTTTGCTCTACAGAGAGTTTCTGAGGGGCTCTTAGTAAATACGTTGGGTCCACCCCACTCCACCCACCTGGGAACTGGCACTGGCCATAAGAACTGCTGCAAGTGGCCCAGGCAGATAGGAATTGTGCCAAGGCTAAATGCCTTCTGGTTAACCCAGGAAGAGTAAAAATGTTGAGTTCAGGATAGAGGGAAAAATCTCATAACAGAAGATGTTCCTAAAGCAGTCATTTCTCCAGCAGCATTTAAATTGCACAGAGCACAGTGGGACTACACACCTTCCTTGTCACATACAGACTGTCCTTCTCACTTATAAACTGTCCCTCTCACTTATAAACTGTCCTCCTCACATATAGACTGTCCTCCTCACATATAGACTGTCCTCCTCACATATAGACTGTCCCTCTCACATACAGACTGTCCTTCTCACTTATAAACTGTCCTTGTCACATACAGACTGTCCTTCTCACAGGACATATATGTAAGAAGGAAGGTGCCTTGTCCCAGTATGCTCTGCACAATTTAAATGCTGTTAGGMGAAATGGCTGTGTTAGGAATGTCTTCTGTCATGAGATTTACTTTTCTGTGAGCTGCTTGGGCTCGGTGACACTGAAGCTGTGTGAAAATGATCATGCTGTGAATATCAGGTTTCTCAGGGAAGAGGGAAGCTTAGCAAATACCTTGTCCCCTGGCAGATCTTTCAGTCTGAACTGCAGCTGGAAACGCTTTGCTTTAGCCAAGGACTCTGCCACTTTGCCTGTGCTGATGCTGTATGTATAGTTGAGAAGGGAAGTGTGGGTCACTAGTGTGTTTTGTCTAGTTTACAGACTGCAAAAGGACTATGAAGGCCAGCACTGGCTTTTTGTTGAAGGACATTTTTTTGTGAGCAGCTGCTGGATGTTTTGATGGGGTTTGGGATGTGTGAGAGTGAGAGGGTAGCATGGTACATAGAGCTTGAGAGAAAGTGTATATTTCCGGGGAGGTGGATGCAGTTCAGAGGGTGTGAGTTACATGTTGAACAGCTGATGGCACAGAAAAGGTTCTAAAAGGAAGAGGCTGTGCTGCAATTGCCTTTTCTTTTGCAGCTGATAAACTGCTCAGCCAAGAAGGAAATGATTCCTCTTCCTGCCCTGCTACATGCAGGATCCCATTCTGTCAGTGCCCAAGGGCCAGGACCTGCAGCAGAGCTGTTCCAAGAACTGCTCCCACAGGAATGGGGTCAGGCCAGGAAAGTGCTGGGCTTTGTCCTGGGCACTGTCAGCGCTCATCAAAACAGCCACACGATGGTGGTGTCGGCTCTCAGAAGRAGGAAACACGCCCAGCCCAGCTCAAAAGCACTCCCCCAGGACACACCAASTCAGAAATGTCCCTGCTCTCAAATCAACCGTGTCAGGACAAAAACGTTTGGCTGATCTTYCCCTYCCAAGGATACTCTTCTTTGCACCACATTCAAAGGGCAACACAACTCCCTTGCCCAACAAAGCTTTTCATTCTCAAAGCGTGAAACTTCTAACAAACTTGGAAACCTCTGGCAAAAACAGAGCTCACAGAAGTGCCAGCTGAAAAAGCTCTTGCTGCCTACAATTTCACCTGCACCCATCAAGCTAGCAGCACACCCTGCTATCAGCACTTTCCTTCTCAGCTCTAGGTACCATCYTCAGCCTTCAGTCTCASAGTCAGGATCCAAATGGAACAGGACTGGGGACAGCTCACACACTAAAGCTAACAGGACAGAAAGCTCAGCAGCCTGGTGTCTGCATTCCCCCTGGCAGTTCAACAGCTCTAACCCAGACAACTGCCTATTGGGAAAAGCCTTCAAATTCACCAGGCTCACCCAAAGTCTGCATCCAAACTTGCTTTCTTTGCCARAGAGAGGAKCTAGAAGCTCATCTCAAGAGAAATGATGTCCCCTCCTCCAAAATACAAAACTTCCAGTGACTGATCCCATACAAAAGTGCCAGAACACTGTTTACCTGCCCAGGGCACTAGAGCAGCTGCACACCAAGCCTCAGGGTAGCTGCTTACCTTGTCCAAAAGAAGTGTGCTTCCAGAATTTCAAGGTCACCTCTGAGAAGTGGGACCTACATGCCAAATTGTGTCTTTCCAGAGACCACCTTCCAAGGATGGATACCAACTCCATACCAGGACTGAAAGTTGCTGCTGCTGTTGACCTGCACAAGGCAGCTTTTATCTGCACCTCCAACACTTGGGTTACATGCTTTCCTTCCCATGAGAAGGCATTACCATTCTCGTTCAGGAACTTAGCAAGCAGAAGTTGCATACCATGTCTCCAGTATTGAACATGTCCAACAATGGCTCCTACACAGAAGGGGCCAGGACAGAAATGTCTTGCTGAACTATACCTTCCCAAAAGTCCATGGTATCTTGACATCTGCCCTGCCAACACTGGCACTGTGTCCTTTGCTTCCCAAGGAAAGGCACTCTGAGGCTTTGCCTTGCCTCCTGTACCTTGCCTAGTTTTTCCTAGCCTGCCTTGGCTTTGCTTGCCTTGCCTACATCAGTCTTGCCTCGCCCTACCCAGAGCTTCCTGGCCTTGCCTTCCATGCAGGCTAGGCACTGCAAGCCAAGTGTAGGCAATTGTGGGCAAGTCAAGGTGCAGGTGGGCAAGGTCAGAGCAGTGAAGGGAAATGGAGTGGTGGGAAAGAGCAGGCCCAGAAGTTGTAGGCAAGGCTGGRCRYAGGAAGGTAAGCCCAGTGAAGGRTAAGGCAGGCAGAAACAGGAAGGGCCAGGCAAGGCAAGGCCCTGGAGGAGAGCAGTAGGCAGGGCAAGGGTGGGGCATGAGCATGCAAGGGAGTGCGAGGCTAGGGAGGGTTTGCAGGGTAAGGCAAGGAACTCTTGGGGTTGCCAAGGCAAGGCAAATGAGATATGCCTTCAGGAATTGCTGGTGTATAAAAMCAGCCAGGCACAGAGTGCTCTGTCTGGCCTTGATCCCACATGGGCTGTCTCTGATCTGCTCTTGGGCCACCTGCTTTCCTGTGTATGCAAAAGAACTGTCATTCTGATCCCGGAGCCCAAGGGCAAAATCTGGATTGCCTGTCCACAATTTAACACATGCAAGCACTGATCCCACACCAAAAATGCCCAGGAAGGTGGATCTGGCTGCATGGGACCTCCCCATGGCTTCTTCTCACGTGCTTCTGAAACACTGGGGCTGTGTGATCAGCCCTGGGTGTCCTCAGGGCAGGACAGGGCTGGGACATGCCTGGGGAAATGGGATCCTGAGCTCCAGGTGAGGGAGGGGTGAGCAAAGGAACAGAAGGCAAGGCAGGGGTTCAGAGGCAAGGCAAGACAATCAGTGGCTTTGCAAGGAAACAAAGAGGGAGGCAAGGCAATGGAGTCTCAGAAGGAGAAGGAAATGAAAGGGTTGACCTGGACAAATGGGAAGGGAAGTCAGGTGGGGGATGGGTGAGCAAGTCAATACAAACAGTGGAGGGAAGGAAGGCTGAGGGAAGGCTACAGACTGCACAGCAAGGCAGAGTACAGGAAGGGRCAGGAAAGGCAAGGAAATGCAAACAAGGTGTAGGCCTGGAGGTAAGGCCCTGGAGGAAAGCAGAAGCAGGTGAAGGGTGGGGAATGGGCMTGCAAGAGAATGCAAAGCAATGGAGGATCAGCAGGGCAAGGCAAGGRAACTGCTGGGGTGCCAAGGCAAGGCAAGTGACAGCTACATTCAATGACTGCTGGTACACAAAAGCAGCCAGGACAGACTGCTCTGTCCAGCCTTGATCTCGCATGGGCCATCTCTAATCTGCACTTAAAACACTTGGGCTGCCTGCTCTCCTATGTATGCAGAAGAACTGTCATTCTGGTCCTGGAGCAAAGGGCAAAATGTGAATTTCATGTCCAAAATTCAAGACATGCAAGGACAGGTGCCAGAACAAAGCTGCCAGGACAGATGGGTGTGCTTGCATGTGACCTCCTCTGGGCTCCCTCTCACAGGCTCTTGAAACACTGGAGGTATGTGAAGGTCTGGAGAGCCCTGGGAGGAGAAGGCAGGGAAAGGCAAGTTGAAGAAATTCCACAAAAAAGGAGGTGTTGAATTCCAGGGGCATGGGTGAGCAAGTCAATGCAAGGAACTGGATTGGAGGGAAGGGCAAAGGAAGGATATGGATGGGTCAGGAAAGTAAAGGAAAGGAATGGTCAGGAATGATGAGGAAGTGCAAGGCTGTGTAGGAAAGGCAAGGCAATGTAAAGGGAGATGGGCAACACGGTGGGTGTCTTAGAGGAAAAGTCCATGCACAGCAAGGCCAAGAGAAAAGGGGTAGAGAAGTCAAGGTGGGAGAGGGTGAGTGCAGCTGAGAAATAARGAAAGTGCATGGCTCCAGTGTGTGCATGAAATTTGAAGGATGTAAAGGAAGAAAGCTGTCATGTGCAGAGTGAATGGACATTTTTGAACATAAGTGGCA
The DNA here is from genome assembly GCA_002167245.1 of Sporophila hypoxantha. Classification (NCBI taxonomy): domain Eukaryota; kingdom Metazoa; phylum Chordata; class Aves; order Passeriformes; family Thraupidae; genus Sporophila; species Sporophila hypoxantha. The sequence continues at coordinate 29,484 of NDFG01000386.1, read as the reverse complement.
ATGTCCAAGCAACCTTTCCCTCCTGGCACACCTGTGTGTGTGAGATGTAGCCAGAAACTTCTYYRTTTAGATTCAGACTGCARRCAGGACACAGAATGTGAYRGTGTGAATGGCTGAGCAGGAAAGCACAGAACATCAGCATGTTTCAGCACAAGCAGTTTGTGCCAGAAGGAGATGGATATTGGGACTGCAGCAATATGACACTGCACTCAGCTGAGAGGCAAAGTGCAGTGCCTCGGTGCCTGCTCTGAAAATGAAAGGCTGCAAGGAAAAGGCAAGGGGACAGGTCAGTGAGAGCTTTCTGTCCTGGCACACTGAGCTGCTTGAAGGTGAGCTGCAGTTCTGTGTCACTGAGGACTCWGCCACACTGAGAGGATGTGCTTGTCCATGCAGCTGAGAAGGAAAGTCAGAATSCCCTGTAGGTGTGGCAGAGTGTGTAGGCTGCAAGGGGAAGGTGTAGGCTTTTGGCTGTGGCACTTGTTGCAAGGAAGCCGCTGCTGATGCATTAGAAATTGGATTTTTATGAATTAGGAAAATAAATCTCATATTCCYAKAGGCACAAGTGCATKAATGTGTACATAGTATCTTAATTATCTGGTCTTCTAGGGCTGTTAGACTTTTTTAAGGAGGTTTGARTCAGGGATCAGTTCTCACGCCAGGCTTTGGCTCTTCACTTAACTATCTGTGGGACTCCATATAGGTTTATTATCCTAAAAATAGAGTACTATACCCTAGTCAGATATTATCTAGAGATTGTTTGGCTGCTGCACTGCAAATTAAATCAAGTGTGTTTAAAAGGAATTTAAATAAAATGTGTTTTGGAAAAGGAGAACACCTATTTTAGTATTTAAGTGTCATCAAAGATGTTGGCAGGAGTAATTTCTCCTTTGCACATGTAAAACATTGGTTCAGTTATGCCATTATAACATACCCTCCTTTCAAGGATATGGTTCACATATGCTCTTTTCAAGCTGAGTGCTATACTGGGATACAGCAAAAGTCAAMTTTAAGAAAGCAAACTGGAAGAAACCGTATTTTGTAGTGCATAAAATGCACATCTAGAATTTTCAGTTCTYCTTTTCTGCAGTGTTACAAATACCTTTATAAAAGGTATTTATAAAAGGTATCATGGCTAATGAGCTAAAAAAAACAACCCTAAGAAGAAAAAAAAAACAAGCAAAAACCCTGTGGCTGTGGTATGTTCATTTCATGTTTGTGGTTAATATTTCCCAGGCTGCTTCAAGGTGAGGGTAAGTTCAGTCATCACCAGTCTGCTGATGTTTCTAAATTACTCTGATAAAAGACTGTGAAAAATGAACCTGTGGTAAATTGCATCATCCTTGTTGTGTGTGTTCAGATGGGGATAAAACACAGAGCCCTCGTGTTCAGGTCATGCTCAGCACCCCACGGTGGGGGCAGTCCCATGGGTTCTGCTGTGATTTACCCAAATGTCCCTGCATTTCCAGCTGTGCTGCTCTTCTCCTCTGCACTGCAAATCTTGCATCAGCTCATGGTTGKGGAGACACCAGATTTCTGTTCAATGGAAGGTAAAAAGCTGCTCTGGGGGGAAGCCCCAGCCACTGAGCACAGGACCCCCAGCAGCTCCYAGTGTTCAGTGAATGGGAATGAATGGGAGACACTGAAGTGTTCTGGGCCAGCTTGSATGGGGCTCTGGATCAGCCTGCTCCAGTGGAAGGTGTCCCTGCCCATGGTGGGCTTTGGAATGAGATGGTCTTTAAGGTCTCTTCCAGCCCAAACCAATTTGTGGTTCTATGAAGCAGCTGCTAGGTGAAAATGTGAGTTAAAAATTGGTACAAGGAAACACTTGTAATAAAGCAGCCTCTCCAAACATGTCTTTAAATGAAGTRCATCACCACAAGTTACTGTAGGCAGAAGTGGGGAGTATCTGCTTGGCAGAGTTGTTAGAAATTAAACCAAGCCCAGTCTCTGAGGGTGTAGCTGGGTTTGCTGGCTGTTGTGGTGCTGGAGTATATTTAAGTGGTTTATTTATATGTAAATATGAGAAAGCAGAAATATAAACCCTCCTGGGTATTTGGCTATTCTAAAATAAACCCATACAACCACATATTTTGAGGGAGGTAATGCTGATGCTACAACCATATCAAACAGGAATACCCCTGCTGGCAGGCTGCTGGTTTTGCTTGAGAGGAAAAATTCTCTCTTAAATAAGAAGTGCCTCATAAATCAGTCTCCACATGATGATGTTTCCATCAGCCCCATACCCTGGGCAATCTGTGGTCTGGCTCCAACCTCCCACTTTCCCACCCATTATAAAGCAGGAGTGACTGTGCATGAAAGGAGATGCCTGGATGTGAAACCAGCTGAGAAATATCCCAGTCACTTCTCTTTTCCCATCAGATATTGCTTCAGTTCCTGTTTCCTAATGCTGCCTCTTTCATGGTCTCCAAGCCCTCTCCCTAATTTCTTGTCAAGAATTCCTGAACCTTGGACAAAGACATACTTGAGCTATTTTAAATCTTTGAGGTTCCTATTGCATCTTGTCTTCAAAAGGGTGTTTATTATCCTTTCTACATAATTTTTCCCTTTTTTGTGACTACAAGCAATACAAGCTAGTGTAAGACATTTGCACCATGCTATCTCTAGGGCTCTAGCCACAGTTCTTAAAGGGCTTTTCCACCCTAAATGATGATCCTATGGGAGTGCTGGGTGTGTGGTACATGGCTCCTGAATACTCAGCCAGTCCCACAGCAGCCTGATCAYGAGCAACTGTCCACAACAGCCCCAAAGACTTCTGCAGCTCTAATTTTCAGAGCTGTAAGGAAAAGGAAATAGGAAGTAAAGCTGCTGTAATGCATTTTTTGCATGCTTCAGTGTGGTGCTGTTTACTTTGTGGAAGTTTTTTTAATTTCCATTTGCATTTGAGTGTTGTAACCAGCAGCTGCAGCTCTTCAGCTGAGCTCAGCGCTGGGGTTTTCCATGGTGCAATTGACCCGGGGCACTCCTCAGTGGCTGCATCCTGCCTGCACCAGGGCTTTGCAGTGATGTTATTTAGCACAGGGGGAAGGGAAAGGAGCCAATAGATCCATTTATCTGGAAGCAGGAGCCTCCCAAGGGCAGCAGAGCCAGGCTGGGAGCTGGCAGCACAACAGCTCCTCTCTGCAAAGGTACTCTGATATAATTTGAATTTTTTATTGCTTGTTACCCAAGCATAGAAGTGGTGGAGAGATACCAGAAGTGCAGTCCTGACAGTGGAGATGCACTGGTTTGCCACTATCCTGGGGCTGGAGAGAAGACCCCAAACTAATTTACKGGGACACTGGGGAAGAATTGAGGGCAGGTAAACCTAGACCCTGTAGCTTTAATAACTCTTGGTCAGGCAATTCCATCTAAGGAAGTTTGTATCTTGTTTGAACTGCAAGTAGCTTAAAGCTGCTGCAGCCATCCTTGGATTTAATTCTGTTTTACCCTCTGAAGAGCARTAAAACAGTGGTTTCCATGCAGTGGGTGCTGTGGGCTGTCATGGGTTGGCATGAATCAAACTAATTTAGGAGCMGTACTGAGTGCTCTGAAAAGTAGAGGGAAACAAGGAAAACATTCTGGTGGAGCTGCCTGGACAAATGTGTCTCTGGCACARTAAGTGTTGCATTTTCAAAATGAAACTTTTTGTTTTGGTTGGGTTTATTTTTTGGTTTTTGTTCATTCAYAGTGGAAGCCAAACTCTACTGATTCTCAACTTTCCTTTTCTACTTTTTCTTTCTTCCATATTTCCAGCTTTCCCTGTCTTTCACTGCACATATTCTTTTTTTTTCTGTGCATATTTTTCCTGTTCCTCTRTTCCAATGGAGCATGAGAAGGCAATGTTTGCCATGTGTGAATAGGAATGTCATGCAAAAAAAGAGGAACTTCCAAGGCACCACCTTCCCAACTCATCTGTGCCAATTACCTTCCACTCCTATATTTCTCTGTAGGAAATGAGGAATTGTCTACTGTGGCTTACTCTAGCAATAATGAACATTAAAATTGCCTTCACAGAACTCTTTCACATTTTACAGAGGGCAAGGGGCCTCTTGGGCTTTAGTTCTTGCATCTAGATCGTTTGAGAAAATAAATTCCTGAGAAATTGAAAGCACTTGTGATCCCAGCTGTGAGAGATCAGAGCCCAGAGCAGGCTGGGCTTCTCAGGGCTCTGCAGAAGCAATGGCTGTGCTCATCTCATTGTCCCTCTGGAGCCAGAAGCAGAGGGACCTCTGCATCCTCCTGCAGTAGTCTCAGCCTGTGAAGGTAATTCCCTCCTTCTGGTTCAGTCAGAGCTTTTGGTCCAGTACTTCTTGGTTTGGGGGAGGAGTATTTGTTATTGATGTTTCATCTTTCCTGGGATAATAAGTTTAGAATCCTTGSTGGTTTTTGGAGTGTGATAAAGCAAGTATTAAGCCAGCACTTTAGTGTACAGAATGCCACAGCTGCTGTGGAAGGCTTAGGTAGAAATGCCATGTACATTCTGTTGGATTCACYTCTGCTTTTGGAGCTGATATGGGTGGGTTCACCTGGGGGCTTTATGCKGTTGAATTTGTGCAGTGAAGAAACRTGCAATGAGTGAGGGAGCAGACACTGACAGCAGTGTTCTGTGTCTGGCAGGAGTGAAAGAACAGGAGGCTAACCATAAACCTTAACTGAAACATCACCAAAATCAAASAGGAGAACAGCTCCTCTGCAAGTGTGGTCTGAAGCTGGCTGCTGATTAAAGAAAGATTAACAGGTGGTAAATCAGTGCACTAAGCAGGAGGGGAAAAGCAGAGAGCTTCTGGTGGACTGCACCACCTGCAATGATCTGGTTTCTGTGTGAAGAACATGGCCGAGTTAGTCTTGTAAGATAATTTGTGTGTGAAGGGACCTCAGGAGGGCTGTACTCCAGCATCCTGCCTGTGGTCAGCTGCTAGGTCAGACCAAGTTGCCCTGAGCTGTTTCCAATCTGGGAAACCTCCCATGAGCTGTCCCACTCTTTGGCTGACCTTGCAGGAAGAAACATCCCCTAATATCCTGGCTAAACTTGTTATTTTGGCTTTTGCCCTTTGTCCCCCTTCTCTTTTGTGCCCTTACCATGCACCCTGGGCAGAGCCTGGGTCTGCTCTCTCAAAAAGCCCCTGGCAGGAGAGTGTTGTGAGTCCCCAAGACCTCTCCTTCTGCAGCACAACAACTCCTCTCTCAGCCAGGGCTCAGTGCCCTGGTTGTGCTGGTGGCTTTAGGCTTTTGGGGCTTTGAAGAACACAAAACTGGGCACAGTGTTCTAGTGTGGTCTGCTGTGTTCTAGGTAGAGGAGAGAATCCCTTCCTCCCATCTTTTGGGTGTGCTTCTCTTGGTGTACATCCATGTGGAGGCCTAAAGAGAAAAGGCTGTGTGAGCTGCAGGGCCAAGCAGGAGCTGACTTGGTGGCCCCAGACCACACTGKCTGCTGGAACTTTTGGGCATGGAATTGGTGGGATAGTCAAAGAGTGCCTGGAGGGATAATAACAAAAATAAATGCTTCTGCAGAGATCAGCCTGCTATAAGCCCATGAGTTACAGCTGAGTCATTTCCCACTGGTGAGATGTGAGGTGGAAGGAATGGATAAATCCATGGATAAATGGGGAAAAGGAAGCATGTTCTTGGTTCTTCAGGCATGGCCTTACCTGGTGCCCACAGGTACTTCTGGCAGTGCTGCAGCAGCAGCATGTGAGCACTCTGCACGCTACAGAAACTTTTGGCTAGAAAGTCCTTTAGGCTAAACCTACACTGGCTACACAAACATTTTTGCTGCTGCCTCCCCAACAAGGCAGCRAGTTTTCATCACAGAATCACAAGCAGCCACACAGGACACACCCTGATTTATGCATTAATACCAGGAAAGGCTGCAGYTCTGTTTGTCGCTCAGCAGACGGTGACGGTTGCCCCAGCATGTGAAATATTTCATGCCTGACACCTCAGTTCAGGAAATGGTGGTTTGCTCAGCAGAGGTGCAAGAGGCTGCAAGTTGTTATCAAGTGTAGCACRAGCCTTTCTCATAGTTTTTCTCAATTTTCTGAGTTTATTTTCCAGAGCAGAAAGCTGTGCTGGGCTCTTCATGGCACACAGTGGGGTACCCCAGCAGGCACTCCTGAGCTTGGGGTGCCTGCAGCAGGGGATGAGTCCTGAGCACCAACTTCTTGAGTTTTTTATTGAGTGTTGACACTGTAGCAAGTTCATTTTCCTGTAGAGCTGGGCTCACATCCTGCAGATCTCAGTGGTTGAGGTTCCTATTCCCCAAATGCAAGGTGCCTGAGGTTTGCTGAACCGCAGCAAGTTCATTGTGAAACTCTGCCACAAAGGTGGCTCAGCTGCCCTGGGTCGCTCTGTCAAGGGGTTGAAGGTGAGCCCTTGCAGGCCCTTTYCTGGTGGTAGGAGTGGGTCTGTGCTGAGGGGTGCTGTGCCCATCCTGTGTGTGGGAGGGCAGCTGTGGGTTTCCCACACATCCTGTCTGCTGGGAGGAGAGCCCGTGCTAAGGGCAGCGTTGCACTCACCCCTCCCCAGCTCCTGCTCTGAAAGCAAAAAGAAACAAACTGGAGGACCAGCATCTTGCTCCTTGTCTTTCCAAAGGCCATGTGAATAGGTCATGGTGATGGGGTGGCTGCTTCCAGCCAAGGCAGTGGGAGGTGGGAGTGCAGCCCCTGCCACCCTGGTGGCTCCAACGCTTCTGCAGATTCCTCCTCATTGCTAAAACAGGGAACCTCTGCTCCAGCATGAGACCTCAGMCTTTAAACATGGCTTAGGGAGCAAGTTGTTCCTCTTGACAAGAAGGACCTTCCCCAGGGAAATTAGCTGTTTCCTCTGAAATACAGAAATTTTGTCTCTGCTTGGATCTGTAAGGTTCCGTGCAATCCGTTTATGTAGCACAGCATTAGTGCTCCAGCCTTGGCACTGGGAATGGTCAAATATCAGCCATGTGCAGCTCCCCTGACCCCTGCCTCCATCCCACTCTTGGGGTCTGTAGCTACAAGATCCCAGAATCRTTTAGGCTGGAAAGCCCTCGGAGCTCATTGAGTCCAACCATTCCCCCAGCACTGCCAGGCCCAGCACTAAACTGTGTCCCCAAGTGCCACATTCACGTCTTTTMAATCCCYCCARGGATGGTGACTCCACTGCTGCCCTGGGCACACCATTCCAGGACTTGGCAGCGTTTTCCATGTAGAAATTGTTCCTCATCTCCAATCTCAACCTCCCCTGGCACAGCTTGAGGCCATTTCCTGTTGTCCTATCACTGACTACCTGGGAGAAGAGGCTGATGCCCTCTTCTCCSTGTCAGGGAGCTGTAGAGAGCAATGAGGATCTGTCCTGAGCCTCCTTTTCTCCAGAACATTTTAGTCCCTGCAGAAGCTGTCAGAGCAGAGTCGTTCCTSATCCTGGAGACACCACCGTGGCAGGACACCCACTGAGCCTGSCTGTACTCCTTGGCACTCCCTTCCTTGGTGGAAGGAGATGTCACCCTGCTGTGGAACCCAGAAAAAAATGTTATTTCAAGGCTTCCTCATACCTGTGAGCAGATCAAGGGCTGTTCCCACTCTTAAATAACCCATGAATGCTCCTGTTACCTAAAGGTGTGTGCATTGTAATCAAACACCTTGGTGAGCTGCTTCTCTCAGGATGCTGATGATGTAAAATATTTTTTACCTGTTTAATGTGAGTAAAATACTGGAGGGAAGTGAGCTGAGCTCTTCATTAGGGATGGGACTGAGGGGCTCARCCTGTGCTTCCAGCAAAGCTCCTCGTGTTTCTCTGTGGGAAGCCTGTTTGGGGGGTTACAGAAGCATGGGGTGAGTGAGACAGGCTAGGCAGGAGAAATCCCAGTAATGCTCCTCCAAAGCTGATGGTGAAGGATTGCCCTGGGTAGGAATAAAACAGAGAATTATTATTTTTATGTGAAATATAGATGTCTAACATGGTTCACTTGCTGATTTTAAATATTGCTACGAGTAATCTATGCCATATCCCTCCAGAATTGTTAAAAATATCCTAAGAACTAGCCTGTTCYACAGGGCTGGAACAGGCCAGCACAGTCCCCACTCTGCTCCCTCCTTTCTTCAACAATAAAAATGGTGAAAACAAAGCTGGTACCTGTCTGGGCTTGYCTTCCCAGTTAGTTTCTGCTGCCTGAACACTGTTGGTGAAATCTTTGTAATATTAAGCTGATGAAAGAACAAACTCAGTGAAACATATTCTTGCAATGGAGATATTGAAACTGGGCATATTTAGTGGATATGCTGTGCTTCACCTGGCTCTTGTTATTTAATAGCTGATGTGTAATGCTTGTGCTCAATTCAATTTGAACCAGGGCCAGTATTCTTATGCTGTTTGCTGTCCTTCATTCTCTGTGTTATCAATGCCAAACCACCCATGCTTTTAAAGGAGCAAAACCTCCAGCTATTTTCTGGTTGCCCAGAGTTCCTCAGTCCCTTCTCCTTCCTCCTCCCTTTGAGAACCTGCCTTTTACCACTCCCTTGTTTTTGTATTTTCAGCCATTRATCCATACAAACAGAACAAAGTCCTTCCCTCTGCCTGTGGCTGGCAGGCAGCTGTTTGTGCTCAGGCTGTTGTGTCGTGCTGTTGAGGCTGAATTCCCCTGGAAGGTCCCCAGAAGATGCTGGACACATCTTGGCTTGCCCCAGCTTTGATGCTGTGACCACAGTGTGCTGTGTGGTGGGCAACAAGCCCAGCAGGCAGGAGTCCTTGGCTGAAGTGTGACACCATTACTGCAGAACAGGAGCTCATCTGTGACAGCTGAGCACCCACCCTGTCCTCACAGCTCAGCTAACATGTTCTGCTGCTGTTCTGGCCCAGGGGCTGTGCCCTGGCAGCCTGGTGGGCCACCAGCTCAGCCTTTGCTCCCTGCTGGAGCTGGGAGACCCTGGTGAGCTCTGAGCTGCTGCTCATGGCTGTGACAGCTTCTCACCCCTCAGCCCACCTGACACCTCAGGCTGGCTGGGGGCTGACWGCCAGGCCCTTCAAAGGCTCCATGGTGAGGTTTCTGTATGAATCATGAGCAAAATGAAGGGAGGGGATCATTCTGAAGCTAAAAAGGCTGAGGAGAGCTGCACTGTTTGTGTCAGCTGTCAGAAAKCAAGGAGAGGGGCTGGGTTTGCTGCCCTGTTTTCCCTGCAGATCAGATCCCTTATTCCTGGATATCTTTTGCTGTTTCCCAGTGCCTGTTTCACCTATGAGTTTGTGTTAGATTCCGAGCCTCACACACCAGAACAGATAGTAACTGCCTTGGTGYTGATGCAGACAGACCCTGGTAACTCCTGGCACAGAGGTTTTGGTGGGATGGGCCATCTGATCTGCTCCTTGCCCAGTCCTCATCTCTGAGCCCTGTGGCTGCAGATCCTCCTGGCCACCCCACCGTCCTGTCATGCTGCCTGTGATCTGGCACTGCCCTTCCACCATGCTCAGTGGGCTGGGAATGTTCATGCCTGGCAGCCCTGAGTCCCTCATCCTGTGTGTGACATCTCTGCTCATATCCAGCTGGGGACCAAATCCAGCAGGATGAGCAGATTTTCTAGGTTTTAGGCAATTTATGACTTCTGCTGGCTTGGGCTGATGTGCCTTTGTGAGAGTTCAGCTAATGGCAGTGTGTGCCGTGCTCTTGTTGGAACTTTGGAAGGGGCCATGGGAAGTTTTCCCATTTCCAGCTCCTCCTTTTTCTGGGGAAGCTGTGCTAGGACAGAGTGCATGGCAGGGAACCAYGCTGGCTGCATTCACATCCTGACCTTATCAGGACAAATGAGACCAAAGGTTAGTGGGGAATGACATAGTGCAGGAATTGGTGCCCATGCTGCTGCACCAACAAGCTTTTCTTGTTGCTTTTATTACTGCCTTGGGGGGTTTTGCACATAGAAGRGCTGGAGAGGAACAGGGATGAGTTAACAGTGAGAGAAATATTGAAGAGGATAGGAAAATGTGGGAGAAAAAACAACTGAAGTGCAGCACTGTGGTGRGAGAGGGTGCAGGCAGTGGACTGARGCAATTGGTGAAAGGGAAAACACAACTTAGATACAATTGGTCCATGAAAATGTGACTTTCCTCCCTATCTCCCTTTCTAGGAAAGATGTTTCCCCATCTAAGCTCTAACACTAAYTTTTCTACAGATAACATTTCTTTCCTTCTCTGAGAGAGGCTTTTGCCCTGAGGAAGTTTCTGTCTTTATCATGTTGTGTTTTTACAAACATGGRGGGAAATTGGGCCCTTGTGGAACTKGAGAGGAGGAATGATCCTCAAAAGAGAGAAGTGTTTGTAGTCCAAGACATTTGGTTGCTTTCTAAGCAATAGTTTGCCTTTGCACCACAAATAAATACCCCACTGCTTTCTGGGGTATAACATAAATTCATAGCTGTGGCGCTGCTGTCTGTTCCAGGTGTGGTACTGTAAATCATGTGACTGCCTGGAAATGTGTGTGATTATCAGGATTCAGTCATCACAGCAAATAAGGGTGAAAGGATAACTGCAGGATGACTTTCTGCTGCCTGGAAGGCAAAGTCTATGTGAGGTGCCACTCTCTGGGCAGCCAAGAGCCAGAGGCTTCCCCAGGCACTGCTGAGCCACTCACTGCAAATCCATTTGGACAAAAACTGGAGGAAAAGCAACAACTCCTTGTGTACAGGTCCCAGTTTTCCCTGGGAAAAGCTTCAGTTGSCAGATGTGTGAGATCCTGCCTCTGCAGCCCTGCAACCTCTGCTGGCACGAGGCAGCAGCTGCTTCCAGCTGAGTGCAGGATGCTGCAGGGCAGGACCTGTGCTTGAGCTGCTGCAGAGCTTTCCTGCATACAGCATGAGGGATTATGTCTGTCACTATTTCAGGAAGTTTTGTTCTGCTGATGGCCTAAGGCTCCAAAGCTAAATAAAGGGATTTTTTTGGTTTGTTTTTGAATGGTTCCAAGGCTCACAGGTGAGCTGCAGCCAGTGATGGTGTAAGGATGGGGTAGGTGATGGAAAGCCTTCCAAGCCTGCAGCAGTAGCTCCATTCATTTCCTAAATGCTCAGTGATTACACAACGACTCCTTTTTGTTTTCCACCTCAGAGAAGTTATCTTTATTTTTGCAACAGCTGCACTGCCTTTAGATTTTTCTGTCATGCAAGGTTCATGGCACAAGAACCTTCTTGCCCTTTGAGCCCTGCCCATAGGAACTTTCCTTTATTGCTCTGGCTGGGTTTGAAAGGGCTGAGCAGCTCTCCCCAGGGACCTGCTCTCCTGTGATGTGAGAGACACATCCCAGGTGAATTTAGCTGTGTGCACAGGACAGGTGAAAACAGCTCTTATTCCAACAAGAGAAGAGTTGGGTTTATGAAGAGTTTACTGGGTTTGTGAAGAGCTTGATTAGGATAGGCAAGTTCAGAGAAATCCAGAGTCAAGGTTTAAAACTGTTTCTATCACATGGCCTGTGCAGGGAGTTAATGCTAAAGAGCTGATGATGCTCCTCTGTGTACAGGTGGCCTGAAAGTCTCTTTAGTCTGTTTTTCTGCCAGTCCCACCTGCCCTGGAGGTGATGGAGGAGCAGTCAGGCACCAGCTCAGCACAGCAGCCCCCAGGTCCCCCCATCCTGAGCTGGAGAGCACCACTCTGTTTATCTTCCCCTCCCAAAGAGTTCAAAGCAGCAAAACTGACAGTGTATATCTGGGGGTGGAATTTATCCATCCAGGTRCTTCAATAGCTGAATAACTACCAAATTCTGTTTTGGGACTTCACCATTTTCACTGGTAAAATACCCAACATGCAGTCAGACATGCAGGTACCTTGGCAGGCAATAAGGGAAAGCATTTCCAACATCCTGGTAAAATAGTCTTGGATCATGTCTCTGGTCCCTGGCTGTGAGGCACTTGCTGCTGCTTTCTTCTAATCCCAAAACTTGGGAATTGAACCTTTTATCTGTGAACATTTCAATGCTGGGGTGGTTTTTTTTGCATGTAAGCATATTTGTGAAAAGCATGCCCCTTTTAATGCATGAATGGCTGAATCAATCTCTACCTTATTTTTAGCAATGCTTGCATCATAGAAAGTTTCCCATCTCTCTCCTGCCCCCTCCCCCCCACGTGTGGTAAACGTTGCAAGGGCTCTCAAACCTGAWTTCCTCCTTGTGCTGGTGGTGCTGAGCTGGGGTCCTGTCCCAGGGCTGGAGGTAGCTCTGGGCCTGCAGCCCCACATTCTTTCCACTTGCTGCTGCAGCTGGCCAGGACACAAATCTGGTCATGGAATCAYAGAATCATCAAATGCTTTGGGCTGGAAAGGACCTTAAAGATMATTTTTCTCCAACCTGCCATGGGCTTGGAYGCCTTTCATTATCCCAGGCTGCTCCAAGCCCCTCTCAGCCTGGCCTTGAACACTTCCAGGTGCCACAGTTTCTCTGGACAGCCTGTGCCAGGGCCTCAGCACCCTCCAGAGTCAGGAATTTCTTCCCAGGGTCTATTCAGTCCAGCCCTACCCTGTGTCAGTTTGTAGCCATGTCCCTTGTCCTGTCACTGTSTGCCCAAGTTARAAGTTGCTTTCTGTCTCTTTTTTAAGCTCACTTTAAACAYTGGAAGGCTCAGAATCCAGTGGGTGATTTCTTTGCTTGTGCACATAATGTTCCTGCTCTRGACCTGCAGGGTTTTAGGTGTGTGTGTGATTTAAGGCAGTCCAGGAACCCAGGGAGTCCCAGCTGCAGGGGATTCCCAACACAGGCACCTTCAGGCCAGGGAGTGTGCAGCTCTGGGGGGACAGCACAGTCCCAGCCACAGTCCCAGGCTCCTGCAGGGCCTGCCTGAGCTCATCAGAAGCTGCTCTCTGCCCAAGGTGCCTCCTGGGCTGCCAGGGAGGGCTGGGTAATGACTGACATGAAAAGGGACCTCCCCAGGCTGCCCCTCCACTGCACTGTGCTGGATTTGAGGCCCATGACCTGGCACTCGGTTTCCCCTCTTCCCTCAGTGAGCTCTCAGCTGTCCCTCCCTGCAGGCCAGTGCAGCAAAGCCTGTGCCAAAGGCAGTAGGAAATGTCCTCTTTGTTCCAGCCCCTTGGGCTGGGTCTTCCTCTCCTGCAGCCCAATATTCTCCTTGGCTCTGGCCCAGAAAATGAAGTTATTCCCCAGAGGCCAGCACAGCAGAGGGGTTTTCCAGGCAGAGTCAGTGCCTGTGGCTCTCACACACTGCCTCAGCCTCACTTGTATCCAAGCACACGTGAGGCAACGATGTCAGACTCTTACAGCATGAAATACAGCAAATGAATCAAATATTCAGGGGAAAACCAGCTTGCTTTCCCCTTGCCTTCTGAATTGTGTCTGTGCTCTCTTTTTAGGCAAACCTGAGGTCTTTAACTAGGGCTTCACTGCTGCTCTAGTACCAAAGCCAGAGGTTCTGCTGATAGAACATCCACAGCAGGGACTTGCTGTACAGGATTTTTCAGCACAGCCTTGCTCTGAGTCAGGTCTGAGCTGCAGAGGATGACAAGTACAAACTAACTACCAGCACCAGGGCTCCCCTTCTCTGCCATGTGGGATTCGGGATTCCACCCACCAGCTGCACTTGGAAGAGGCTGGGGGGTAGAGCAAACTAAATTCTTTGTGCTTTCATGAGTCATGAAAAAACCCCTCCAACTGTCTCAGCAGTGCATCTGTTTGGGTGTTTTCAAGGAAGCTGGAATGCATCCTCAGAGCTCTTCCATGAGAAAAAGTAAACATGTAATATATAAAACATTTTATTAAACAACATCTTATACAAYACTTTCTATACAAAAATAAAATGTACATGAAAAATAATCTTTTCCAGCTTAGTGATTTGATTCCTGTCTATTACACACACACATTAGAACCTCTTCCATCCAGCACTTGCCTGCATATGCTGATCCAGAGGATCTGTGGGATGTTACAGCTTGTACTGGAGGAATCCCCACAGAGTGCCAGAAGGAATCTACAAAAGGCATGGTAAAAATAAAGAGCTCTGTCCCTATCAGTGCAAAATTGTTTCATGCAGCAGCTCTTGAACTCTTCTGGGGAAAGGGATCGGGCATGTCTATGGCAGAGAGCATCCTAGGAGTGCACCTGGGGAATGGACTGGGTGGAAGCAAAGCCTAAACTGAGTCTTCACATTTTAGTGGTCTATTTACAGAGTTGAAGGGTCTGAAAGGTGAACTATATGATGGAGTAAATCAAAGAAGAGATGGCCCATTAGCGTAATTTTTCTCCAGAAGTGTAATGACAGTTAAGCTCAACGTCACCAGTGTTGCACAGGTAAGCAGCAATCAAAACTAACAGTCAGAGACTTGTCTGCAGTGTCTCCTGTAAGCACTCTGTGGGTAAAGTGCTCACCACAGCACACATGGGGAGGATGGTAGCCTGCTCCCCAGGCCTGTGGCACCCCACCAGCTCAGGCTCCATGGCACAGTGACACCTTCCAGCAGAAGCTTCACCTCCAGAGCAGTGAGGTGGGAGCTGCAGCTGAGCACCTTGAGCACCAGAGTCCTGCCAGTGAGGTGGGTTCCTTTTGAACATTGATCATGGTGGTTTTCATGCTAACCCTTCCAGGCCTACAGTTGAAACGGAATAGAAAAGCCACTTTCCTCCTTCAGTCAGTAACAAAAAATTTCTTCCACTCTCCCACGCCTGTTGAAGTTTCAATCCAAGAGCAGTTTGTGGTTGGAGGAAGCCAAGGGTTTACAATCCACAGGGAATGACTTGCATGGTTGGCCTCACTGTATCCAGCCAGGAGAAGTCCAGGTTTTTCTGGTCGTAGAACCTGAAATCCAYCTCCCCTAGAGAAAAGGAACCAAGAATGGGCACTGAATTAATGCAGCAAGAGCAAAATAGCTGTCTCTTATACACATCTAGATGTGTATAAGAGACAGAAGGAACCAAGAATGGGCACTGAATTAATGCAGCAAGAGCAAAATAGTGTATAGATATATAAAAAATCAATATCAAAAATGGCAAGATTTCTCAGATGAAAGTAAGTACTTTATTATTTTCCTAAAGCACATCAAACACTTTCTATTAAACTGTTTCTTTTAAGCTATTGCTAGAGGAAATCCTTCAGTTATATTCCRAGGAGTTCCTGAAAGCTGACCTAACTTACACATGCATAACCCTGAGATCTGTAGGCTTTGCTTACTGGAGGTGTTTTTGACTTCTCCTTTTTGTCAACAAATTCCTTAAAGCCTTCCAACAGGCTGCTTGGGAATCTCAGAGCACAAGGATGGGAATTCCACCATTTCCTTTGCTGCCTCCCAGTCAGTGCCYTATCAGCATCCCCCTGTGGCCCTGTCTGTCAGGGCCAGCCCAGGAGCTGTACCTGATGTGGTGTCAATGTCCCCATCCTGCTCCTTGTATCCGTAGGTGCTGCACAGGCTCTGGGTGCCTGACTCGTTGGTCAGAAAGCCTTTCCCCCCAATGCTGGTGCTGTGCCAGTCTTGGGCTGGTCCAAGCAGCTGCAAGAGAACAAGGAGATGGTAAAAACTGTTCATTCCTGCTAAGTAATATAAAACTTGTTTTGTCAGTTTAAAAAAAAAAAAGTTCATGCAAAACAGCAAGGGCTGGAGCACCTTTCCATCTCTTCCTATCTTATCAGTGGGATGAGTGTGACATCTGGAAATGCAGATTAGGAGCTAAACATGTCAGAGGTGGAGGGAAGGGCAAAACTGAAAAGTCTAGAGGATCATTGCAGACCCTAATACAACAACCTGAGAGCAAGGAAATGGCCYCAAGTTGTGCCAAGGGAAGTTTATATTGGGTATTAGGGAAGAAATKTTCATGGAAAGGATTGTCAAGCATTGGARCAGGCTGATCAGGGAAGTGGTGGAGTCATCATCCCTGGAAGTGTTCAAAAAGTGATGATACAGCACCTGAGGACATGGTTTAATGAACATGGTGGTGGTGCTGAGCTGATGATTGGACATTAATGATTCTGTGATTCTATGAACCTCTAGTCCTAGCAGTACTCAGTAACTTCCTCTGACTTTCACATGAAGCGTAAATATTTCCCTTGGTGTGTCCTCTCCAGTTCATGTTTGCAAAGCAGCTTTCTTTTTGTTTTTAATTTTAAGGCTTCCTCATTAAGAAAGGCTACGTTCAGCTCACATGAGACTGGATCAGATCCCTGCTTCCCTTTCTCTCTTGGTACAAACACCAACTTTGGACAATTTTATTCTGACCAGAAAATCTGCTTTTACCTTAAAAATATCCTGATTTATTTCCTCTTCATCTTCGTCTGTGACTGTTTTGTAAGCACATAAAAAAAAGGGAAGAAAACATRGATGTCAAGTTTTAGCCCTCATACTTCTGCTTCTTCACCACAAAACCTGCTTCATATTCTCTTGTCACACAACATGACCACTTTTTATTCACCCCAGACTCCTCACAGCCCTTCATCTCTGATGCTCTTCAACAACTGCATGTGGAGGTGCAGGGCTCCAGCCAGCTCTGATGCCTCCCCAGGGCTCAACAGAGCAGAGCCCACTTGCTGTGGAAGGTGATAGGAGGAAGATGATTTGCACCCCCAGTGAAGAACCACTCTGATCTATCCATGTAATTATTTATTTCAGTGGCAAGCATGGCTACCTCCACCATCTCTGCTGGAGCAGGAGGCATTTCAGACCCATGGGTAGGTGGCATGTGCCAGCTCTTCCCTTCTGCACCCTGGTTGGTTTGGTAACTCCAAATTCCCAAATCTGTCAGGTGGGGGTTGTTTTTTCTACAAGATAGCTCTTGTTTCTCCTGTTGGCCCAGCAGAGCAGTGAAAGACTGGGCTGGGAMAAAGGAAATACTCACCCTCTGAGGAGGAAGCCAGGGGAGACACCTGGAGCTGGTAGAGGTCGTTGGTGCTGTCAGCCATGGTCACCTCCATTGGTGGCCTCCAGTCGCTCAGGGAGCCGCTCACCTCGCAGGAGGACAGGTCTGTGGGATGCACCAGGGGTTGGCACTCACAGGACAGACAGACAGCCCTCCTTCCTCCCTGCCAGTCTGACACTGCAGCTGCCCCAGCCCCAGGACTCATCTTTGACCGCAGGTTTAGCACAAATGGCATTTTCCACTCTGCTCAGCCCTAAACCCAGCGTCTCACCCAAGGTGATGGCTGTGCTCTCCACCTCCACTTCCTGCCCTGCATAGTCGTGAATGGTGTAGCCACTGTGGTCATCTGGCAGAGGAGYGTTGGTTAAGCTTTCTGCTGACTCTTTCAGCCTTGTCTCTTCATAACACTGAAAACAAGGGTAAAGCATGAAAGACTTGCCTAAGAACGTGCAAGTTCCCATATGAAAAAAGTTAAGAAAGAAAACCACCAAAACCTCTAGCTTCTTAAGYTGCCTCTACAGACACATACATACCTTTCTCTTGCTCTTGTTTCTTGCCTCTCTTGAAGACTTTGACTTCCTTTCTGTGAAATAAAATAAGACGAATGTGAGAAAGGGCTGCACATTTTAGGCAAGTGTGAGCTCTTGCAGCCTTGAAACCTGCTCAGCAAGCTCAACTACTGCCTCCACCAGCCAGACCCCTGACCCCCTGATGCTGCCTTAAGGCATCTTTAAGGAATTTGGGATAAAATGAACTGTTTGTACAAGCTGTTCCCAGCAATGCCCAGTGAGCAAGCCCAGTAGCACCAGTGCTACCAACAATCAGTCACCCCCTGCTTACACAGAGCAGGACCTTTAAGAGCTGTTTAAGCCGTGTAACTCCAGCTGGATTGCCAAGGGTTTACCTTTCTTCTGGTGCTTTGTCAAGGGTGGCAGCATCCTGTAAACCCTGACAGCACTGGAGCCCTTGTTGATGCTYTTATCCTTCACTTCTTCAATGTCAGGCAGGGAATTCATGGCACAGCGGAAATTTGCCTTCCAGGTTTTTGGATCAGGATCTTTCTCACCTTCTTTATACCTCCCTATAAATAAGAGATAGGTTGTGTATTTTAGACTTCCCAGTGCTGGTTTTTCCCACCAAAAGATACCAACATTCTATTTTCTGACATACATACTAGTAGTTAATCTAACTACCAGTGTAAGGCAAGGCAAAAGAAAGCCTTGTTCAAGSCAGTCATGTGAGTGATGGGAATGCAAAGGCAGCACCCACCTGTGTGAATGGCCCAGCTCCTGAAAAGGCAGGCATCCTTCTCCATGTCCCAGCCATGCTTAGCTGCATGTTTCCATGGGATTTGGAAGATCCTCTTATCCTGAAATTTAACCAATAGAGGTTTGAATTAAAAAGGAAATGYCACATGCCAGTTTGGAATGATGGATTTAATCAGAGTTCTCAGTTGCAGTTCAGAAATSTTCTAACAGCCTCTGCTCTGTATTTTAGAGCAGGGGGGTTATAACTATTGGCATATAACTACAGTGGCTRTTTAATCTATATTTTAATTAAATAGCCATGGTTCCATCTATTTTGWTCATGGCATTTAAGGCTTTTTATGATTTCTGAAATTGGGAAAAAACCCCAAAGGTACTACAGACAGTAGAACTGAGCAATATTAYCAACTTTATCCCCAAATAATTTCAATACATTGCATCTAACATATTAGTATTTCCTAAATTAAAGCATTTTTTTCTAGATACACATTTTGTCAGAAAATCCCCTTTTTTAAGTTGCCCATAATATCCTGCAGCAATCCTACAAAAAATGTAGCTTAAATATCCTCTTGTGGTGGATAGGGAAACTTCAGAGGCTTGGTTCAATAAGCTCAGTGATCTTGACCTGCGCTACACCCTGGTAACAGGAATATGCCTTACAGACCAAAAAATGCAACATTTCTTTCAGGCAGAATCTTAAAAATGGAAGCAACTGGAGTGTAACAGCAGCTGCTTATCTGGAACAGGAGGTGACTTGGCTCAATGAGCAGCAGGAGTTAAAAGAGATTTTGAAGGTTTCTTCGTTCTCCAACATACCCAGAATGTTTTCATTGCAATTTATCATTCCCCTCCTGGGAATTTTCTGAGGGAAAAATGGAACTACTCCACTGTGTATGAAGCAGAGCTATCTTTTCTGCAAACAAAAACTGTTGCTTTTTAAGCATAATGCTGGCAGGTTTTCTCCATGTCTTTTCTTTTATGATCTTGACTTGTGTTTAGTGTCATTTAAGAACAAGGAATATTAATGCTACACAAGTAGTACTACTAATGATGATGATAATACAAAGCAGCCTCACCTTGTTAATCCATATCAGTCCAGGTATTTGATTGGAATCAATYTGCATTTCCAACCACGGCCTCATGCGCATTCTTGACACCGGCATGTTGGCTGTGCAAGGAGTGACAAACAGGTCAGACAAACTCTCATCGCTGTTTTTAACCACTCCGCGGTGTCGCCCCTCCCATGCCGCCTGTGCWCAGCATCACCACTGTGCTACCGAGAGCCACTTTTCCAGAGTTTAAACTCGCTCAGTGCCTCTCACCCTCTCCTGGAGGGAAGCGCTTCCTGCTCCGCCTGGCTCAGCTCCAAAGCAGGGCTCAGGTTTGGAATTCGGCAGAGGGGCCGATGGCAGCAGTGGGTGCTGAGCCCGTGCTGCGTGGGGAGCTCGGCTGGGAGCGCTCAGCCCGCGGGGAGCCCGGTTCCGAGCCCGGTTCCGAGCCCGTTCTGGGTCCCGCCAGCACCGCCACTGGGTGCGGATGTCCCCCTGCTCTACAGCCACGGAGAGGCACCGACTGCAAAATCCTCTCCTAAAAAGTTTATTATTAATTAAGTTGCGCAAGGCAGGGGCAGCGGTGCTGCTGCAGGTGGGGATCCCCAGTCCCACCGCGACCCGTCCCGAGCAGCGCCGCGAGCACCGGCCCTCCTGGCGCTTCCTCCGCACAAATAATTTCCTGTTTGCGGTGTTTTTCCAAGACACACGGCCCAAGATTGCCCCAAGAACGCGTTTCTAACTTTCACCAGCAACCCGCTCGGCGGAGTCCCGGAGAGTGCCGCCCCGGGCCAGGTCTGCAGGGGGCACCCGGAGCGGCGGGGCTCGGGCCGCCCGCTCCGCTCCGCCGGGGTCAGCGGCCGAGAGGAGCCGAGCCGGGCCCCGCGGCTCCGCACGGACAGCCCTGCCCAGCCCAGCCTGTCCMCCGGGGCTTGCGGTGCCCGCAGGAGGATGCGCGGTGCCCACCCCGCCGGCTGCGGGGCAGTGCCCCCGCTCCGCCCCCACAACTGCTCCGCTCACTGGCGCCGGTGCTGCCGCCTCTCGACCAGCGGAGTTCAGCGGCGCCGAGCCCCTGGCACCGCTCCCAGGGACCCTGCGGGGCGCCGTCCTTCTCCTGGAGCCTCCGTGCTGCGCAGAGCGGGGGCTAACGGCGGGATGGGATAGCATAGGATGGGATGGGATAGGATGGGATAGGGTGGGATAGGGCGGATAGAACAGGATGGGATAGGGTGGATAGGATAGGATGGGATAGGTTGCACCAGGACCCACCTGCTGTGCCCTGCAGTGCCGAGCTCTCCCGGCCGACGCGCACCCTCCGCCCGCCGCCCGGCTCTGGCAGCCGCGGGCCGCGCCCGCGGGTATAACGCGGCGGCTCCGGGATTCCCCGCGCCCGGGCCCGGCCGCCGCCCGGCCAATCCGCGCCGCGGCGAGGGGTGGACGCGCCCGTCATTGGCGGCCGCCGCAGCATCACTTCGGGGAAATCACGCTGTTGTAGCACCAGCGGCCCGGGGGGCGCGGCTCCCCGCTGCCGGCCCCGGCCCCGCCCCGCCGCCCGCCCGCGCTTCCCCGCCGGATCCAGCGCCGAGCCCCTGTCCCACCGAAGGGTCCACTGTCTATCCCATGGAGGGATCAAATCCTTGTCCCACCGAAGGGTCCACTTTCTATCCCATGGAGGGATCAAATCCTTGTCCCACCGAAGGGTCCACTGTCTGTCCCATGGAGGGATCAAATCCTTGTCCCACCGAAGGGTCCACTTTCTATCCCATGGAGGGATCAAATCCTTGTCCCACCGAAGGGTCCACTTTCTATCCCATGGAGGGATGTAGTCCCTGTGCCACAGAGACATCCAGTCCCTGTCCCATGGAGGGACGCTGTCCCCGTCCTCCCAAGGCACCCAGCCCCGTCCCGCAGGGATATCCTGTTCCCTTCCCGCAGAGGGATCCAGCCCCCTTTTCAGGAAGAGACGGTGGAGTCGCCAGAGCAATTCCTGTGCACATCGCGGTGCACCTAAACCAGGGACCAGCGTGTGCCAGGTACCTGCCTGGCCTCAGCACACCAGCGGCAGGACAAGGGGAATGGCTTCGTGCTTAACAGAAGGATGGGTTCCGATTAGATACTAAAAAGAAATTCTTTCCTGTGAGGGTGGTGACACCCTGCAACGGGTTGCCCAGAGAGGATGATCTGTCCCTGGAACTGTTCAAGGGTAGCTTGGATGGGGCTTGAAGCAACCTGCTCTGGTGGAAGGTGTCCTTGTTGCAAGGTGTTGGCACCTTTAAGGTCCCTTCTAATCCAAACCACCCTGGGATTCTGTGATTCTATGATAAATGGTGACCAGTGGTATTGTCCCCTCTTATCCCTCTTGGAGGAAGCTTGAGGAAGGGAAATGGCAGCATGGCAGAAGGCTACTGAAACCATCAGGATTTCTCTTCAGTCCACTGTAACTGCATGACAGGGAGATTAGATTTTCACCCAATGGCTTCAGGGTGCATTCCATTCAGCAGATATTAGAGCATTTTTAATTACTTCCATAATTTGAAGGAAGGTTTGTAGTCATATGCAACAGGAATTTACATTGGGAGAGAGGTACAAAGATGCATGAGCTGAGACAGGAGTGTGACACCACCACACTGGCTGCCTGCTCTGGCAAGTTTTCTTCTTTTAATATAAAGATAAAAGCCCCAACCTGGTTTTAACTGCAGAGAAACACCCTGTAGGAGTCCCATGCTTTCTCTTAACTAATGTTTTTTTGTCTGCTTGGCACACTTGTGATAGGATCCTCCAGTCGGGTCTTTATGCTGAGGCACCATTCACCACCGAGATTTCACTGTAGATAAAGATACAACATATTAGGTAAATTAAAAAAATAATCAAAGAAGTAGAGATACTAGGTATTACTAGACAAATAGAAACTAACATAAATGTAACCTGAAAAAAACAGAAGATATTTGATGTTTCAGTGTAAATGTCATCTACAAAAATAGTCACACCACCTCTTATACAACATAAATATTGACAAAAAAAGATWATGCTTTTGAGTTACAACCTCCCRTGGTTTGCTTTCATTGCTCACCCAGCTTTAGAAAAAATGAATTCTGAGCTTCCTGGTTTCATGGGCCAAGGTCTGCACGCACCAAATGTATCAAACACCTTAAATGACTGAATTTTGAACAGTAACTTTTTTTTGATCCATGACTTCAGTACTCTTGAGACCCTTACTGCCTTTTTWAGTCTGTATCTTGTCAGGAATTGACATCAGACACCAAATAAATTGACCTAGAATAGAAATGCATGAAGGAAAGTTAACAGCCCAACCCCTCAATCTCCTCTTCTTTCCTTGGGTCTAAACCCAGGCAGATCCTACATAATGAAACCTAATTGACCTTTCTATCTGTGTCCTGTCCCACATCTGCATGGCACCTTTCCATGGAGCAGGGCCTGCCCAGCCTGGGATGCCTTGTGCTTGTTTGKTTTTTTGCTATCTTTCTGCTGAAACAAGGAAATAACTTGTGTCTCCACAGTGTTATTGAGTGTCAGGCTCCCTCACAGCACTCTTACAAAGCCTTCTCCTTATTAAACTGACTCCTTCCTCCCATTTATCYCACTACACTAACCACCCTTTCAGCAGCTTACCTAAGGTAACAAGAATATACACTTAAATTTGTCATGTATAAAAGTATAGTGAAGGAATAATCTCAGGTTAAATGGTTGGCCATAAAGCCCTTCTGCTCCACCCAGTTAATCACCCAAGAATTTCCACAATGTCAACATCTTTATTCTCTGCAGAAGCATAGCCCTGCTCCAGCCTTATTTCACAGGTGTCTTACCTTGGACACCTTTTTTTTCATATTCCCTCCATGAATTACCAGTTCCCTTGTTTTACCAGTAAGCTGAGACACAGAGAAGCAGATCACTGACATATTTTATCACATTTACTTGATCCAGGGGCATCCCAAGTCTAGAATTGTTGAATGCAGAAGTAATATCTAATAGTATCTTTATTTAAAACCAAATTCAATCCCAAAGTGATCCTCCAGCAAGTTGTGTTTGTTATCCTATAACACATACCTCTCCCTCTCAGCCAGTGCCCTGAGATGAAGAGCTCCTAGGAAAACTAGAATTTAAGTGATACCAAAAAAGTGACCTGGAGCCATGGAGCTCCTGGCATGGCCTCCAAGGAGGGAGGTTATGGATCAGATACAGAGGCTCAAACAGGGCTCTTCTTTCTCTGGCATCATTGCTCTTCTTGTTTAAGCAGCTCAGGGTGGCTCTGATCCTGTGCTAATGGAAGAAATCGTGGTTAATGWAGAACCCTGTGTGCCATGGGATGAACCTGAGGCTCTGAACATCCAGGAACACTTTGAGGAGCTGGAAGGTAAAGGGCAGAAAGCCAGCACACTTCAGGGCAGGCGTGCTTGCAAAGGTGGGCACAGACTGAAGAGCTGCATTCACCTCCAGGTGAGCCTCAGGTTCTAAATCTCTAAGGTGTCTTGGGGAAAGAGCTTGAGCATTGTCCCAAGGGCTCCTGACAGTCTTTGCTTTGAAGATTTTCCCTTCCCCTGTGAACCAGCCAGGGGAGAAGGTCCACAGTGGGGATGTGTGCTCTGACCACAGAGATGGGGACAGGGAGAGCTGGGGTTGGGGCTGCCACAGAAAGCTGCCTCTGGTGACCTGGTAGTAAGCCCAGGGAGGCAGCAGAGCCCCATTCTGCATGCCCAGGCAGTAATTGTGGTGGGGGGAGTGAACCACCACAGGATGGGGCAGGGGTTTGTGGAAGGGAAGAGTTGGAGCACTGTGAGAGGGAGCCTCTTATCTCTTTCCTCGTGGCCCTGGCTGTTTCCTTCCATCTCTGCATCAGGACCTTCCCATGCCCACCAGGCTCACCAGCCCTTGCAGACCCCACTCTGAAGGTTTGTTTGTTCCTCTTTTCCACCTGCTTTAAGAGAAACATGCTTTAATTCAAACCCTTTCCAATTTCTCCCCCAACCCCACCTGCTTCTGTCCCTTTTCCCCATCAACTCAGAAACAAACYTTCCTTTTTGGAGTGRGACTTAAAAATTGGGTGCAGAGCTGTTCCTATAACCCAAACATTGTCATGGTTCCCCACTAAGGAGCACCCAACTGCTGTCACAGTTTGGTGRCCRAGGTCATCTGTGGGCAGGAAATGCCTCTTCCTCCCAAGGGCTTTCCAGGTAGTGAGGGGTTAATGCAGAGTGATTTTTTTTTTTTAGGAGCAGGGATGGAGTATCAGCCTTAAAAACTGCCAAGGGGCAGGCAACMAAAACGAGCTGCTTCTGGGTCAGAAGCCATGAGGGTTCAGGGCTAGCTGCAAGCTGTTTCCATTTCTTATAAATGCCTATTTTACAGAAAGGAACTCTGGCTGAAGCACATGCAGGAGAATGAATGTCAGAAATGTTGAAACTCTGCCCAGCTGGCATGATGTAATCCCAGCAAGTGCTCTGATCTGCAGGCTACAATAAATACATCTGGGGATGGGCCGTTTACAGTTTCCTGGAATTGGAAAGACCTATCTCAAGACTCAAAATTATTCCAGTTTTTTTTCCCAGTGATAACACAGCAATTTTTTTAATTAGACCAAACAAGATTGTGTGCTTGTTTTGGTGGGAATAAAGGAAATTGCAAAAAACTTCACTTGTGGTCTTGGACTTTCCATGCTCCTTAAAGAAGGACACAGACATGTCATGAACAATTTGCTGAGGGAAGTTCTGTGAGCTGCAGGCACCTGGCAGCTCTGGCAGATTTGCTGACAAGGGTGCAGACCTGCAGCAGCCTGGGCTCCTTAAAAAGGCCAAAGAGACCTGGAGCCTCCCACTGGGTCCTCATCCAGGGCCCAGCAGAGCAGCTGTGGGACACTCACGGGGCTGTGCTGACCTGGGCTGCCCTGGGTCCTGCCCTCCTGGCCACTGACCCCCAAATCAAATGGGAATCCATGGACTTGAGACTGCTGGAGTCCTGCCAGAGAAGCTGGGCTGAATCAGTGGAAAAAGTATGAGTTGTGTCTTCAAGTTCTCTAATTTGCCCTTAGAGTGTCCATTGAGAGTGTGAATGGAGCTGCAGAGCAGGAGCCAAGCCAAAGGGACGAGCAGCACGTGGCACAGGGCTGGCTGTGCCTCTCCTGGCTCCTGGCTGGGGAAGTTTGCTCCATCCTGGGCTGATTGGAAAAGGTGCCAAACGTCCCAGCTGTGGGAAGGGAAGGGAAGGACAGGCAGTGCCTGTGGCTGCTGTGTGCTGCTGTGCCTCCATCCCTTCTCAGGGGTGGGCTGGGGTTTCTGGGGGCTCAGGGAGGCCACCCCACGTCCTGCCCAGCCCCTGCCTGCAGCCAGCCCCTCCTGCTGCTCTCCAGCAGCTGGAACAGGCCAGCAGGAGGGAAGCCCTGGGGGTGGACCCAGCCCCCCAGGAGAGTCAGCTGGAAGTGGAGGCTGCAGTGCAGTGGCCTGGGAGTGTTTCACCTCTGCTTCATCTCGGAAAGAACATCCATAAAGCCTGCTTTGTTTGAAATGGTCTGTCCTGTCCTTGTGCAAAGAGGGTGCCAAGAGGAAGTGGAGGCAGGATGCAGGGGGAAGGGGGCCTGTCCCAGCTGGGACAGACTGGGTAAACAGCAGGATGGGACCTGGGCTGAGCTGGGCTGCTGGTCCCAGSGCTGAGGGCAGCCATGGTGGCATCAAAGACCTTGTAGGACCACAGCAGAGAGAGAAAATCATGTGCTAAACATCTGAGTTTTATTTCCTGTATTTTAATTATTGATTGGCTTTTAACCTTGATGCCAACTGCAAACATCTCTGCCCAGACACAGACTGTGAGGGAGAACAGCAGCCTTAACAGATAATACCACAAATTACATAAGCAAGGCTCAGATTTGGTGCTTGAAAAACATCTGCCTGAGGCAGGTGTGGTGCTCCTGTGCTGCTGGGGTCAGAGCAGTCACAGCTGTCACTTGTGGCTCTTGGATTTTTGATGCTCTCAGAGGGGGTGCTGTAAGCACTGGTTGTGTCCCCCCAAGAAAAAGGAAAAGCCAAGTGGCACCTCCATCCAGCTGGATGCTGGAGGAGGGAGCTGGGACTCAGCTGAGCTGCTGCTGAGGGACAGTGGCAGATCTGCAGGGAGGGAAGGACCTCTTGCAACCTTCTCCCAACCAAGGAATGGGGGACCCCTCGAGCAGCACCCAACAAGGGGACCCTGGGGAAGGGACCAGCTCTCCCACACAACTCCTTGTTCAAACTCATCTCCTTCCTGTTTGGTGGGAGTGATTTTTTCTGAAATAAACACGGATTTAATTTTTTTATTATTATTTTTAACATCCTCTGCAGTCCCAGTGGAGATTCCCAGCCACCAACTCACCAGCTGTGGCTGAAATCTCAGATCAGAGCGGTTTTGTTGTCCTGTGCCTTTATTTTTTGTCCCTCCTTTTTTTTTTGTGTGCACCCCCTTTTTTTTCTATCCCCTTTTTTCTCTGTCCTTCTTTATTTTATGTCCCCTCTTTTTTGTGACCCCCTTTTTTATGTCCCTCCTTCTCTTTCCTTTTTTCATTGCCTGTTTCTTTCATCCCCTCTCCTCTTTCCTCCCCTTTTTTGCCCTGCCTTTTTCTTTAATCCTTCCCCCTTCCCCTTCTTTTATTGCCCTTAATTTTCGTGTCGCTGTTGTTTGTCTGTTTCTATTGATTAATTGATATAGTTAGTTAGTCAGATATTTATTTAATTAGTTAGGCAGTCAGTTCGTCAGTTAGTCAGATCATTTATATTTAGTTAGTTAGTTAGGCAGTCAGTTAGTTGGTCAGATTATTTATTTATTTGTTTGTTTGTTTGTTTGTTTAGTTAGTCCAGCAGTCAGTCAGTTAGTTAGTCAGATAGTTTATCTATTTATCTATTTATTTATTTGTCTATTTATCTATCTATTTATTTATTTATTTATTTAGTCAGATAGTTTAGTTAGTTTAGTTAGTTAGTTAGTTAGTTAGTTAGTCAGTTAGTTAGTCAGATAGTTTATTTATTTATTTATTTGTCTATTTATGTATTTATTTACTTATTTAGCCAGTTAGTTTAGTTAGTTAGTTAGTCAGTCAGTCAGTAAGTTAGTCAGTCAGTCAGTCAGTCAGTCAGTCAGTCAGTCAGTCAGTCAGTCAGTTAGTCAGTTAGTTAGTTAGTTATGTGTTTCCGATGTTCCCCGACGCTCCGCTCCCCTCCGCTCGCTGATCCCCGTCCTCCCGGTCCCCTCCCATCCCGCTCCCTCCCGGTCCCGCCCAGTTTCGGTTTCCCGCGGAGCGGCGGCGGCGGGAGCGCTTTCCGGGAATCGGCGCTGCGGGGCGCGGCCGCGGGGGGGCGCTGCGGGGCCGGCTCGGGAGCCAGGGCCGGGAGCTCGGGGCGGAAAATGCGAATTTTGTCATTGGCTCTTCGCAAATCGTGAAATTAATATTGTATGTGTCACGTTAGAAAGTTATGCTGTATTAATTTTCTTAAGTAGTGCTGTATTAACATTTTAATAGTATGGTAAATGTAGTTTTGTATTTAAAATGTAACTTCCGTAGTTGAAATAGAAGCTGTGTATGTGGAATATTTTTTTTTTAAGAAAGGAATGAGGTACTCGCACCAGATAGCAGCCACAGGACACCTCAGTCTTTCGGAGAAAAAGAATTTATTGCTCCATTATCAGAAGAAACGAACTTCTTCCCGCCTCGTTCAGCCCTGAAGACGCCGTCAGGATCAAGATGGAGAAGCTGACACTGACCAGACAATCCTGTGTTTGAATGGAATTTATGCATCATGTATGAGATGTATGAATATGCAACGGACTTTTAAGGGTTAATCCTCTGTTAACGTGTGTCCTTTTTCGGGCTTATTTTGCCCAGAAAAAGGTACCCGGATCGTCCATAACTCTTTGTTCTTACTGTCTCGAATTGTCCTAAATCCTAATTGTCCAGATTTTTTATTACTCTAATTACATTACTATTTTTATAACCATTTTATTACTATTAAGCTTTTAACATTTGAAAAACAAGCGATTGGCGTTTTTCACACCCGGGACTCTCGGGATTTTCGGGAATTCCACCGCCGTGCCGGGAATCCCCGGCCGTGCCGGGAAACCCCCCGGGGCACCGGGCTGCTCCTGCCCTGAGCCCCCGGGGCCGCTCCGGCACCCGCTCCGTGCGCTGACCCCTGGCCGAGCCCGGAGAAGGAAACCAGAATTGGTTTGGGATGAGTAATGCCGCTCGCGGGGTCAATTCAAGTGTGAAAGGGAAGTAGGAAAGGTTATTTGAAGTTAGAGTGTTGAGTGTTGTTTCACGTTAAGGGTATGCTGTTTTCCCTGGCCGTGCTAGACAAGACAATTTATATGTAAAATAGAAAAAAATTTTACAAAATATTATGTCTAAATTATGTAATAGAAGTTATTAATTATATGTTTTTAAATATAGTCTAGAACTCCCTGGAATATTAGCATATATATATGTATAGTATAATATAGCAGATATACTGTATTATTATATATATATTATATATAGTATAACAGATATACTATACTATACTATACTATACTATACTATACTATACTATACTATACTATACTATACTATACTATACTATACTATACTAATTATATATAGTATAACACATATATTAGTATATACTATATACTTATATAGTAAAACACACTATAGTGTACAGTTAAAATACAATAAATAATTATACATAATCCAGCACATATTTGTACTAGCGATATGATTTCTTTTTTCCCCGGGTATGATAGAAAAGATGATTCTTTGGAACTTTCTATACAAGGTCATAGTTAATATTAAAGTGCAGCTGGGGCAGTTCTCCCCTGAAATAGGATCCAGGTGGGTCGGAGGGCGGGTGTCTGCAGTGATCTGAGGGTACAGCGACCCAGACAGAGCTCCCAGTATCTTTAGATTCTGAAGTTCCTTTTTTTGTTGCTGACCCTGAGCTCTGCCAGCAGCCTGGTTTATTTTTTTTCTCGTGGGCAGTTTCATCATTCCCTGTTCAGGCTCTGCTCTCTCCTTTCTCCTCACCATTCCTGGGTGTTTTCCACGGCTGCTGGAGCTGGAGCCAAACCAATTCATTCCTTTTTCTCCACTTTTTGGCCCCTCTCAAGTGCACGCTGTGAATCCAGGGAAACCTGTGCAGGAGCTTCCCGCGAGCACTCCCCTGCCCGGGTTTCACTCGTGTGCGGTTGCACCCGGGGCTGCACCGCCCTGCTGATGTCACCTTTGCGCTGTCACCTCCCTCCCGCTCCAGGGAAACCCGAGGCAGAGGCTGCACACGGATGAGCCCCTGTGCCCCACTGCTGGAACCCAAGACAATCTTCTGGCTACCCTAGAAGACTCTCAAAGACCTTAGCACAAAGTCAAAAA
>NDFG01000385.1:23599-36703 GCA_002167245.1 Sporophila hypoxantha | reverse complement strand
GGTGTCCCCTCCCTGCCCGGGCATCAACGCTGCCCCGCTGCAAAGTTCCGCAGAGTGTCCCCACAAGCTGTCCCAGAAAGAGTCCCCCAAGGTGGCTGCTAATAGTTCACCATCATGATGTCCTGAGGCTGTCCAGGCAGGGTCCCGCAGGGAGTTTCCTGAATGATCCCCAAGGTAGGCGCGGGTGTCCCCTAGACGTGGCCCCCGGCCCCATCCGTCGCCGGGGGCACCAGCAGGCGGGCGACCACAGCGCTCGCTCAGTCATCCCAGTCCATCACAGTGTACAGCCTCGCCAGTCCATCCCAGTGCTCCGCTAAGTGCTCGCCAGTCCATCCCAGTCGCTCCGCATCGTGCCCAGTTTGCTCCAGCACAAAGCCCGCCCTTGTCACAGTTGAACGTGCCAGTCACCTCCAGTTCCCCCCCAGTCCCTCCCAGTGCTGCCCAGTACAAGCCCCTCTGTCCCAAGTATGTCCCAGTTACAGCTCCAGTACTGCCCAGTTCCCTCCACAGTAACCTCCACAGTGCTCCCAGTAACAAAGGTCCTTCTGTCCCAGTGACCCCCCCAGTCCCCATCCCAGTATAAACCGCAGTACAAAGTGTGTGAGCCCTCCCAGTACATAAGCCCGCTTTGTCACAGTGACAACTCAGTTTCCCTCCAGTTCCCTTCCCAGTTCCCTCCCAGTTCCCTCCCAGTCCCCTCCCAGTTCACCTCGCCAGTTCCTCCCAGTTTTCCTCCCAGTTTTAATCACCAGTTCCCTCCCAGTCCCCCTCCCAGTCCCCCCCAGTCCTCCCATCCCTCCCAGTCCCCCCAGATCCATCCAGTCCCTCTCCAGTTTTATCTCCAGGTCCATCCCAGTCCATCCCAGTCCGCTCCCTAGTTCCATCCCAGTAGCCATCCAGTCCATCCCACGTCCCTCCCAGTCCCCTCCCAATCCCTCCGCAGTCCATCCCAGTCCATCCCAGTCCATCCCAGTTCACATCTCAGCGGGGTTTTTTTCATTTCTTTCTTTATTTCCCCCCAAATCCCGGTCACTGATGAGGCCGCTGGTCACTGGCTGTGCACTCATTGGTCTGCTGGTCACTGCTGGTGCACTCATTGGGGTGTGATTGGTCTTCATTGGTGAGTGAGGGTTCACTGCTGGCCTCACTGTGGTCACTGCTGGTGCATCTCAATGGTTCATGCTGTTGGTCACTGGCCGCAGGTCACTTTTGGTCACTCATCTGGTCCACGGTCATTGGTCACTGCTGGTCACTCATTGGTCACTCATTGGTCCGAACTCTGGTCCACGTATTGGTTCAGTGCTGGGTCACTCATGGTCACTGCTGGTCACGTGGCGGTCACTTCTTGGTCATCTCCTGGTTTCACTGGTGGTCACTGGTCACTGCATGGTCACTGGCTTGCTTGTGGTCACTCATTGGTCGCGCTGGTCCAATCATTGTGTCACTGTGGTCACTCATTGGTCACAACTCGTGTCACACTCGTGCCACTGTGGTCATTCATGGTTCACTCATGGTGCCCCAAATGGTCACTGTCTGGGTTCACGTCATGGTCATTCATGGTCACTGGCTGGTCACGATTATGATCACTCATTGGTACTCGCATTGGTCATTGGGCTAGGGTCACTTCATCGGTCACTGCTGGGTCACTTCTCATGGTCATCTGGTCACTCCTGGTGCTAGCTGGTCACTGCTGGTCACGCTGTCACCAATTTGGTCACTCATTGGTCCACTGCTGGTCACTGCTGGTTCACTCATTGGTCAACTCATTGGTCACTGCTGGTCACTGCATTGGTCACTCGCTGTCGTCATTGTCACTCATTGGTACCACTCAGGTTCATGTCATGGTCACCCTTCATTGGTCACTGCTGGTGCACTGATCTGGTCAGCTCATTGGTCACTGCAATAGGTCACTCATTGTCACTTCATTGGTCACGCATGGGTCATTCATTGGTCACTGTCTGGTCACTCTGGTCACTCCCGGTCCGCAGGTGGTTCACAGTCAGGGTCACTCATTGAGACTGTTGGTCATTGTGCTTGCTTGTTCGGTCAACTTGTGGTCACTCATTGGTCATCCTGGTCACTGTTGGTCACTCCTGGTCACTCAACTGGTCACTGTTGGTCACTCATTGGTCACTCAATAGAGTCACTGTTGGGACACTCATCTGGTCACTGCTGGTCATTCCTGGTCGCTTCAACTGGCACGGAGGTCAGCTCAAATTGGTCACTCCCGGTCCCATGGTCACTCGTGGTCACTGGCTGGTCATTGGTTGCTGGTCACTGTTGGTCATCCTGGTCCCGCGATGGTCACTGTTGGTCACCTCGTGGTCACTTCATTGGTCAACTGCTGGTCACTCGTAGTTTGGGTGCTGGTCACTGCTGGTTCCACTCATTGGTCACTGCTGGTCACTCATTGGTCACTGGTGGTCACTGCTGTCACTCATTGGGTCACTGCTGGTCCCGATGGTACTGCTTGGTCACGTCAATGGTCACTCATGGTCACTTGCTGGTCACTGCTGCGTTCACTGCTGGTCACTATTGGTCACTCATTGGTCACTCATTGTCACTGCTGGTCACTGCTGGTCACTGCTGGTCACTGCTGGTCAACTCATGCGTCACTCATGGTCACTATTGGTCACTGTTGGTCACTCATTGGTCACTGCTGGTCATGTTTGGTCCACTCATTCGGTCACTGCTGGTCACTGCTTGTCACTCAATGGTCACTCATTGGTCACCTCATTTGGTCACTCATGGTCACTCAATTGGTCACTGTTTGGTGCATCCTTTGGTCACTGGTGGTCATTGATGGTCATTCATGGTCCGCCAATGGTCCACTGATTGGCACTGCATGGCCACTGGTGGTCATGTGGTCACTGGTTGCTGGTTTTGACTGGTGCCATTTTTATGTCAACTGGTCACTGTTGGTCACTGCTGGTGTCACTCATTGTCACTCATTCGGTCAGCTGCTGCGTCACTCATGTCACTGGTTGCTGGTCCATTGCGTTGCTTGGTCACTGCTTGTCACCTCATGGTCACTCCTGGTCCCGCCAATGGTCACCTCAATTGGTTATGGTTTGCTGGTCATTGGTTGCTGGTGCTGTTGGTCACTGCTGGTCACGTCAATTGGTCACATGCTGATCACTCATGGTCCACTGTTGGTCACTCATTGGTCCACAGCTGGTCACTCAATTGGTAACACTGCTGGTCCCCAATGGTCACTGTTGGTCATTCCGTGGTCACTGCTGGTCACTCGTCGTCCCCTCATTGGTCACTATTGGTTCAACTGCTTGGCTGGTCATTGGTCGCTGCATGGTCACTGTTGGTCACTCATTGGCACTCCTGGTCGCTGTTAACACTCCTGGTCACTCATTGGTCACTGTTGGTCAAGCGTCGTTGGTTCAACTCGTCGGTCCCTCATTGGTCACTCATTTGGTCACTGCTTGCTGGTATTGTTGCTGGTCCATTCCTGTCGCTCATTGGTCAACTGCTGGTCCACTCGTGGTCACTCCTGGTCACTGCTGGTTCATTCCTGGTCGCTCCCATTGGCCGCTCAGCGGTGGCTGCCGATCGCTCATTGGCCGGAGCCGATGACGCGGCGGATCAAGGGCGTGGCCGGCAGACGTTGCGACACGCCGGGGTTCCCGCGCTCCCGCCACACGGCAGCGCCCCAGGAGACACGCCCTGCAGGTACCACCCGCACACCAGGGGGGCCCCCGGAGTCACCCTGCGACAGGTTGGAGGACAGGTGAGAAGACAAGGGAGACAACCTGAGATACACCTGGGTTACACCAGGCCCCAGGAGACCAACGCCCTGCAGTATCCCGACGCCCCGCACTCCAGGGGGCCGCCGGAGTCACCCCTGAACAGGTGCGACTAAACAGGTAACAGGTGAGATACACCTGGGTTACACCTGAGATACACTTGAGTTACCAGGCCCAAGGAGACCAACGCCCTGCAGGTACCCCCGACACGAGAGGGCCAACCTGGAGTCAACCTGAAACGTGAGATACACCTGGGTTTAACCCTGAAGATACCCTGGGTTAAACTGGGACAGGTGAGATACACCCGGGTTACACCTGGGTTACCCAGGCCGCAGGAGACCACGCCCTGCCAGGTAACCCGCAACCAGGGGCCGCACCTGAGTCACCCTGGAACAGGTGAGAAGCAGGTAATGGAACAAGGTGAGATACCTGAGATACACCTGGGACATGTGGAGATACACCTGGGTTACACCTGGGTTAACACCTGGGTTACCCAGGCCAGAGACACGCCCTGCAGGTACCGCCCCGCCACACCAGGGGGCGCCTGAGTCACTCCTGAAAACGTGAGATACACCTGGGTTACACCTGAGATGAACCTGGGACAGGTGAGATACACGCCTGGGATACACCTGGGTTACACCTGGACAGGTGAGATACACCTGGGTTACACACGCCCTGCAGGTACGGCCCGCACATGAGAGGGCCACCTGAGTCACGCCTGTAAACAGGTGAGAAGAGACAGGTAACAGGTGAGATCACTGGGAGAGGGGTAATGGAGCAGGTGAAGATACTGAGGATAACACCTGGGTTACTCCTGGGTTACACCTGGGCACAGTTGGGGCACACCTGGCAACACACTGACACACTCACCTGGACAGGTACACACACACCTACCAACCTGGGGCCACATCCTGGGCAGCACACGCTGGGCAGCCTACACCTGGCACAGCAACAACCTGGGCACTCACCTTGGGCACACCTGTGACTCACCTGGAGGAGTCGACGCCGCCCTGGGGCAACAACCTGGGAAGGGTAACAGACACACCTGGCAACACACAACTGGGCACAGCCTGGGAGCACACACACCTGACACACCGTACCACACCTGCACACCTGTGACTCACTGGCAGGAGTTCGACGCCGCCCCTGGGGCACACCTGTGCACACCTTGGGCACATGCCTGGGCAATACCTGGCAAACACCACCTGGGCAGCAACACACCTGGGCAACACACTGCGCACACCTGGCACACGCTGGGCACAAACACCTGGACTCACCTGCAGGAGTCGAACGCGCGGCTGGGGCACACCTGAGCACACCTGACACCAACACTGGGCACTCACCTGGGGCAACCTGGGGCACAACCTAGGCAACACCTGGGCACTCACCTGGCACATGAGGCCACCTGGGCACACACAACTTGGACAACACCTGGGAACAAGGTACAGACACACTGGCAACAACTGTGACTCCACACTGGCACGAAGTCGATGCCGCCCTGGGGCACATGACGCTGGGTCCCACACACACTGGCACACACACCTGGGCACAAATGGGCACACACTTCACATGACAGACACACCTGGGCAACACTGGGCAGCTCACCTGGCAGGAGTCGACGCTGCCTGGGGCACACCTGGCCAGGTAACAGTACACAACCTGGCACACACCTGGCACACCTGGGGAACACCCCTGGGGCACACCTGGCACAGGTACAGACACATGCACACACACCTGGGCACACATCTGGCCCACCGCCATCACCTGGCAGGAGTCGACGCCGGCAGTCCTGGGGCACACCTGGGCAATGCCTGGGTTACACACCTGGCAACAGGTACAGACACACCTGGCACACACACCTGGGCACATCAACCTGGCAGGCAGCGACGCCGCCTGGGGTAGAACCCCCCCCCGCCACCTGGGCACACACACCTGGGTCACACACTGGCACACACCTGGGCACACCTGCGCACACCTGGGGCACACCTGGGACAGGTACAGACATCACTGCGGCACCCTGTGAACCACCTGGCAGGGTCGACGCCGCCCTGGGCCACACCTGGGCACACACACCTGGGTCACACACCTGGCACACACCTGGCACAAATGGGTCAACCGTTGGGGCACTACCTGGCAACATGTACAGACACACGTGCACAGCCTGTGACTGCACCTGGCAGGAGTCGATGCCGCCCTGCGGGCACACCTGGGCACACCTGGGGCACACCTGTGCACACCTGACACACACAACCTGGGACACACACAACGTCACCCACTTGGCACTCACCCTGGGCACACCTGGGGTCAGACACCTGGGACCAGGTTAAAACAGACACACCTGGCACAAACCTGGGCACACACCTGGAGCCGCCACCTGGGGCACACGCTGGCACAGGTAGCAAGACACACCTGGGCAACAGAGTCCTGGGTCACACACCTGGGCACACACTTGGACAGGTAGCAGACACACTGGGCACACCTGGGACAGGTACAGACACCACGCTGGGGCCACAACCTGGGCACTCACCTGGCAGGAGTCGGACGCCGCCCTGGGGGCACACATTAGCACCTGGGCCACCCTGGCACACGCTGGCACACACACTCTGGCACAGCACCTGGCAGCAACAATCTGGCACACACCTGGACTCACCTGGCAGGATGTCGACGCCGCCTGGGGCACACCTGGCACAGGTACGACACACCCTGGCACCACACACCTGGGCACACACCTGGCACAACCTACCTGCCACACCTGGGCACATCGATCCTGGGCAACTCACCTGGCAGGAGTTGATGCCGCACTGGGCGCACCACCTGGGCACACCTGACACAGCACAACCTGGACACACCTGGGACCAGGTACAGACACACCTGTGGGGCTCACCTGCAGGAGTCGACGGCCACTACGCAACTGGGTCACACCTGGACACACACCTGGCGACACCTGGGCACTCACCTGGCAGGAGTCGACGCCGCCCTGGGGCACACCTGGGACAGGTACCATTAGTACTCATTCTCTGCATCACACACCTGGGCACACACCTGGCACACTAACACCTGGGCACACACCTGGCACAACTGGGGCACCACCTGGGCACACCTGGACTCACTACTGGCAACGAATGCGGACGCGCCTCTGGGGACACCTGCTGCAAGAACATGTTGCGGGTGGACGGCGCGCCGTAGGCGCGGGCGACTGCTCCGGGCCCGAAGGTCTGCACCTGCGCGCACTGCAGGTTCCCGCGGCAGCTTGGCTGCCACAGGTGAGACAGGTGAGGGACAGGTGAGGCACAGGTGAGAAGGTGAGGCAAAAAAATACCAAAAAAAATTCTCAATTTTTGGTCAGTGAAACCCAAAATCCCCCGGATTTGCCCCATTCTGGACCCAAAACCTTCCTGGACCCATCCAGGTGAGCCCAGGTGAGCACAGGTGAGGACAGGTGAGACGGGTGAGGGACAGGTGAGGCAAAAAAACCCCAAAAAAACCCCAAATTTCCCGGTTTTGGGTCCAGCAGAACCCAAAAATCCCCCGGATTTGCCCCATTCTGGGACCCAAAAACCTCCTGGACCCGTCCAGGTGAGCACAGGTGTGTCCCAGGTGTGCCCAGGTTGTGCCCAGGTGAGCACAGGTGATTTGGTGGTGCCCCACCCGCTGACGCTGCAGTTCTGCCCCGCCCGGCACCTGGGACACACCTGGGCAACACCCTGGGCACACCTGGGGCACACCTGTGACACACCTGGGCCACACCAGGGACACACCTGGGACACACCTGGGGCACACCTGGGACACACCTGGGCACACCTGGGCACACGCGTGGGACACACCTGGGACACAGCAGGGACACAACCTGGGACACACCTGGACATCCCTGGGACACCTGAGACACACCTGGGGACCACACTGTGACACACCTGAGGACCTCACCTGAGACCTCACCTGGGACCCATCTGAGACACACCTGGGGATCATCTGAGACACAACCTGGGCACACCTGGGCACACCTGAGACCCTCCCTGACCCCCACAACTGTGCCCAGGTACCTCCAGGTGACTTGGTGGTGCCCCACCCCGGACACGCTGCAGTTCTGGCCTCCCCGGGGACACCTGGGACACACCTGGGCACACCTGGGTACACCTGGGACACACCCTGGGCACACCTGAGACCTCCCTGACCCCCCACACCTGTGCCCAGGTACCTCCAGGTACTTTGTGTGCCCACCCAGACACGGAGCAGTTCTGCCCCTCCCGGGCACACCTGGGCACACCTGGGCACACCTGGGACACACCTGGGACACACCTGGGACACACCTGGGACACACCTGGAACACACCTGGGGCACACCTGGGGCTCACCTGGGACCCTCCCTGACCCCCCACACCTGTGCCCAGGTACCTCCAGGTGACTTGGTGGTGCCCCACCCTGACACGCTGCAGTTCTGTCCCTCCCGGGCACACCTGTCGGCCAGGCGGATTTTCTTGACGCGGGGCCCGAAGCGCACAGGTGCCGTCCCAGGTGCAGCAGCATGAAGTCGTTGTCGTTGCGGCGCCCGGTTGTAGCCGGGGTGCACCAGGAGGCCGCGAGACGCGGCGCACCTGGCCCGTACCTGAGCGGGCAAGGTGTTGGTGGCCGATTCAGCACCTCCAGGTCCCTGAAACGGAACAGGCTGAGGCACAGGTGAGCAGCAGGTGAGACACAGGTGAGCGCACCTGGCCGCGTACCTGAGCGCAGGGTGTTGGTGCCGTGCAGCACCTCCAGATCCGTGAAAGGTGAGACCAGGTGAGACAGGTGAGATGGGAACAGGTGAGCGGCACCTGGCCCGTACTGAGCGCAAGTGTTGGTGCCGATCAGCACCTCCAGGTCCCTGAAAGGACAGGGGACATGCGGACAGGTGAGCACAGTGAGATGGCACAGGTGAGCACAGGTGAGATGGCACAGGTGAGCACAGGTGAGATGGGAACAGGTGAGATGGGACAGGTGAGCACAGGTGAGATGGCACAGGTGAATGGGACAGGTGAGAATGGGAATCAACGTGGTCAGGTGACACAGGACAGGTGAGCACACCTGGCCTGTACCTGCCCGCAGTGTGTGGTGCCCGATCAGCACCTCCAGTATCCTGAAAGGACAGGTGAGATGGGATGCAGTCTGAAGTGAGATGGACAGGTGGAGATGCACAGGTGGCACAGGTTGAGATGGGACAGGTGAGATGGGACAGGTGAGTAGAGCTCCATGGGACACGGTGAGACAGGTGAGATGGGACAGGTTGAGATACAGGTTGACACAGGAACAGGTGAGCACAGGTGAGCGCA
Organism: Sporophila hypoxantha; assembly: GCA_002167245.1. Taxonomy (NCBI): domain Eukaryota; kingdom Metazoa; phylum Chordata; class Aves; order Passeriformes; family Thraupidae; genus Sporophila; species Sporophila hypoxantha. The sequence goes on along the minus strand of NDFG01000385.1, from coordinate 27,640 downwards.
CCTGGACCGAACCTGCCGCAAGTGTTGGTGCCGATCAGCACCTCGAGGTCCCTGTAAAGGACAGGTTGACGACAGGTGAGATGGAGCTCCATGGAAACGCGTGAGATGGGACCAGGTTGAGATGGGACGAGGTGAGCACAGGGTGAGATGGGAACAGGTGAGATGACACAGGTGAGGTGGCACAGGTGAAGACAGGTTGAGCGACCTGGCCCGAGCCTGACCGCAAGGTGTTGGTGCCGATCAGCACCTCAGTCCCCTGAAAAGGTGAGACAGGACAGGTGAGATGGGACAGGTGAGCACAGGTGAGCACAAGGTGAGAAAATGGGGGAAAAAAAAAAAAGCTCCCCATTGGGAAAAAAAACAGGTGAGATGAGACAGGTGAATGGGACAGGTGAGCAACCGCCGCTGACCGCCACACCTGGCCCGAAACCTGAGTGCAAGGTGTTGGTGCGTCAGCACCTGAGATCCCTGAAAGGACAGGTGAGACAGGTGAGATGGGACAGGTGAGGCACAGGTTGAGCCAGGTGAGGCGCACCTGGCCGAGCCTGAGTGCAAGGTGTTGGTGCCGATCAGCAAACCTGGAGATCCCTGAAAGGGTGAGCAAGGTGAGAAGGTGAGATGGCCACCCAGGTTGAGATGGGACAGGTGAGATGGGAAACAGGTGAGATAGAGCTCCATGGGACAGGTGAGACAGGTGAGATGGGACAGGTGAGATACAGGTGACACAGGACAGGTGAGCACAGGTGAGCGCACCTGGCCCGTACCTGAGCGCAGGGTGTTGGTGCCGATCAGCACCTCCAGGTCCCTGCAAAGGTGAGCACAGGTGAGCACAGGTGAGACAGGTGAGCACAGGTGAGCACAGGTGAGCACAGGTGAGCACAGGTGAGACAGGTGAGCACAGGTGAGCGCACCTGGCCCGTACCTGCCCGCAGCGTGTTGGTGCCGATCAGCACCTGGAGGTCCCTGAAAGGTGAGACACAGGTGACACAGGTGAGATGGGGCAGGTGAGACAGGTGAGACAGGTGAGATGGAGCTCCATGGGATAGGTGAGATGGGACAGGTGAGACAGGTGGGATGGGACAGGTGAGCACAGGTGAGACAGGTGAGACAGGTGAGCGCACCTGGCCCGTACCTGACCGCAAGGTGTTGGTGCCAATCAGCACCTCCAGGTCCCTGAAAAGGTGAGACAGGTGAGACAGGTGAGATGGGACAGGTGAGACACAGTTGAGATGAGACAGGTGAGCACAGGTGAGCACAGGTGAGATGGAGCTCCATGGAACAGGTGAGATGGGACAGGTGAGGTGAGACAGGTGAGCACAGGTGAGATGGGAATAACGGGTCAGGTGAGCACAGGTGAGCGCACCTGGCCCGAGCCTGACCGCAAGGTGTTGGTGCTGATCAGCACCTGGAGATCCCTGAAAGGACAGGTGAGCACAGGTGAGCACAGGTGAGATGGGACAGGTGAGATGGGACACCTTGAGACAGGTTAGATGGAGCTCTATGGGCCAGGTGAGACAGGACAGGTGAGCACACCTGGCCCAAACCTGCCCGCAAGGTGTTGGTGCCAATCAGCACCTGCAGGTCCCTGCAAAGGTGAGATGGGACAGGTGAGATGGGACAGGTGAGACACAGGTGAGCACAGGTGAGATGGAGCTCCATGGAACAGGTGAGATGGGACAGGTGAGGTGAGACAGGTGCGTCCAGGTGAGATGGGAATAACGGGTCAGGTGAGCACAGGTGAGCGCACCTGGCCCGAGCCTGACCGCAAGGTGTTGGTGCTGATCAGCACCTGCAGGTCCCTGAAAGGACAGGTGAGGTGAGCACAGGTGAGCACAGGTGAGATGGGACAGGTGAGACAGGTGAGCGCACCTGGCCCGAACCTGACTGCAGTGTGTTGGTGCCGATCAGCACCTGCAGGTCCCTGAAAGGACAGGGGAGACAGGTGAGATGGGAATAACGGGTCAGGTGAGCACAGGTGAGCGCACCTGGCCCGAGCCTGAGCGCAAGGTGTTGGTGCTGATCAGCACCTCGAGATCCCTGCAAAGGTGAGACAGGTGAGATGGGACAGGTGAGATGGGACAGGTGAGATGGGACAGGTGAGATGGACCTCGATGGGACAGGTAAGGTGGGACAGGTGAGGTGGCTTCAGCAAAGGTGAGCTGGGACATGTGTCACCACCCAGCCAGGTGTGCCCAGGTACCCCCAGGTGTATCCCAGATGCCCCCAGGTGTATCCCAGGTGTGCCCAGGTGTGCCCAGATGTATCCCAGGTGTGCCCAGGTGTAACCCAGGTGTATCCCAGGTGTGCCCCAGGTGTGCCCAGGTGTGTGTGTTACCTATCCCAGGTGTGCCCAGGTGCCCCCAGGTGTATCTCAGGTGTATCCCAAGTGTGCCCAGGTGTATCCCAGGTGTGCCCAGGTGCCCCCAGGTGTGCCCAGGTGTGTGTGTTACCTATCCCAGGTGTGCCCAGGTGTGTGTGTTATCTATCCCAGGTGTGCCCAGGTGTATCCCAGGTGTGCCCAGGTGTGCCCTCACCCGATTGGCTGCCTGCAGTGCGCCGCCGTCAGCACCCACTGCGCCGCCAGGTGTGTGTGTTACCTTCCCACGTGTGCCTAGGTGTGCCCAGGTGTGCCCAGGTGTATCCCAGGTGCGCCCAGGTGTGTGTGTCACCTATCCCAGATGTGCCCAGGTGTGTGTGTAACCTGTCCCAGGTGCCCCCAGGTGCCCCCAGGTGTGCCCAGGTGCCCCCAGGTGTGCCCAGGTGCCCCCAGGTGTGTCCAGGTGTGCCCAGGTGCCCCCAGGTGTGCCCAGNCCCAGGTGCCCCCAGGTGTGTCCAGGTGTGCCCAGGTGTGCCCAGGTGTGCCCTCACCCGATTGGCTGCCTGCAGTGCGCCGCTGTCAGCACCCACCGCGCCGCCAGGTGTGTGTGTTACCTATCCCACGTGTGCCCAGGTGTGCCCCGGTGTGCCCAGGTGTGCCCAGGTGTGTGTGTAACCTGTCCCAGGTGTGCCCAGGTGTAACCCAGGTGTATCCCAGGTGTGCCTAGGTGTGCCCAGGTGTGCCCAGGTGTGCCCAGGTGTGCCCAGATGTATCCCAGGTGTGCCCAGGTGTAACCTAGGTGTATCTCAGGTGCCCCCAGGTGCGCCCAGGTGTGCCCTCACCCGATTGGCTGCCTGCAGTGCGCCGCCGTCAGCACCCACCGCGCCACCAGGTGTGTGTGTTACCTATCCCAGGTGTGCCCAGGTGTGCCCAGGTGCCCCCAGGTGTGCCCAGGTGTGCCCAGCTGTGCCCTCACCCGATTGGCTGCCTGCAGTGCGCCGCCGTCAGCACCCGCTGCGCCCCCAGGTGCGTGTGTAACCTATCCCAGGTGTGCCCAGGTGCCCCCAGGTGTGCCCAGGTGTGCCCAGGTGTGCCCTCACCGGATTGGCTGCCTGCAGTGCACGCCGTCAGCACCCACCGCGCCCCCAGGTGTGTGTGTTACCTATCCCACGTGTGCCCAGGTGCCCCCAGGTGTGCCCAGGTGTGTGTGTTACCTATCCCAGGTGTGCCCAGGTGTGTGTGTAACCTGTCCCAGGTGCCCCCAGGTGCCCCCAGGTGTGCCCAGGTGTGCCCAGGTGTGTGTGTCACCTATCCCAGGTGTGCCCAGGTGCCCCCAGGTGTATCTCAGGTGTGCCCTCACCCGATTGGCTGCCTGCAGTGCGCTGCCGTCAGCACCCACCGCGCCCCCAGGTGTGTGTGTTACCTATCCCAGGGGTGCCCAGGTGTGCCCAGGTGTGCCCAGGTGCCCCCAGGTGTACCCAGGTGCGCCCAGGTGTGTGTGTTACCTATCCCAGGTGCCCCCAGGTGTGCCCAGGTGTATCCCACGTGTGCCCAGGTGTGCCCAGGTGCGCCCTCACCTGATTGGCTGCCTGCAGTGCGCCGCCGTCAGCACCCACCGCGCCCCCAGGTGTGTGTGTAACCTGTCCCAGGTGCCCCCAGGTGTGCCCAGGTGTATCTCAGGTGTGCCCAGGTGTGTGTGTAACCTGTCCCAGGTGTGCCCAGGT
>NDFG01000385.1:6041-19256 GCA_002167245.1 Sporophila hypoxantha | reverse complement strand
AGGGAGAGATGGGACAGGTGAAACCAATGGCCCAGGATGACACATGGTGCAAGAAAGGTGGTCACAGGTCCAGGTGGTCCAGGTGATCATGGGTCCAGGTGGTCCAGGTTGGTCAAGGAGCCCTTTCCCAGGTAACACCCAGGTGGCCCCAAACTCGTTCTATGGGGCCCATCTGGGTGTGCTGGAATGTCCTGGGCAGGTGAGACCTGACGCCCCACACCCAGAATCAGGTAAGACCTGACCAACACCCAGGTGAAGACCTGACACACCCAGGTGATCCTGACCACACCCAGCTCACTGGGCAGGTGGCACCTGACCACACCCAGACAGTGAGACCTGACCAATCACACCAGGCTTGAGTGAGTGACCACCCTGAGAGTGACCACCTGGGCCTGTGACCATCTTGAGTGAGTGACCACCCTGAGAGTGACCACCTGGGCCTGTGACCACCTGGACTTCATGACCACCTTGACCATGACTACCTGGACCTGTGCCCACCTGATCCTCGTGCTCACCTGGACCTATGACCACCCTGAGAGTGACCACCTGAACCTTGGAATCATCTGGACCTTGTGACCACCTGCACTTCATGACCACCTGGACCTGTGACCACCTTGACCATGAGCACCTGGGCCTGTGACCACCTGGACTTTGTGGCCACCTCGACCATGACTACCTGGACCTGTGGCCACCTGGGCCCTGTGACCACCTGAACCTTGGGACCACCTTGACCCGGAGCACCTTGAGAGTGACCACCTGGATCATGGTCACCTGAACCTTGGGACCACCTGAACCTTGGAACCATCTGGACCTTGTGACCACCTTGACCATGAGCACCTTGACCATGAGCACCTGGGCCTGTGACCACCTGGGCCTGTGACCACCTGATCCCCGTCCCCACCTGGACCTGTGACCACCTGGGCCTTGGAACCACCTGGACCTGTGACCACCTTGAGAGTGACCACCTGCACTTTGTGATCACCTGGACCTTGGGGCCACCTGAACCTTGGGACCACGTGAGCCCCGTGACCATCTGGGACCTTGGAACCACCTGGAGCCTGTGACCACCTGGATCGTGGTCACCTGAACCTTGGGATCACCTTGACCAGGAGCACCTTGAGAGTGAGCACCTGGACCTGTGACCACCTGGACCTGTGACCATCTTGAGTGAGTGACCATCCTGAGAGTGACCACCTGGACCTGTGACCACCTGAACCTTGGAACCACCTGGACCTGTGACCACCTGGACTTCATGACCACCTTGACCATGACCACCTGGACCTGTGGCCACCTGATCCTTGTGCTCACCTGGACCTATGACCACCCTGACAGTGACCACCTGAACCTTGGAACCATCTGGACCTTGTGACCACCTGCACTTCATGACCACCTGGGCCCTGTGACCACCTGCACCTGTGACCACCTGGCCCTTTGTGACCACCTGGACTTTGTGACCACCTGGACCTGTGACCACCTGGGCCTGTGACCACCCTGAGAGTGACCACCTGCACTTTGTGATCACCTGAACCTTGGGACCACCTGAACCTTGGGGCCACCTGAGCCCCGTGACCATCTGGGACCTTGGAACCACCTGGAGCCTGTGAGCACCTGGATCGTGGTCACCTGAACCTTGGGATCACCTTGAGCGAGTGACCACCTGAACCTGTGACCACCTGAATCTCAGAACCACCTGAACCTTGAGACCACCTGGATCCTGTGACCACTCTGAGAGTGACCACCTGCTCCTTTGGGCCACCTGAACCTTGTGACCACCTGGACTTCATGACCACCTTGACCATGAGCACCTTGACCATGACTACCTGGACCTGTGGTCACCTGATCCCTGTGCTCACCTGGACCTATGACCACCCTGAGAGTGACCACCTGACCCTTGGGGCCACCTGGGCCCTGTGACCACCTGGATCGTGGTCACCTGAACCTTGGGACCGCCTTGACCAGGAGCACCTGGAGAGTGACCACCTGGACCTGTGACCACCTGGACCTGTGACCACCTGGGCCCTGTGACCACCTTGAGAGTGACCACCTGGGCCTTGGAACCACCTGGACCTGTGACCACCTGGACTTCATGACCACCTTGACCATGACTACCTGGACCTGTGGCCACCTGATCCCTGTGCTCACCTGGACCTGTGACCACCCTGAGAGTGATCACCTGGACCTTGGGGCCACCTGAGCCCTGTGACCACCTGGACCTGTGACCATCTTGAGTGAGTGACCACCTTGAGAGTGACCACCTGGACCTTGGAACCATCTGGACCTTGGGACCACCTGGACCTTGGGACCACCTGGACCCTGGAGCCACCTGAGCCCCGTGACCATCTGGGACCTTGGGACCACCTGGAGCCTGTGACCACCTGGATCGTGGTCACCTGAACCTTGGGATCGCCTTGACCAGGAGCACCTTGAGAGTGACCACCTGAACCTTGGGACCGCCTTGAGAGTGAGCACCTGGACCTGTGATCACCTGGGCCTGTGACCACCTTGACCATGACTACCTGGACCTGTGGCCACCTGATCCTCGTGCTCACCTGGACCTATGACCACCCTGACAGTGACCACCTGCACCCTGGGACCACCTTGAGAGTGACCACCTGGACCCCATGACCACCTGGACCTGTGGCCACCTCGACCATGACTACCTGGACCTGTGACCACCTGATCCCTGTGCTCACCTGATCCCTGTGCTCACCTGATCCCTGTGCTCACCTGGACCTATGACCACCCTGAGAGTGACCACCTGAACCTTGGAACCATCTGGACCTGTGACCACCTGGATCGTGGTCACCTGAACCTTGTGACCGCCTTGACCAGGAGCACCCTGAGAGTGACCACCTGGACCTATGACCACCTGCACTTTGTGATCACCTGGACCTTGGGGCCACCTGGACCTTGGGACCACCTGTACCTGTGCCCACCTGTACCTGTGCCCACCTGTACCTGTGCCCACCTGTACCTCTGCCCACCTGCACCTGTGCCCACCTGTACCTGGGCCGACCTGTACCTGGACCCACCAATACCTGTGCCCACCTGTACCTGTGCCCACCTGGACAGTGCCCACCTATACCTGTGCCCACCTGTACCTGTGCCCACCTGGCCCCATGCCCACCTGTACCTGTGCCCACCTGTACCTGTGCCCACCTGGACAGTGCCCACCTATACCTGTGCCCACCTGTACCTGTGCCCACCTGGCCCCATGCCCACCTGGACCTGGGCCCACCTGTACCTGGGCCCACCTGTACCTGTGCCCACCTGTACCTTGTGCCCACCTGTACCTTTGCCCACCTGTACCTGTGCCCACCTGTACCTGTGCCCACCTGGACCTGTGCCCACCTGTACCTCTGCCCACCTGACCCCGTACCCACCTGTATCTGTGCTCACCTGTACCTTGTGCCCACCTGTACCTGTGCCCACCTGGACAGTGCCCACCTGTACCTGTACCCACCTGTACCCTGTGACCACCTGTACCTGTGCCCACCTGACCCCATGCCCATCTGTACCTGTGCCCACCTGACCCCATGCTCACCTGTACCTGTGCTCACCTGGCCCCGTGCCCACCTGTACCTGTGCCCACCTGGTGGCCCCGCCCCCTGTGCCCACCTGTACCTGTGCCCACCTGACCCCGTGCCCACCTGGACCTGTGCCCATCTGTACCTGTGCCCACCTGGACAGTGCCCACCTGACCCTGTGCCCACCTGTACCTGTGCCCACCTGTACCTGTGCCCACCTGGACCCTGTGACCACCTGGACGCTGTGCCCACCTGTACCTGTGCCCACCTGGACGCTGTGCCCACCTGTACCTGTGCCCACCTGGACAGTGACCACCTGGACGCTGTGCCCACCTGTACCTGTGCCCACCTGGACGCTGTGCCCACCTGTACCTGTGCCCACCTGGACTGGCCGCTGTGTGTAGTGCCCTACTTGCGTGAACATTGTCTCACAACTGTGATCACTTGGTTGCCAAGCCCCTGTAACTGGTTTCCCTATGTCACCTTGTACTTCGTCGTCCACACCTTGGACTGCATGTGCACACCTGTAACCTTTGCCCCACCTTGTACCTGTGCCCATTCTGTTACCTGTGCCCACCTGTACCTGTCCCAACGTACCTGTGCCCACCTGTACCTGGGCTCACCTGTACCTGTGCCCACCTGGACCCTGTGCCACCTTTGTACCTGTGCCCACCTGTCCTGGCTCATGTACCTGTGCCCCACCTGTACCTGTCCCCTGGCCCCGTGCCCACCTGTTACCTGCCCACCTGGTTACCTGTGCCCCACCTGTACTTGTGCCCAACCTGTACACCTGTGCCCACTGTTACTGTGCCTCACCTGTAACCTTGCCACCGTACCTGTGCCCCACCTGACCTGTGCCGCACCTGACCCGTCCCACCTGACCGCGTGCCCAACCCTTACCTGTGCCCACCTGTACTGTCCCACCTGTACCTGGGCCCAACCTGTACCTGTGCCCACTGGACCATGTGGCCCATCCTGGACAGTGCCCACCTGTACCTTGCCCAACCTGTACCTTGTGGCCCACCTGACCCTCGTGGCCCCCTTACCTGTGCCCACCTGTACCTGGCCCACCTGGCCCATGCCCCACCTGTTTGCCCACCTGTACTGTGCTCACCCTGTCCCTTGTGCCACCTGTAAACCTTGTGCCCACCTGGACTGTGCCACCTGTACCTGGTGCCACCTGGCCCCCCATGCCAGCACCTGAGACCCTTTGTCCCCTCACCCATGTACTAGAGTGCTACATAACACTCGTATACACTCGTGCCACCAACTGTCACCTATGAGGCATCCTCATACTCTTCCTTTGTTAACCTTTCCGCACTGAGAGCCCCTTGGCCTCGACGATCCTCTCACTGCCTCTGGCTGAGTGTGCATGTGCCACTTCTCATGCTTGAAAGAAGCGGCGCTTGACTCTATGCCCAGTCGCGCCACGCTCTGGAGCAGTTCGATGGCTCCAGGGCCTGAGTCAAACGGGTGTTAGGCCTGACAGGCTCTGTATACTCTGGCGGCAACCTCCTACTGTGCCTTACACCTTGTACCGTTGCTGCCCCGATCACAAGTACCAGTGGCCCACACTGTGGCAGCGAACAGGAGGCCTTCTCCTAGACACGTCGTTGACCGACTATGTAACTCGCCTGACTACCTGTGACCCTAGTGTGTTTGTGATTGCCCAACTGCTGCTACCTGTGAGAACCCGCGATACCTTGTTACCGGTTGTCGCCCCCACCCTCGCAGAGGCGCGCAGGACTGGGCTCGGATAGCGGCCTCACTTTGTACCTGTCGCCTCCACCCATTCCGTCTGGTTCGACGTTCAATATTCTTACCTGTGCTCCACCTGTACTCGCCACACACCATGGACCTGTACCACACTGTTACCTTGTGCCCACCTGGACAGTGCCACCTTACCTGTCGCTCACAGGACCATAGATAGCTCATGCAGACCAATCTGGTCTTGAACCTAGGTGCCCTTCAACTTTCTAGTGAGCCCTGTGCCACAGCAATACAGTCAGACTAGGTGCGCCGCGACTGTATACCTGATGCCCATTTAAACAATGTTTCAAGACTGCTAGCGAAAATGCTCTCAGATGTGATAACTTTCTATTCGCCTTACGTGAAGATCATGTTTTCAGCAGCTTGTAACAAGATTCTTGTAGCGTTGTCGCTCGACCTCCAGTTACAGCCTCTGGTGTGCGACATCCTGTTCAGAGACGTGCAACCCACGCCTCACGTAGTATCTGTTGGCTCAACACTGTTGTTACTTTTAGCTTTCAAACCTTAGCACGTGAATTGTGAGCGGCAACACTTAATCTTGTGTCGCGCAAAACCAACAAATAGTAATTAACCTGGGACCTTGGTGAAAACTCACATGTAAGCTGGCCTCATCATTTTTTTCACTCCCAACGGAAAATAACCTTGTGCATATGACTACGGACGGTCTGTGTCGCCTGGAGTGGTGCGCTCACTTGCTCTGGAACCTTCGCCTCGGACCTATATGCAGTGAGCTGCGGATCCCTTGTCACTCGTGTGGACGCTCCACCAATTACTGTGCCCACCTTGTACTCGCTATTGCGCGCATCAGCCACTGACAGTGCGCGTCCACTCTACCTTGTGCCTACCCTAGCCTCTTGGCCGCTGCTCCCAGGAGGCATGTCTCTGCTGCCACGAAACTTGATGACCTCCACGCCGCAACTTTATTGCCTTGTCCTGACCCTGATACTAGTATGAGCTTAGTAGGTCACCCTCGTTGCCCATACCCTCTGGAGAGTCGCTCCTTGGCTGGCCACTGCACATGGCCTACATGCTCCCACCCACTCTCCCGCTTTCCAAGCAAGCTCTCTTTTTCTATTCACAGGCCCATACCATCCACCGCTCCCACCACTGGCTGTGTGTTATATCCAGTTTTGTCAGGAATTCCCCCATGTGCTTGGCAAGGAGTGGTCTATGCAGCTCCCTTTTTGTTTTTGATGTTCTGGCTGGCTGCTCTTAGAGATCGACAGGTCAGGCCCAGGGCTGGGATGTGCACAGACCTTTCTGACCCCGAACCTCAGTTTGAAAGCACATTTCACTCTGGCTGCACTGTGCTCATTATGGTTAATGCTAGGATATGGGATTAAATAAAACCGCCTTGTACTGGATGGAGATATGGCCGCCCATATTGGCCACACCATCGTTTAACCTCTTTTGCCCACACACTGGCTTGGCCCCAACTGTACCTTGCCCACTGTACCTGTTGCTGTGCAAACGCTTGTGCCTGTGCACCAACTACGTACGGCGCTGTGTCTATGACAATTGAACTCTAGCGCCACGCCTACTCGAAAATCGATGACCTACCAATGACCTGTGCCACCCTGTCTGTGCCTCACCTGTAACCACCTTGTGCCCCCTGTTTTCACTGTGCACATCGCATCTTGTAACCTGTTGGCCCACCTGTACCTACTGTGTCTCACCTGTTACCTGTGCCACCGTACCCTGGGCCACACTCAATGACTCGTGTGCCACTGTTGTGTAGTGGTCCAGCAACAGGTGTCCTCTGTGACCGTGTGCCCGCCCCCACGGCGCCGAGAGTTTCGGCTACTGCTGTGCCGGGGTTGGACAAATCACTGGCACCCACGGACGCGGTTTGTTGCGTACTCTCGTCGTCAGACTGTGCTTTATGGGACAAGGCATTGCCTAGGGTGGGTTTGGCTGTGTGGGGAACACGCTTTATGGCCTGGCCTCAACGTGCCTGGAATCCCGAACTCCCGCCCACGGGCTGTGGCATCCTGAGGAAGATTTTGCTCCCCACCTGGGCCACCTGGCGCACCTTTGGGCGACCTGAGCTCCCCTGAAACCTACCTGGGCTCACTATGTGTGTCACCTCTGACACGCTCACCATGAGCAGATCCATCTCGCCTTGGGGCGCTCCCATATAGTTAAAAACCTACTGAGCTCACCTGGTGCATCTTGATCCCACTCGTTGCATCACTCTTTTCCCTGAACCTACCTGGCTCACCTGGGCCGCACCTTTTGAGCTCACCTGGTCCACTTAGGGCTCACGCTGGTCCCACATGAAGGCTCCTTGGTCCCAGCTTTTGACCCACCGAGCGGAGCCATTGTGGCACCCAACCTTGGATCTTTTGGGCCAATACCTCGCAATGCTGTCGTTGAGACGCATATACTTCATACTGTCCACCTGCTCTGTGTGAGAGTGCGAGAGAATCTCTAGCAGAGACATATAGTATAAGCCTGCGACCACTTTTTTTGAGAGAGTGTGACCCGAACCTGAACCCTGGGGCTTATGCCTGATGATGGACCAGCCTTGACCTGTGACCCCATTTCGTGTGAGCCACCACTGTAATATGCCCATACAGATGACTGAGCATTGTACCACCCTTGGAAAGGAGACCATGCGAGACAGACACCACCTGACACCTGTGAAACTTGACATGATCGACTATAGGAGAGCTAGACCACAGCCTCGCACAAGTGACCCAAACTCCCTGAGACCTGGATACTTGACTAGGTGACATCTACCAAATATGAGCAGAGCGTGAGCATACTTTGAGCATTGATCCACTTCCTATGACCTAGCACTGGGACAGGTTGCTACCTTCGAGAGTCGAGACCACCGGCTTGGGACCACCTGACACCTGAAATGAACCACTTGACCATTGACCCTACGTTCTGAGACTCGAAACCTTGTTGGAGACATCGTTGATCCCAGGGAAGCGGCGACCTTGACAGTGGACCACCGAGCACCACTGGGACACCTCACTCTGTGAGAGTGAACAAGCCTTGCACGTTCGAGAGACCAGCCTTTCACCACCCTCCAATACATTGACAAATTTTTGATTGAGCTATCTCGACAGTTCATACCTGATCTCTGGACCCGCGGTGACACCTTGAGAGTGAGCCAGCTCACCTAAATCCCTTCATGTCACCTTTGCGCAGACCCTGACCATGACGGATACCAGAGTGCACCCACTGAGACAGGGAGGCTACCGCCACCTCAAGAGTGCACCGACATCCCTTGGATCCTATGGGCCACTTGACCAACCTTGAGTGACAACCTCGACCATGACCACAGACACATCACAATGGCCTTGTTGAACCTTACGGAGGTCTGATATCTCGCACTCACCTGACTTATTCCGCACTCTACAGAATATCCCACGTGACGCTGTTACGCTTCCTTGACAACCACCCCCTTGTACACGTACACTGAGAGTTGGACCGCCTGAACTGGCGCCACCTGGACTCTGCACTCTGAGAGTGACCACCTGTGAGTCCGTGAGTGGGTGCGCACCTTCCTTGAAGAGTGACCACTGTTGACCACTTGACCACACGTAACACCTGGGACCGTGTGTTAACACCCCTGCAGTGCCACCGGACTTCATGGCCACCTGACCTAACCATTCCTGAAGTAGTAACCACCTGGACTTTGTGGAGGCCTAGCTCCATTGGACACCTTGATGCAACAACCTTTCTCTGAGGACACACGTTGACCGGAACTACCAGAAACTCCCTACGGTCAACATCCCTCAATAAAACCACCATAAAGTGCCCAAGAGAAGAGAGGAGAGTGCAGTCCCACAAATACACCAACATCACCCCAAATCCCAACCCAGATCCTAAACACCAAAAACCCCAAATCCAAACCACCATATCCCAAAGAGATAAATCCCCAGTCAATCCGACAAAAACCCATAAGACCACAAAATCCTCAAACCCAAAATCCTAAAACCGAGAAAACCCCAAATCCCACAATCACCAAATATCCCAAGACGCCCAAATCCCAAAATCCCAAGAGCACCACGATCTCCACCCCAAACAAACCCCAGATCTAAAATACCCAAAATTCTCAACCCTCAAAAATCGCTAAAACCACGAATACCCAAAACCTCAAAATCTCCCAACTCCAAAAACAAACCCAAAACCCACCAATCCCAAAAGTTCCCCCAAACCCCAAATCCCAAACCCCCCAAATCCCAAAATCCCAAAACCCAACTTCCAAACTCCAAACCCCAAACCTCAAAATCCCAAACCCAGAACACCCTCCAAATCCCTAAACCGTTCAAAATCCCAAATCCGAGATGTCCCCCAAATCCCAAAATCCCCACCGATCCTCAAAATCCAAATCCAAAACAAAATCCGCGCAAATCCCCAAGAACCCCCAAACCCAACAACACCACCAATCCCTCAAACCCGAAAACCAAACCCAAAACCCTTCAAAATCCCAAAACTAAACCAAAACCCAAAATCCCCATAATCTACAAAAACCCCCAAAAAACCGCCCAAAACCCCAAATCCCCCATCAAACGCGTTCAAAAATCCAAATCGCTGAACCCCAAATCCTCAGAGAATATTCCCCCAAATCCACAACTCCCAACACCCAAAACCCCAAAACACCCACAAAATCCACAACTCACCAACACCCCAACATCCACTACCCACAAACTCCCAAACTTCCAAACACTCCCCCCAACAACCCAAATCACACCACTTCCCACATCCAACAACCATCCCCCCCAACCTCCCAACACCTCCAACAATCCTACCCACCACATCCCAAACATCCCCCCAAACCAACATCCCCACGCATCCCCCAACTCCCTACCAACCCCCACCAACCAAAACCCACTACCACCCCAAAACCCCCCCACAATCCCTCAAACCACCTCCCCACCACGCACCCAAATCCCCAACTCTCCCCCACACGCCCAATCCCCAAACACCCAACCTCCCCCAAACCCCAACTCCACCAAACTCTCTCCAACACCCCCAATTCTACACCACCCCCCGAAACACCCCCAAACACCCTCAAATCCAACACCCCACAAACCCCCCAACACTCCCCCCAAAATCCCCACCAACCGCTCAAACACACTCCCAAATCCACAACCAACACACTCCCCACATCCCCAACCCCAAAACACCCCCCACCAACACACCTCCCCCAAACTCCCCCAACCCCAACCACTCCAAACAACCCACACACCAAAACCCCCTCAAAATCACCCTCCGAAACCTCCACAACACCCCCAATCCCCACAGCCACCACCCCACACCCGCCACCCCAACACCTCCACCCCCCCACAACCCTCACCAACCTCCCAACCCTCCAACACCAACCAACTCCCACAACCTCCCCCAACACTCCTCACACCCCCCAACCCCCTCCCAACACCCCGCAAAACCCCCCCACCCAACTCACAACTCCCACCCTCTCACACACATCCCCCCACCAACTCCCAAAACCCCCAAACTTCCAATCCCACCACATCCAACTCCCCCACAATCCCCTACTCCCCAAACCAACTCCCCCACAACTCCCCAACAACCTCCAGACACCCCAACCACCCTCAACACACTCCCCCCCAAATCCCAAAACAAATCCAATCAAAAACCCAAACCCCAAATCCCAAACCCCAAATCCAAAACTCCAAAACCAAAACCTTCAAATCCCCCATCCCAACCACACACAACACCCAACCAAAAACCCCAAAATCCTCAACCGCCAAACTCTAACTGAAACGCCAAAACCTCCCCCAAACCCTACCCCAAAACTTCAAACCAAAACCCATAAAAGCAAAAAGTCCCCAATCCCCAACACCCAAATCCCACACACATCGGGTTTCCAACCCCAAAAACGAGGTAGAATTCCCAAAAATTCTCAAATATTTCTAGAAATTCACGTGAAATATTTCCCCAAAACTCCCAAATCAAGATCTCTGAAATTTTCCAAAATTCCCGAAACCCAGTTTCCCAAAATTCCTAGAAAATCCCTCAAACAATTCCAGAATTCATTCCTGGAATTCCCAAAACAAAATCCTCGCAGAAAATTCCTCGAATAACCATATTCCCACACATTCTCGAAAACAATTTCTCCTGAAATAATTCCCAAAATAAATTCCCAAAAATCCCAAAATATTTTACAAAATAATTGCTCCCCAAATCCCCCAAATATGTTCCCCAAACTTCCCAATATAATTCCCGTCAAAAACTCCCCGCTACATCCCCCAAAATCTTAAAATGCATTCCCGCAATAATTCCCAAAAATAATTCTATAAACTCTGAAATAATTTCCTAAATAATTCCTGGAAAAATTCCCCCATAAGCCAAAAAATTCCCCAAAATACATTTCCCCGAAACATCCCGAAAAATTCCTCCCGCGCTCAATTCCAAATACTTCCTAAAATTCCCCAAATAAATTCCTGCAAAATTCCCCCAACAATCCCAAAATAAATTCCAAAAATAATTCCTGAAAAACTTCCCGGAAATTCCGCAAATATTTCCCAACAAGAATCCCAAAAGAATCCTGAAAATTCCCAAAAGAATTCCTGAAAATAATTTCCCCATAAATTCCAAAACCCCAAAAAATCCGCACCTATAATTCAAAAATTCCCAAATAAATCCTGCCAAAATTCCCCAAATAATTCGCTGACCAAAAACTCCCCCCAAAATTCCCAAATAAATCCCAACAATAATTCCCGTAAATAATTCCCAAAATTCCATGCCGAAATAATCTCTGGAGAAAAGAGATCCCGCAAGACTTCCCTGAAATATTTCCCCAAAAGAGTTCCTTAAAACCCCCGTGAAAGATAAATCCCAAAATTTCCCCTAAAAATTCTGCAAACAATTCCCTAAAAACTCCACCCCCAAATTCCCAATATTCCTAAAAATTTCCACCAAGAAAAATTCCTGAGCCAAAAATTTCCCCCTCAAAATAATTTCCCCAAAAAATCCTGAAAAACCTTCCCAAATTGACCAAAATGATCCAGCCAAATATTCCCTAAAGATTCCTAAAACAAATTCCCAGAAATAATATCCTCCCAAAAAACAATTTCGCCAAAAACTCCAAAAAATTCCCGAAAAAAATTCCCGCAAAAACTATTTCTCCTTACCAAAATCCCGCGCAAATAATTTCCAAAAAGGTGCCAAAAAAAAATTTCCCGCAAGCTACTTCCAAAAAACTTAAAAATTCCCCTCCAAAAAATTCCTCTCAAAATCCATGCCTTTAGAAAAAAATTCCCCTCAAAATTCCCCAACAATTTTCCCAAAATTTCCGCAAATAATTCCTCAAAATATCCTCGGCCAAAACTTCCGAAAAAAAATCAAAAATTCCTCTCTGGCCAACATTCGCCAAAATAAGTCCTAAAGAATTCAGCCACAAATAATTCTCTCTCGCGCCAAAAGAATTCCCTGCCCAATAATTTTCCCCCAAAAAATTCGGAAAAAATCCCTGAAAAAAGTCACAAAATTCCGCAAAAAATTTCCCCAAAATCCCAAAGTAATGTCCCCAACAAATCCTCCAAACTTCCCCAAAAAAATTTCCCGGGAAAATTCGCTAAAATTAATACCAAAACTTCCCAAAACTATCCCAATAATCCTGCCAAAATTTCAAAAAATTCCCAAAAAATTCCACAAAAACTTCCCAGCAAATCCGCAAAATAATTCCAAAACCCAAAATTCTCCGCCCAAACTCCCAAAAAAATATCCCAAAAACATTCCCAAAAATTCCCAAAAATCCACAAATAATCCCTAAAATTCCCCAAAAATTCCCCAAAAAAATTCAAAAAATCCCCAAAGATTCCCAAAAATTTCCCCAAAATCCGCAATATTCCCTAAAAATTCTTCCTCCCAAAAATTCCCAGAAAATTCCCCCAACTTCCCAAATATTCTTAAAATTCCCCAACAAATCCCCAAAATT
>NDFG01000384.1:97932-110983 GCA_002167245.1 Sporophila hypoxantha | reverse complement strand
AGATGGGTGTCCTGAGCCTCACAACTGGCCTGTCTCCTTGACACCTAAGAGTCCTCCTTAGTACCAACTGCGAGTGTCTCCCGCTCACATCCTGAGGGTCCTCCCTCACACCTGAAGGTTCTCACCGTGCCAACAGCCTGGGAGTCCCTCCTCGCACCTGCCTGCTCCCCTTCCCACCCCCCTCCTCGCGAGGTAGGCGGAGGCCGCCCCTCCCCGCGTCCCGCCCCTCCAGGTGCTCAGGTAGACGCTGTCCATCAGCCTCTCGAGAGAAGAGGCGCAGGGCGCGAGTAATCCGATTGTTCAATCTGAATTCTAGGGTGCCCGACGCGGGTGACGCCGCCAGGTCGATAGTAATCCTTCCTTGGTGAGCGTCGGGCAGGTGCGTGCCGTCGATCTCGTTGTGCAGGAAGCGGCCGGGTGCTCGCCAGGTTCAGCGACTCCCAGCCAGTCCGCCACGTCGAACTTGCTCCAGAAAGCCAGAAGGTTTCGCCCAACAAGACTTGGCAGGGGGCGGGCCGGCGGCGATGGAGGCGGCGGCGGCGGGGCGGGGACAGCGAGCGCAGCTTCCAAGTAAGAGGCGGAGCCTCTCCTCCTCCTCCTCCTCCCGACCGTACAGGTGAGCCGCGGGTAAGGTGGTCAGGGGGCGGGGCGGGGGCGGGCTTCCCGCGGCGCTCCGAGGGCGGGGGGGCGGGGCTGGGCGCGGCGCCGGAGGGGCGGGCCGCACGTCCAGGTCTCCGCCCACGCCAAACGCCCACCGAGGGTTTCGGAGGCGGCTGGCGGCCAATGGGGAGAAGAGGGCGGGAGGTCGGGGGGAGGGGCTTGGGTGGTGGGTGTGGAGGAGGAGGGGGGAGGGCGGAGTCCGTGAGCCTGGTGGGGGGAGGGGAGGGGAAAAGGAGGGGTTAGGGCGGGGGGAAGGGGCGGGGACACGCCCACGCACCCGCCCATCAACCCGAACACGCGCCAGAATGGTGAGATACAGTGGAGATACAGGTGAGAGGCCGGTGAGGAGGTGTGAGACAGGTTGAGCAACGGTGAGAATAGGTTGAGAGATATGGACAGGTGCAATACAGGTGAGAGATACAGGTGAGAGTTGTGAAACAGGTGAAGTACAGGTGAGGTACAGGTGGATACGGTGAGAGGTGGCGGTACAGGTGACAGATTGGCACAGAAGGTGTAGGTGCGGTAACAGGTGTGATAGGCAAGGTGTGCCAGGTGTGATGTGGCAGGTGTGCCGCCCGCCCCAAGGCCTAATGCAGCAGCTGCCAGGTGTGTCCACCAGGTACCACAGGTGTGCACAGGTGCGATGGTGCCCCCCCAATCCATGCAACAGCCACCAAGGTGTACCACAGGTGTGTTACAGGTAAACCACAAGGTGTGTCACAGGTGCAAATGGCCCCCACAACCCATAAGACAGCAGGTGCCAGGTGTGCCAACAGGATGTGCCACAGGTGTGGCCATAGGTGCCACACCCCCCCTTATCCCATGCTCAGGTGTGCCCAATGTCCGCATCAGGTGTGTCACAGGTGCGATGGGTGTGCCACAGGTGCCACGCCCCCCAAGGCCATGCAGCAGGTGCAGGATGGTGGCCACAGTGTCTCCAGCAGGCGTGACACACTCCCTCAATCATGCAGCCGGTGCCAAGGTGTGCGTACAGATGCCACAGGTGTGCCACAGGTGCAATGGTGCCCCCCTCATCCATGCTCAGGATGTGCCACATGTCCCAACAGAGTGTCCAAGGTGCAATGGACCCACAGGCACTGCAGCAGTGCCAGGTTGTGCCAAGGTGTGCCATAGGTGTGTCATGGGTAATGTGTAGTGTCACAGGTGTGTCACGGTGTGACGCCCCGTCCATCGCAATGGGGTGCCCCAGGTGTGGTGGTGCATGTGCCACAGGTGTGTCATGGGGCAATGTGGTCACGGGTGTGGTCAACAGGTGTGTCGATGGGTAATGGTGAGGTGCACAAGGTGTGTCCACAGGTGCGGTGGATCGCCCCTCCCAGAGGTGCCCAGGTGGTGACAGATCGGTCCGGTGTGATGGAGGCACAACCCATTTCAAACCCCTCACAAAAGTTCCCAGGTGTGTCACCTGCGCGTACCAGCCAGAGTGTACCCAAGGTGGTGATGGATAGCCTGGCCCCTAGGGATTGATGGACAACCCTCAGGTGGTTCCGCAAGGCCGCCCACCTAGTGGTGATGCCTCACCATCCCCGAGGTGGTGTGGAAGCGCTTCCGCCCCTCAGCTGTCCCGGAAGCCCCGCCCCCCAGCTGTGATGGAACTCCCAGGGGCGCGATAGAGTAAGCCCCGCCCCCTAGGAGTCGCCGCAGCCCCGCGCCCAGGTGCGATGGAAGCTCCCGCCCTCCAGGTGTGATGGACACGCCAGGCTGTCTCGGAAGCTCCCGCCCCCCAGATGTGAATGGACACCCCAGGACGCGAGTGGAAAGCCCCGCCCCCCAGGCGCGAGTGGAAGCCCACGCCCCAGGCGCCCGCTGCAAAGCCCCCGCCCCTAAGTTGTGCTCCGCAAAGCCCGCACTCCACGGTCGCGATTCGGAAGCCCCGTCCCCCAGGCGCTCCGTGGCCCCGCCCAGCGCGATGGAAGCCCCGCCCCCAGGCGCTGCGCGTGGCCCCGCATACTCCAGATGAACTGACAAGATTGGTGAGGCATTCACACAGGTACACCTCCAGGCGCGATGGAGCCGACGCCTTACACACCTGGTAGTCTCTCGCGCAATTCTCTTACATCTGACATCCTCCGATAGGCGTTCTCGGATAGTGACTTCCACGCTCCCTCACCGCTAGTCCCGTGAGTCAAATCTGCAAGAATTGTCACTCATGAGCCTTACGGAGCCCTCGCGCATGGTCTCCATATAGTCGTGTGGGCTCAGAGAACCTCATAAATATACTTCGCACGCGCGGCCCCTGCTGAGTGTAAGGTGGGGAGGGGTCAATGTACGTGTGTGAGTGCAAGTCGCCTGGTCGCAGGAGGGGAGGGGAGCCGCCGCTCCTCCCTACATCGCTGCATTCCACAATCAAGCACTCCGCCCCTCTCGCACCTTCTTCCCAACTCCCTCAGCATCCTATACCTTTCGAGATACCCTCCCTTCACTCCCGCCGCCGCCCTCCTTTCCGCCAAGCGTCCACGTCCAGCTTCTATTATAAATGAGTAATTTTAAATCACCCATTCTACTCTCCGCTCGGGGGGTTGGTTAGATTCTGCACTGCTGTCTGCGGCTGGTCGGTGACTTCACACGTTAGCCGAGTTCCGTCACGGCCTCCCGCCACCCTCCCTCTCTGCGGGGAGACCCCGCCCAAAATCAAGCGTCACCCCTCCTCCCTCTCAACTAAATCCCTCTTCTCGCTTAACGCAGTTCCGCAGCCATCTCCCCCTCTGCGGGGGTTCCGTGCGTGGCCACCGCCCGCAGCCGCCTTGCGTGCAGCGTGGCTCACCTCGACTGTTCGATACACTGAGTCAAGGATCTGGAGCGGTGGCCGAGGTCTCTTCTCTCTTAACCCATCCAACCTGAATTCGTGCCCCCGCTCCTGCTCTCATACTATCGCAGATTGTGCTGAGTAGAATAGGGGTGGAGGGGCGGCGGCCCATAATCTGGATGGGAGGGGTCTCGCGCGTTCACTGATTGGTGTGCTGTTGGAGTGTGAAGGGGTGGACCGTCACACTCTGGATTGGAAGAGTAGGGGCCTCGCAGCTGTTGGCGACCTCCAGGGGCGGGGTGCTAGTGTGGTCACTTAAGGTGCACCAGTCAGTTAGTCTCTATCTTATTAGTATAATTCTCACTTTGTTGAACAGATATATATTCGTGTATTGCGCGCGAGATGGGCGTTGAGTGTCTATAGGAGAGCAGACTATATTCATTATAAGAGGAGAACGTAACATTTTCTAGCGTCACCTCCTATCACTATTAAATAGAATAGATGACGCTATAACTAATTCGAATTAACCTCACCACTTTTCCTTCAAATCTGCGCCGTATATCTCCGATATAAGAGAGTACTCGACTCGGCGCCCTCCCAACCCCCAGAGGTGCTTCAGGCTGGTGTGCCGGAGGGGCTCGTCCGGCAGTATATATTTCGTGATGTGTAGGGGGCGCTTGGCAAGCAGTTGGGGGGGCACCACCTGAGGTGCAGTTGAGAGGAGGAGGAGGAGACCTCCATTAAGTCCGACAAAAGAGGGAGGGAACCTAGAGTCGCACCCCCGCCGTCACGCATGGAGATTGCCAAGTAGGCGTGTGTTGTGTAGGTGGGTGGATCTAATGTGTGTGTGAGTGGGAGGGGCGGTTTTGCCAGACTCATCTTGTGTACACTAAGGGGTGTGATAATTACAGGTGGCGTGCAGGGGCGTGGAGTGTGTTATGCATCCCCGTGCTAAAGCTCCCTCTCTTCTCCATAGTATGTGTAAATGGAGAGCAGAAGCGTGCGATCGTTGATTATACTGGTACTTTTAAGTCGTGGGTGGAGATAGCACGTCAGTACAAATAAGCGTGAATGCTCGTGGTCAGTGTGAATGTTAAGTTGAGGGAGAGAAACTGGCGTGTGCAGGAGCTTTCTTTAAGAGAACATAGTGGAGGATGGGTCTCTCAACAGACTAGCGCGCACTCATACTTGTGTGTTGATGGAACACTTATTCTTAATAATAATGTGTGTGTGTGTGTGCGCTCTCACTTACTGGTGAAATGTGGATACTCCTATATAATTAGTTTTTATATCCTGGATCTTTAATATATTGCGTGAATAATATGGATCATCCGGCAATAGATGAAACTCGAGAGGATGTGTCCTATTAACTAAAATTAATAGATGTGGATGTGATTATTAATACATTGGGAATGGAATCGTCGTGTTAAGTAGATGACCTCAAAGTCTCGTTGAGTGTGTTTAATTAAAATATTATTTATCAATAACTGACCTCTTGTTTATAACTCCAAATTACATTATTAAATCAAATATATATTTGCTTTGAAGTAAGTTCCCTGGGTATTGTATAAACATGACCCCTAGGATTTGTTACCAAAACAGAATTCATTGCGTATAAAGTAAATGAACGTTATTTGGGCGCCGCCTTTATTAATTCTATAATTAAATAACATTCTCATTAAATGAGAGTGCGAGTAGGGGATGTGTGGACACAAATTTATGTGCGACATTTTAATCACTCCCTGTCACTCTTCCCAGATCTAATTTCGTTATTTTTATTAACGCTGATTTTAAATTATTCTCACTTATTAATAATTATTTTTAATCAATTCGTTTTCATACTTAATTTTAATAATTCATTATAACTTACTAATTTAATTTAATTATTATTAATCAACTAATTGAATATTAAATTACCTAATTCATTTTAAACAATTAGTTTTTTTTTTTATATTTATCTGCCTAATTTATTTAATAATTTATTACAGAAATGATAATTTTATTTATTGTCTACTAAATAATTTTAATTATTAATTATTAATTAACTAATAACTTATAATTAATAATTAATAATAGAATTTTGATTTAAATACATTTATTTTTCATTATTTCATTCTGCATACTTTCATTTCAACAATTCATTTATAGATGATTTGTATTAATAATAATTCACAATTAATATTTAATATTTTATAATTAATAATTAATAAATTAATAACTAATTTTGGATTCAATAATTGATTTTTCCATATTTTCCTTTCCATACTTCATTTCAACAATGTCATTATAAGGAACTTATTTGTATTAATAATATTTAAGCAATAAATAATTAATAATTAATAATAACTAATTTTGAATAAATAATTGGATTTTTCATATTTCGTTTTCCATACTTCATTTTCAACAATTCATTAGAAGAACTGATTTGTAGTAATAATCAAATTAATATTAATAATTAATAATTTATTAATACGAATTTTGATTAAATAATCTGATTTTTTCATATCTTCATTCTCATACTTCATTTCAACAATTCATTATAAAGAATTGATTTGTAGTAATAATAATTAATAATTAAATTAAATTAATAATTAATAATTAATCAATACTATTAATTCCGCCCCGTTGCAGGCGGGAATGGCCCCCCGAGGAGGAGAGCGCCGGTACTGGCGCGTGCCCCCCCCTTCCCCGGCCGCATATAGACCGCAAGCCGTCTCGGTGCCCCGGCTCGGGACGAAGATGGAAGAATTGTTTCATTTCGGCAAATTCGCTGGACCGGCGCCGCGAGGGTAGCCGGACGCTACACACGAAGACAGGAAATTTGAGCGATGTGCGCGAAAGCTGCTATAGCGCCTTCATTTCCGGCTGAAATTCGAGTCTTTCGTTATGGCACGTTGACGTGGCTTGGATGGTGTGATCTTGGAGGAACTGATTGTGGTTAGAATTCTATAACAGGGAGGGCGTGATTCATGTTTACAGGGTGGAGCCATCGATCGGGGTGTGTTGAGTCTTGAGTGTGCACTAAACAAGTAGACTGACCTGCGTGGTGGGGACTAGAATACGGGGAGTATATCTTATTCCGCACGTGTTCAAGCTTTCCGTCGATATGCATCGCTAACTCGTGTGCGGGGCTAGTAATGACTTGCGTCCTTGGCGGGCCTCCGACTGCTCATCCTTATGGCGCCTACGCCTGCTGAAGGCGCTGCCCCTCCCCCCACCCCCACCGCTTCTGGCCGCCCCCCTCGGTACCGCGCGGCTGGGGGCGGGAGGAAGGCTCCGCCCCTCCTCCTCCTCCCGAGCCCCGCCGCCGGCCGGAACAGTCCCCCTCGTCCGATGCTTTTTGGAGTGACGTAAAGCGCGGCTGGGCGGGGGGAAGGCCCCAGGCCCGACCCCACCCGCGGAGGAGGCGGCCCTCGCCCCCTCCCACTCCGCTCGGTGCTGAGGAAGAGCGCGGAGCGCGCCGCGCCCACCCACTCCCGGCGCCCCGCCCCTCCACGCAGCGCCGCCCCGAACTGCCGAGGCTTGAAATCCAACCCTGCGAGAGGGGGGCGGGCAATGGGAGGGCGGGGCCGCCCCTCCCCCACCCCCCCCCCGCCACCCCCCCGACGGGTCCGTCGGGCGTGGCCGAGGCCCTCCCCCCGCCCCCCCGCCCTCCCGCCCGCCCTCCCCCTCCCCCCTCGGCCTCCACGCTGCTGCCGCGCTGGAGCGGCCCGAGCTCGCAGGTCGAGGGCGCCTTGACCCACGATAGGGTGGGGATGGATGGAGCTCTTGTCCGCCTCCCCCACACCCCCACCCATCTGCCCCCACCCCACCCCGGCGGCGCGCCCTCCCCCGCCCTGCCTCCCCCTCCACCTTGGTCTCGCTTCACCCAGCGGCCCTTGCGCCCGCAGCGCTTGGGGGGGCCGCCCCCGCCCCGCGGCCCGCGCTCCGAGCCCCCAAGGTTGTACAGCGCGCCTAGGGCGCCCTTCCCCCGACCGCCGGCCCTCCCCTCCCGGGGCGTGGCGGGGGCCTGGGCCCGGCGTAGGGCAGGGGCGGTGTAGGGGGGCTCGGGGGGGGAGGTGGTGGGGGGAGGGGGATCGGGGCTTCTATCGCACCAGGGGGGCGGGGCTTGCAGGGCACCTGGGGTGTCCATCACACCTGGGGGGCGGGGCTTGCGGGATACCTGGGGGCGGGGCTTGCGGGATACCTGGGGGGCGGGGCTTCTATCGCACCTGGGGGGCGGGGCTTGCAGGGCGCCTGGGGTGTCCATCACACCTGGGGGGCGGGGCTTGCGGGACACCTGGGGGCGGGGCTTCCATCGCGCCTGGGGTGTCCATCACATCTGGGGGGGCGGGGCCTCCGGGACAGCTGGGGTGTCCATCACACCTGGGGGCGTGACTTTCATTGCACCTGGGGGCGGGGCTTCCATTGGACCTGGGTGTCCATCACACCTGTGGGGGGCGGGGCTTTCATTGCACCTGGGGGCGGGGCTTGTGGAACACAGGGTGTCCATCACACCTGGGGGTCGGGGCTTTCATCACACCTGGGGGGCGGGGCTTCCATAGCACCTGGGGGCGGGGCTTGCGGGACAGCTGGGGTGTCCATCACACCTGGGGGGCGGGGCTCCCATCACACCTGGGGGCGGGGCTTGACACCTGGGGGCGGGGCTTGCGGAACACCTGGGGTGTCCATCACACCTGAGGGGCCAGGCTTCCATCACACCTGGGACACCTGGCGGGGGCATCACACCTGGGGCTTTTGGAGGGGGTGTGGCCTCCATCACACCTGGGACATCTGTCACACCTGGGGCACCTCTGGGAGGGGCATCCACCGCACCTGTGACACACCTGTGGCACTCACATTACCCATGACACACCTGTGACACACCCGTGACACATTGCCCATGACACACCTGTGGCACATCACCCACCACACCTGGGGCACCCATTGCATGGACGGGGCGGTCACACCCGTGACACACCTGTGACACTCACATTACCCATGACACACCTATGGCACACCTGTGGCACACCTGGCACCTGCTGCATGGCCTTGGGTCCATTGCACCTGTGGCACACCTGTGGGACATGTGGCACACCTGAGCATGGATTGGGGGGGGCACCATTGCACCTGTGGCACACCTGTGGCATCTGTCGCACACCTGGCACCTGCTGCATGGATTGGAGGGGTCGTCACGCCTGTGGTACACCTGTGGCACACCTGGCACCTGCTGCATGGCCTTGGGGGGGGCGTGGCACCTGTGGCACACCCATCGCACCTGTGACACACCTGTGGGACATGTGGCACACCTGAGCATGGATAGGGGGGGTGTGGCACCTATGGCACACCTGTGGCACACCTGTGGCACACCTGGCACCTGCTGCATGGGTTGTGGGGGCCATTGCACCTGTGACACACCTGTGGTACCTGTAACACACCTGTGGTACACCTGTGGTGGCTGTTGCATGGATTGGGGGGGCACCATCGCACCTGTGGCACACCTGTGGTACCTGTGACACACCTGTGGCAGCTGCTGCATGGGCTTGGGGCGGGCGGCACACCTGGCACATCACACCTGGCACACCTGTGCCTYTCACACCTGTACCGCACCTCACCTGTGCCACATCTGTCACCTGTACCGCACCTCTCACCTGTATCTCACCTGTACCTCACCTGTACTTCACCTGTTTCACAACTCTCACCTGTATCTCTCACCTGTATCTCACCTGTCCCATATCTCTCACCTATTCTCACCTGTTCTCACCTGTCTCACACCTCTCACCTGCTCTCACCTGTATCTCTCACCTGTATCTCACCCATTCTGGGCGGTGTTCGGGTTGATGGGCGGGGCGTGGGCGTGTCCCCGCCCCTCCCCCCGCCCTAACCCCTCCCTTTTCCCCTCCCCCCCCCCCACAAGCTCACGGACTCGGCCCCTCCCCTCCTCCATCCACCCACCCCCACCAAGCCCCTCCCCCCGACCTCCGCCCTCTTCCCCATTGGCCGCCGCCGCCTCCGAAACCCTCGGTGGGCGTGGCCCGTGGCGGAGACCTGACGTGCGCCCGCCCCCCGGCGCGCGGCCCAAGCCCCGGCCCCCCCGCCCTCGGAGCGCCGCGGAGCCGCCGCCCCCGCCCCCTCCCTTGCCCACCTACCCGCGGCTCACCTGTACGGGGAGGAGGAGAGGAGAGAGAGGCTCGCCTGCATTACTGCAGCTGCGCTCGCTGTCCCCGCCCGCGCCGCCGCCTCCATCGCGCCGGCCCCGCCCTGCCAAGCCTTTTGCGGCGAACTCTCTGGCTTTCTGGAGCAAGTTCGAGATGGCGGGACTGCTGGAGTCGCTGAACCTGGGCGAAGCATCCGGGCGCGCTCCTGCACAACAGATCGACGGCACGCACCTGCCCGCGCTCACCAAGGAGGAATACATCGACCTGGGCGTTCACCCGTTCGGGCACCGCATGAAACATCGACCGCGCCCTGCGCCTCTTCCTTCGAGAGGTGATGACTGCCGCACCTGAGCACGCAGGCGCGAGGCGCGGGACGCGAGGGACGGCGCTCCGCTACCTGCGCGAGGGAGGGGTTAGGAAGGGAGCAGCAGAGTGCCGAGGAGCGGACTCCCAGGTGTGGAGGTGAGAACCTCAGTGTTTGAGGAGGACCCTCAGAGTGCTGAGGGAACACCGCAGGTACTAAGGAGGGACTCTCAGGTGTCAAGGAGACAGGCCCAGTTTGTGAGGGAGGGAACCCCCAGTTACTGAGGAGAGACTCCCAGGTTACCAGGAGGGACCCTCAGTAGCGAGGAGGGACCCTCAGGTGTGAGGGAGACACTCCCAGGTACCAGGGAGGGACTCTCAGGTGTGAGAGAGGGACCTCCAGGTACCCAGGGAGGAGACTGCCAGGTGTGAGGAGGAGACTCCCAGGTACTGGGAGGGACCTCTCAGGTGTTGAGTGGAGAAACTCCCAGGTACCGAGAAGGGACCCCAGGTACCGGGTGAGAGCCTCAGCGTTGAGGGAGGACCCTCAGGTGTCAATGGAGAGAAACTTCCAGGTGTGAGGGAGGGACCTTCAGGTTTGAGGAGGGACCCCAGGTGTGAGGGAGACACTCCCAGGTAGCGGGGTGAGACCCTCAGGTGTGAGGGAGAGACACCCGGGTGTTGGGGGAGGGACCCTCAGGTGTGAGGGAGGGACCCTGCAGGTGTGAGGGAGGGACCCTCAGGTGTCAGAGAGGGACCCCCGAGTACCGGGGTGAGACCTTCAGGTACCAGGGGGAGGCTTCCCCAGGTGTGAGGGAGGGACCTTCAGGTACCGAGGAGGGACGCCCAGGTGTGAGGTGGAGACCCCCAGGTACCAAGGAGGGACCCCCAGGTGTGAGGGAGGGGCCCCCAGGTGTGAGGGAGGGACCCCCAGGTACCAAGGAGGGACCCCCAGGTGTGACAGGGAGACTCTCAGGTGTGAGGGAAAGAGGGGGACAGGGGGGAGGCGAGTGTGCAATGGGGTCCAGGTGTGCAATGGGGTCCAGGTGTGCAACGGGATCCAGGTGTGCAACGGGGTCCAGGTGTGCAATGGGATCCAAGTGTAAAGTGGGATCCAGGTGTGCAACGGGATCCAAATGTGTAATGGGATCCAAGTGTGCCACGGCATCTGGACTTAAGACTGTGAAAGGATCCAGGTGTAAAATCGGATCCAGGTGTGTAATGGGATCCAGGTGTGCAACGGGATCCAGGTGTAAAATGGGGTCCGAGTGTGCAATGGGATCCAGGTGTGCCACAGGATCTGGACTTAAGACTGTGAAAGGATCCAGGTGTGCATCGAGATCTCGGAGTCCAATTGGATCCAGGTGTAAAATGAGATCCAGGTGTGCAATGGGATCCAGGTGTAAAATAGGATCCAGGTGTACAACAGGGTCCAAGTGTGTAATGGGATCCAGATGTGCAATGGGATCTCAGTATGCAATGGGATCCAGGTGTGCAACAGGATCCAGGTGTGCCACAGGATCTGGACTTAAGACTGTGAAAGGATCCGAGCGTGTAATGGCACCCAGGTGTGCAATGGCACCCAGGTGTGCAGGGGGATCCAGGTGTGCAGTGGGATCCAGACATGGGAATGTGATAGGATCCGAGTGTGCAACGGGATCCGGACTTAAAACTGTGAAAGGATCCAGGTGTGCAATGGGATCCAAATGTGCAAGGGGATCCAGGTGTGCAACGGGGTCCGAGTGTGTAACGGGATCCAGGTGCGCAACAGGAACTGAGTGTGCAACGGGGTCTGAGTGTGCCACGGGATCCAGGTGTGCCCCGGGATCCAGGTGTGCCCCGGGATCTGAGTGTGCCATGAGGTGTCTGTGTGCCACGGGATCCAGGTGTGCCACGGGATCCAGGTGTGCAACAGGGTCCAAGCTTACAATGGGATCTGAGTGTGCAACGGGATCTGGCTGTGTAATGGGATCCTGGTGTGCAACAGGATCTGAACCTGGGAATGTGATGGGATCCGGGTGTGTAACAGGATCTGAACCTGCGAATGTGATGGGATCCGGGTGTGCAATGGGATCTGATTGTGCAACGGGATCCGGCTGTGTAACAGGATCCAGGTGTGCAACAGGATCTGAACCTGGGAATGGGATGGGATCCAGGTGTGCAACGGGATCCGGGTGTGCAACAGGATCCAAATGTGCAAGGGGATCTGATTGTGCAACAGGATCTGGCTGTGTAACGGGATCCTGGTGTGTAACGGGATCTGGACATGGGAATGGGATGGGATCCGGGTGTGCAACAGGATCCAAATGTGCAAGGGGATCTGATTGTGCAACAGGATCCTGGTGTGCAACAGGATCTGGACATAGGAATGTGATGGGATCCGGGTGTGCAAGGGGATCTGGGCTTGCAGTGAGATGTCGGTGCCCAATGGGATCCGAGTGTGCAACGGGATCTCGGTGTTCAAGGGGATCTGGGTGTGCAACAGGATCCGAGTGTGCAACGGGATCCGAGCGTGTCCTGGGATCCCAGTGTGCAACGGGATCTCGGTGTGCAACAAGCTGCCTGTGTGCAATGGGATCCGAGTGTGTAAAGGGATCTGAGTGTGCAACAGGATCTGGACATGGGAATGTGATGGGATCCGGGTGTGCAACGGGATCCGAGTGTTCAAGGGGATCCAAATGTGCAACAGGACCCGATTGCACAACAGGATCTGAGCGTGCAACGGGATCCAGGTGTGCAACAGGACCCGAGTGTGCCCTGGGACCCGATTGTGCAAGGGAACCTGGGCGTGCGAGGGGATTTGGGCGCGCGAGGGGATTTGGGCGTGCAGGGGGATTTGGGCGTGCAGGGGGATTTGGGCGTGCGAGGGGCGCGCGTCGGGCGCTGAGTGTTGCAGCCGGGACGTGGAACAGCCGGGCCCGCCGGGACGTGGACGTGGGCATCCGTGGGACACTGAGCGTGCAACGGAGCTGAGTGTGCAACAGGAGATGGAACGTGGGAGCCCAGGCAGGGAAAAATGGCTGGAGCGTGCAGCAGCGGAAGCTGAGCGTTGGCAGCGGGAGCTGGCAGGCGCAGTCGGCGGAGGCTGAGCGTGCAACAGAGCTGGGCGTGCAACGGGAGGTGGAGATCCAGAGGAAGCTGAGCGGTGCAAAGCAGCGAGCTGGGCGTGTGCAATGGGAGCCAA
>NDFG01000384.1:53138-63982 GCA_002167245.1 Sporophila hypoxantha | reverse complement strand
CTCACCTGTCCCTGTCCCTCACCTGTCCCACCTGTCCCACCCACAGGAGAAGGCCGACCTGGGCGAGGTGAATTTCTCCCTCTGTTACCTGCCCACGGCCGGGCGCCTCACGGTCACCGTCATCCGCGCCTCCAACCTGCGCGCCATGGACCTGACCGGCTACTCAGGTGAGCCTCAGGTGTGTCACAGGTGGGTCACAGGTGTGTCACAGGTGAGTCACAGGTGTGTCACAGGTGTGTCACAGGTGGGTCACAGGTGAGTCACAGGTGGGTCACAGGTGTGTCACAGGGCCATGGAGCTGACTGGATACTCAGGTGAGTGACAGGTGGGACAGGTGTGTCACAGGTGTGTCACAGGTGGGTCACAGGTGGGTCACAGGGCCATGGACCTGACTGGATACTCAGGTGAGCGACAGGTGAGTCACAGGTGTGTCACTGGTGTGTCACAGGTGGGTCACAGGTGTGTCACAGGGTCATGGAGCTGACTGGATACTCAGGTGAGTGACAGGTGGGACAGGTGTGTCACAGGTGTGTCACAGGTGGGTCACAGGTGTGTCACAGGGCCATGGACCTGACTGGATACTCAGGTGAGTGACAGGTGAGTCACAGGTGTATCACAGGTGTGTCACAGGTGTGTCACAGGTGTGCTCAGGTGGGTCACAGGTGTATCACAGGTGTGTCACAGGTGTGCCCAGGTGGGTCACAGGTGTGTCACGGGTGGGTCACAGGGCCATGGCCCTCACTGGATATACTCAGGTGAGCCTCTGGTGGGACAGGTGTCATTTTGGGGTCGTTCTGGGGGACTTTGGGGTCCCTCCAAACCGGGGATTTTTTGGGGTATTTGAGGTGGATTTTGGGGGCGTTTTGTGGTTTATGGGATCCTATGGGTTACTATGGGGTATTTTAGGGCTCTATGGGTTACTATGGGTTCTGTGGGGTGTTATGGGGTGCTATGGGTTATTATGGGGTGCTTTGGGGCACGGTGGGGTCTGTGGTTTATTATGGGGTCTGTGGGTTATTATGGGATTCTATGGGTTATTATGGGGTTCTATGGGTTATTATGGGGTGCTTTGGGGCACAATGGGGTCTGTGGGTTATTATGGGGTCTGTGGGTTATTATGGGGTGGGGTGCTTTGGGATCTATGGGGTCTGTGGGTTGTTATGGGGTCTATGGGTTATTATGGGGTGCTTTGGGGCACAATGGGATCTGTGGGTTGTTATGGGGTCTGTGGGTTATTATGGGATGTTTTGGGGCACAGTGGGGTCTGTGGGTTATTATGGGGTCTGTGGGTTGTTATGAGGTGCTATGGGATCTATGGGGTTCTATGGGTTATTATGGCGTTCTATGGGATCTGTGGGGTCTGTGGGTTATTATGGGGTTCTATGGGTTAATATGGGGTGTTTTGGGGCGCAATGGGGTCTGTGGGTTATTATGGGGTGTGTGGGTTATTATGGGGTGCTATGGGATCTATGGGTTCTGTGGGTTGTTATGGGGTGCTTTGGGGCACAATGGGGTCTGTGGGTTATTATGGGGTCTGTGGGTTGTTATGGCGTTCTATGGGATCTATGGGGTCTGTGGGTTATTATGGGGTCTGTGGGTTATTATGGGGTGCTATGGGATCTATGGGGTTCTATGGGTTATTATGGCGTTCTATGGGATCTATGGGGTCTGTGCTTTATTATGGGGTTCTATGGGTTATTATGGGGTGCTTTGGGGCACGGTGGGGTCTGTGGTTTATTATGGGGTCTGTGGGTTATTATGGGATTCTATGGGTAATTATGGGGTGCTTTGGGGCACAATGGGGTCTGTGGGTTATTATGGGGTCTGTGGGTTATTATGGGGTGTTTTGGGGCGCAATGGGGTCTGTGGGTTATTATGGGGTGCTATGGGATCTATGGGTTCTGTGGGTTATTATGGGGTGGGGTGCTTTGGGGCACAGTGGGGTCTGTGGGTTATTATGGGGTTCTATGGGTAATTATGGGGTGCTTTGGGGCACAGTGGGGTCTGTGGGTTATTATGGGGTCTGTGGGTTATTATGGGGTGTTTTGGGGCACAATGGGGTCTGTGGGTTGTTATGGGGTCTGTGGGTTATTATGGGGTGCTTTGGGGCACAATGGGGTCTGTGGGTTATTATGGGGTGTTTTGGGATCTATGGGGTCTGTGGGTTGTTATGGGGTGCTTTGGGTTATTATGGGGTGTTTTGGGGCACAATGGGATCTGTGGGTTATTATGGGGTCTGTGGGTTGTTATGGGGTGCTATGGGATCTATGGGATTCTATGGGTTATTATGGCGTTCTATGGGATCTATGGAGTCTGTGGGTTATTATGGGGTTCTATGGGTTATTATGGGGTGTCTTGGGGTGCTATGGGGTCTGTGGGGTTCTATGGGGTTCTGTGGGTTATTATGGGGTTCTATGGGTTATTATGGGGCACTTTAGGGTTCTATGGGTTACTAGGGGTTCAGTGGGTTATTTTGGGGTTTATGGGATGTTATGGGGTTCTATGGATTATTATGGGCTGTTTTGGGGTCTGTGGGGCCCTGTGTGTTATTATGGGGCGCTCTGGGGTTCCATGAGGTGTGTTGGGCCCGCAGACCCCTACGTGAAGGCCTCGCTGATGGCCGAGGGCCGGCGGCTGAAGAAGCGCAAGACGTCCATCAAGAAGAACACGCTGAACCCCAACTACAACGAGGCGCTGGTGTTCGACGTGCCCCACGAGAGCGTGCACCACGTCAGCCTCACCATCGCCGTCGTCGACTACGACTGGTGCGTGCTGGGAGCACTGGGAGGGGCCTGTAGAGGCTTTGGGATGGTTTTGGGGGGATTTGGGAGGATTCTGGGGGGTTTTGGGGTGTTTGGGGTCATCCCAGAGCAATGAGATGCTCTTTGCTTGATGTCCTCCATGAGAACGTCAACGTTGTCATCATTGTTGGGTTCAACTGGTTTGTACTGGGAGAACCTGGCTGGAATTTGGTGGGGGGGGGGGGGGCTTTGGGGGTGTTTTGGGGTCTTTGAAGGGTCTTGAGGGGATTTTGGGTCATTTGGGGTCATCCCGGAGCAATGGGATGCTGCTTGATTGACGTCCTCCATGAGAGCATCAACGTCGTCATGATTGTTGGGTTCAACTGGTTTGTACTGGGAGGATCTGGGGGGTCTTTGGAGGTCGTTTGGGGTCTTTGGAGGGTCTTGAGGGAATTTGTGGGTGATTTGGAGGGGTTTTGGGGCCTTTGGGGTCATCCCGGAGCAATGAGACGCTCCTTGGTTGACGTCCTCCATGAGATCGTCAACATCGTCATCATTGTTGGGTTCAACTGGTTTGTACTGGGAGAGCCTGGCTGGAATGTGTGTGGGGGGTCTTTGGAGGGAATTTTGGGGTCTTGGAGGGGGTTTGGAGAGATTTTGGGGGGTTTTGGGTCATTTGGGGTCATCCCGGAGCAATGGGATGCTGTTTGGTTGACGTCCTCCATGAGAATGTCAACGTCATCGTCAATGTTGGGTTCAACTGGCTTATACTGGGAGGTACTGGGGGATCTTTGGAGGGAATTTTGGGGTCTTTGTGGTGTCCTGAAGAGATTTTGGGGGGATTTAGAGGGGTTTTGGGGGGATTTGGGGGGATTTGGGGTGTTTGGGGTCATCCCGGATCAATGGGACGCTCCTTGGTTGACGTCCTCCATGAGAACATCAACGTTGTCATCATTGTTGGGTCCAACTGGTTTGTACTGGGAGGGTTTTAGGGGGTCCTGGGGGGTCCTGAAGAGATTTTGGGGGGGCTTTTGTGTCATTTTGGGGGATTTTGTGTCATTTTGGGGGATTTGGGGTCTTTTTGGGAGACTTTGGGATAATTTTGGTGGATTTTGGGGTCGTTTTGGGGGATTTTGATGTCCCCCCAAATCGGGGATTTTTTGGGGTATTTGGGGCTGGATTTTGGGGTTTTTGGGGTTCCCCTGACCCCCTGAAATCAGTCTTGAGGAGATGATGGGGCTGTTTTGGATGGACCAGATTTGGGGTCGTTTTGGGGTTGTTTTGGGGGATTTTTGGGGTCCTTTTGGGTGATTTTGGGGTCATTTTGGGGTTTTTTGGGGTCCTGCAGAATGGGGGATTTTTGGGGTATTTTGGGGTGGATTTGGGGTTTTTTTGGGGTCCCTCTGATCCCCCAAAATCGTGCATGAGGAGGTGATTGGTCTATTGTGGGTGGGCCAGATTTGGGGTCGTTTTGGGGGATTTTGGGGTCGTTTCGAGGGATTTTTTGGGTCATTTTGGTGGATTTTGGGGTCCTGCAGAATGGAGGATTTTGGGGGTATTTTAGGGGGGGGATTTGGGGTTTTTTGGGGTGCCCCTGACCCCTGTGACCCCCCCCCCGATAGCATCGGGCACAACGAGGTGATCGGGCTGTGCCGCGTGGGCAGCGACGCCGACGGCCCCGGCCGCGAGCACTGGGCGCAGATGTTGGCGAACCCCCGCAAGCCCATCGAGCACTGGCACACCCTGGTGGAGGTCAGGAGCACCCCAAAACCCCTGGGGACCCCCAAAATCCACCTGAGACCCCCCCCAAAACCCCCAGAATCCCACAAGAGAATCCCCAGAACCCCACAGGAACCCCCAGATCCCATAAGGATCCCATAGAGACCCCATAGGGACCCCCAAACCCATCGAGCACTGGCACACCCTGGTCGAGGTCAGGAGCACCCCAAAAACCCCTGGGGACCCCCAAAAATCCCCAGGAACCCCCCAGAACCCCACAGGAACACCCCAAAATCCCCAGAATCCCACAGGGACCCCCAGATCCCATAGGGATCCCATAGAGACCCCATAGGGACCCCCAAGCCCATCGAGCACTGGCACACCCTGGTGGAGGTCAGGAGCACCCCCAAAACCCCCTGGGGACCCCAAAAACCCCCCTGGGACCCTAAAGCCCCCCCTGGGACCCCCTAAAACCTTCCAGGATCCCATAGGGACCCCCCTGATCCCATAAGGATCCCATTGGGACCCCCAGGATCCCATAGGGACCCCCCAGACCCCCATAGGGACCCCCCTGATCCCATAGAGACCCTTGGGGAACCCCTGACCCCATGAGGACCCCTCTGACCCCATGAAGACCCCCCCTGACCCCATAGGGACCCCCCAGGACCCCATAGGGACCCCCCTGATCCCATTGGGACCCAGAGGGACCCCCAGGATCCCATAGGGACCCTTGGGGACNGGACCCCCCTGATCCCATTGGGACCCAGAGGGACCCCCAGGATCCCATAGGGACCCTTGGGGACCCCCGTGACCCCATAAGAATCCTATAGGGGAACCCCTGACCCCATAGAGACCCAGAGGGACTCCCAGACCCCATAGGGACCCCTCTGATCCCACAAAGACCCCCCTGACCCCAAAAGTTGTCCCCTGACCCCATAGGGACCCCCCTGATCCCATTGGGACCCCCAGGATCCCAAAGGGACCCCCCAGAACCCCATAGGGACCCCTCTGATCCCATAGAGTCCCTTGGGGAACCCCTGACCCCATGAGGACCCCCCTGACCCCATAAGAATCCTATAGGGGAACCCCTGACCCCATAGAGACCCAGAGGGACCCCCAGACCCCATAGGGACCCCCTGACCCCATAGGGACCCCCCAGGCCCCCATAGGGACCCCTCTGATCCCATTGGGACCCTCAGAACCCCATAGAGACCCTTGGGGAACCCCTGACCCCATAAGAATCCTATAGGGGAATGCCTGACCCCATAGAGACCCAGAGGGACCCCCAGACCCCATAGAGACCCCCAGGATCCCATAGGGGACTCCTGACCCCATAGAGACCCAGAGGGACCCCCAGGACCCCATAGGGACCCTTGGGGACCCCCGTGACCCCATAAGAATCCTATAGGGGAACCCCTGACCCCATAGAGACCCATAGGGACCCCCAGACCCCATAGGGACCCCCCAGACCCCATAGGGACCCCCCTGATCCCATAGGGATCCCCAGGATCCCATAGAGGGCCCTGGAAGCCAAAGGGGACCTTGGGATCCCTGACAGCGTCCGTCTGTCCTGTCCCGTCCCTGTGTCCGTCTGTCCTGTCCTGTCCCTGCGTCCCTGTGTCCCTCTGTTCCTCTCTGTCCCTTCCCTGTCCCTCTGTCCCCGTGTCCGTCTGTCCATCTGTCCCTCCGTCCCTCCCATGTCCCTCATGTCCCTGTGTCCATCTGTCCCTCCCTGTCCCTCTGTCTGTCCCGGTGTCCGTCTGTCCCTCTGTCCCTGTGTCCATCCCCGTGTCCCTCTGTCCCTGTCCCTGTGTCCCGGTGCCCGTCTGTCCCTGCGTCCATCTGTCCTTCTGTCCCCGTCCCCATGTCTGTCTGTCCCTCTGTCCCCATGTCCCCGTGTCCCCCTGTCCGTCCCGGTGTCCGTGTGTCCGCCTGGTCCCTCCTGTCCGTCTGTCCCCGTGTCCCCCCTGTCCCTCTGTCCATCCCTGTGCCTGGTGTCCATGTGTCCATCGTGTCCCCCTTGTCCCTCTGTCCATCCCTTCCCGGTGTCCTCTGTCCATCCTGTCCATCTCCTGTCCCTCTGTTCCCGGTCCATCCGTCCGTCCCGTCCCGGTGTCCGTCTGTCCCGTGTCCCCCCTGTCCCTCTGTCCATCCCTGTCCTGGTGTCCCCGTGTGTGTCCGTGTGTCCGTCCCGCGTATTCCATGTGTCGTCCATCCCCGTGTCCGGGTTCCATTGTCGCTCTCCCCGTGCCATCCGTCCGTCCCGGTGTCCGTGTGTCCGTCCCGGTGTCTGTGTGTCCGTGGTCCGTCCCGGTTGGTCCGTGTGTTCCGTCCGTACCCCAGAGAAGGGCTCTGACCAAGGCACAGGCCCCGCCCGGACAAAGCGGCCCCGGGCAGAGGCGCTGGGCCCGCCCTGAGCGGTGAGCGCCAAACTTTGGGACAAAGACTGGGACAGGACTGGGACAGACTGCGGAGCCAGACCTGGGAACAAACTGCGCGACAAACTGGGAGGCCAAACTGGGAACACTGGACAAACTGGCAGCAGAACTTGGGGACAAACTGGGACAAACTGGGACAAACTGGGGACAGACTGGGACAAACTACTGGACAGGACTGGACAAGACTGGCGACAACTGTGGACAGACTGCGGACAAACTGACAGGATGCTGGAGCCAGACTGGGACAAACTGGGACAAACTGGGAGCCAAACTGGGAACACTGGGACAAACTGGGACAAACTGGGACAAACTGGGAGGGACTGGGAGGGACTGGGAGCCAAACTGGGAGAGACTGGGACAGACTGGGACAAACTGGGACAAACTGGGAGCCAGACTGGGAACACTGGGACAAACTGGGAGGGACTGGGCAAACTGGGAGAGACTGGGAGCCAAACTGGGAACACTGGGAGGGACTGGGAGCCAAACTGGGCAAACTGGGAGAGACTGGGAGCCAAACTGGGCAAACTGGGAGGGACTGGGATGGACTGGGAGGGACTGGGATGGACTGGGAGCCAAACTGGGCAAACTGGGACGGACTGGGAGCCAAACTGGGCAAACTGGGATGGACTGGGATGGACTTGGAGGGACTGGGAGCCAAACTGGGATGGACTGGGATGGACTGGGAGCCAAACTGGGAACACTGGGAGGGACTGGGAGCCAAACTGGGCAAACTGGGAGGGACTGGGAGGGACTGGGAATTCACATTTTCATACTGGGAATCACTGGGGCCATACTGGGATGATACTGGTCCATACTGGGAGTTCACTTTTCCATACCGGTCCATACCGGTCCATTCTGGGAATTCCCATTTCCATACAAGTCCGTACCGGTCCATACTGGTTTATATTGGTTTGTACTGGTTTATACTGGTCCATACTGGTTTGAACTGGTCCGTACTGGTTTATACTGGGAATTCCCATTTCCATACTGGTCCATACCGGTTTATACCAGTCCATACTGGTCCATACTGGTCCATACTGCTTTATACTGGTCCATACTGGTCCATACTGGTCTGTGCTGGTTTATACCAGTTTATACCAGTCCATACTGGTCCATACTGTTCCATACTGGTCCATACTGGTCCATACCGGTCCTTACTGGTCCATACTGGTCCATACTGGACCATACTGGTCCATACTGGTCCATACCACTCCATACTGGTCCATACTGGTCCATACTGGTCCGTACTGGTCCTTACTGGTCCATACTGGTCCATACTGGTCCATACCGGTTTATACCCATCCATACTGTTCCATACTGGTCCAAACTGGTCCGTACCGGTCCTTACTGGTCCATACTGGTCCGTACTGGTCCGTACTGTTCCATACCAGTTTATACTGGTCCATACTGTTCCATACTGGTCCATACTGGTCCATACCGGTCCATACTGGTCCATACCGGTCCATACCGGTCCATACTGGTCCGTACTGGTCCGTACTGGTCCGTACTGGTCCGTACCGGTCCATACTGGTCCATACTGTTCCATACCGGTTTATACTGGTCCATACTGGTCCATACTGGTCCATACCGGTCCATACTGGTCCATACTGGTCCATACCGGTCCATACCGGTCCATACTGGTCCATACTGGTCCNGGTCCATACTGGTCCATACTGGTCCATACCGGTCCGTACTGGTCCATACTGGTCCATACTGGTCCATACCGGTCCGTACTGGTCCATACTGGTCCGTACTGGTCCGTACTGGTCCATACCGGTCCATACTGGTCCGTACTGGTCCATACCGGTCCATACCGGTCCATACTGTTCCATACTGGTCCATACTGGTCCGTACTGGTCCATACTGGTCCATACTGGTCCATACTGGTCCGTACTGGTCCATACCGGTCCATACCGGTCCATACTGGTCCATACTGGTCCGTACTGGTCCCGCAGGGCCGGAGCCGCCGGGGCCGCCGGGCCCGAAGCCATGGGGGCCCCCCCGGCCCCCCCCGGGCCCCCCCCCGGCCAAAATCCGGGGGGTGGGATGGGGCGGGAGGGGAACCCTCCCCCCCCAAAAAAATGGGCTCCCCCCCCGCCCCTCCCCCCCCACCCCCTCCCCCGTGTGGTGCTGTCAGTTCCGTGTTTGGGGGGGGGACCCCAAAAAATGGCGGGGGGGGGTGAAACCCCAAAATGGAACCCAAAAATGGGGAGGGGACCCCAAATGAGAAACCCAAAAATTGGGAGAGGGGACCCCAAAAATGGGAACCCAAAAAAATGGGGAGGGGACCCCAAAAATGGAGATTGGAGGGACCCGCAAAAAAAAAGCGGGAAACCTTCAAAAAAAGGACCCCAAAAATCGGGAACCCAAAAATGGGATTGGAAGGGGACCCAAAAAAAAGGGAAACCTTAAAAAAAGGGACCCCAAAAAAGGGACCCCAAAAAAGGGACCCAAAAAAGACCCCAAAAAAGGGACCCCAAAAAAAGGGAGCCCAAAAAAAGGACCCCCAAAAATGGAACCCAAAAGGAAGGGGGGGAACCCCAAAATAGGACCCCAAAAGGGATGAGGGGACCCCAAAATGGGATTGAGTGACCCCAAAAAAAGGAAAATGCGAAAAAAGGGACCCCAAAAAATGGATTGGAGGGACCCCAAAAAAGAAAAACCCCAAAGAAAGGGACCCCCCAAAAATGGGTAACCCAAAGAGGGAGGGGGGACCCCAAATAGACCCCAAAAAAAAATTGCGGAGGGGGAACCCCAAAAATGGGCGATTGGAGGGACCCCAGAAAAAGGGAAACCTTAAAAAAAGGAAACCCCAAAAAAAGGACCCCAAAAAAAGGACTCCCCAAAATGGGATTGGAGGGGACTCCCAAAAAAGGAACACCAAAACGATCCCCAAAAAAGGACCCCAAAAATGGATCGAGGACCCAAAAAAGGGATTGGAGGTGTACCCCAAAAAAGCGGACCCCAAAAAAGGGACCCAAAAAAAAGCGTACCCAAAAAGGAGAGGGGACCCCAAAAATGGGATTGATGGTGACCCCCAAAAAAAGGAAACCCCAAAAAAAAAGGACCCCAAAAAAGGGACCCAAAAATGGGATTGGAGGGACCCCCAAAAAAAGGAACACCAAAAACGATCCCCATAAAAGGGACCCCAAAAAGGATGGGGGACCCAAAAAAGGACCTTTAAAAAAGGGGAGTAAGGGAGACCCCAAAAAAAAAGGGACCCAAAAAGGACCCCAAAAAGGGAGAAGGAGACCCAAAACAATGGAAACCCCAGAAAAAGAGATCCCCAAAAAGGAGAAGGAACCCAAAAATGGGAACCCCAAAAATGGGAACCCCAGGAAAAAGAGATCCCCAAAAAGGAGAGGGGGACCCCAAAAAAGGGACCTCAAAATGGGATTGGGGGAACCCAAAAAGGACCCCAAAAAGGGAACCCAAAAAGGGACCCCAAAAAAGGACCCCAAAAAGAACCTCGGGGTGTTCCCCCACAAAAAAGGGACCCCAAAAAGGGACCCCAAAAAAAGGGACCCAAAAAGGGACCCCAAAAAAAGGGACCCCCAGGTTGCGCCCCCCCCCAAAAAAAAGGGACCCAAAAAAGGGAACCCCCAAAAAGGACCCCAAAAAAAGGGACCCCAAAAGGAACCTCGGCGGTGTCCCCCCTCCCCCAAAAAGGGACCCCAAAAAGGAACTTGGCGTTGCCCTGCCCCCAACAAAACGAACCCAAAAAGGCGACCAAAGACCCAAAAAACGGGACCCCAAAAGAAAGGATCTCCAAAAAATAAGGACCCCAAAAAAAGGACCCCAAAAGCGACCCCAAAAGGACCCCCAAAAAAAGGATCCCAAAAAGGACTCGGTGTCCCCCCCAAAAAAAAGGGACGCCCCAAAAAGGACCCCAAAAAAAAGCACCCCAAAGAGACCCCAAAATAATAGGGACCCCAAAAAGGACCCA
>NDFG01000384.1:37576-48280 GCA_002167245.1 Sporophila hypoxantha | reverse complement strand
GGGGTCCCCATTTTCGGGGGGGGTCTCTTTGTGGGGTCGCAATTTTGGGGTCCTCAGTTTGGGGGTTCCGGTTTTGGGGGTGTCATTTTGGGGTCCCCATTTTGGGGTCCCCATTTTGGGGTCCTCATTTTTTGGGGTCCTGATTTGGGGGTCCCCGTTTTGGGGGTGTCGTTTTGGGGGGGGTCATTTTGGGGTCCCAATTTTGGGGTCCCCATTTGGGGCAGGGGGCGTGGCCTGACCCCAATCTCCTCCCCCAAACCCCCCAATAGGGACCCCCGGGAGAGCCCAAATCCATTGGGGGGGGGGTGGTACAGGTGTGCACAGGTGTGCACAGGTGAGTGTGTACAGGTGTGTGTGTACAGGTGTGCACAGGTGTGTGTACAGGTGTGTGCACAGGTGTGCATACATGAGTGTGTACACGTCAGTGTGTACAGGTGAGTGTGTGTGCACAGGTGTGTGCACAGGTGTG
Organism: Sporophila hypoxantha; assembly: GCA_002167245.1. Lineage (NCBI taxonomy): Eukaryota > Metazoa > Chordata > Aves > Passeriformes > Thraupidae > Sporophila > Sporophila hypoxantha. The sequence goes on along the minus strand of NDFG01000384.1, from coordinate 47,811 downwards.
CACAGGTGAGTGTGTGTGTACAGGTGAGTGTGTTCAGGTGTGTACAGGGGTGCACAGGTGTGTATGAGCATGCATGCCCAGGTGTGCACAGCTGTGTACAGGTGAGTGTGCACAGGTGAGTGTGTGTACAGGGGTGCACAGGTGTGTACAGGGGTGCACAGGTGAGTATTTGTGCCCAGGTGTGTTTTCAGATGGGTGTGCATGCACAGGTGAGTGTGTGAGTGTGCGCAGGTGTGCACAGGTGTGTACAGGTGAGTGTACACAGGTGTGCACAGGTGTATGAGTGCGCAGGTGTGTTCAGGTGTGTTTACAGGTGTGAGTGTGTACAGGTGTGCACAGGTGTGTGTGTGGGTGTCACTGTGTCTGTGTGTGTGTACACAGGTGTGTGAACAGGTGTGTGTGTGCGCAGGTGTGTGCGTGCATGTGCACAGGTGTGCCCAGGTGTGTCTCTGTGTGTGTACACAGGTGTGTGAACAGGTGTGTTTGTGTGTGCACAGGTGTGCCCAGGTGTGTCTGTGTGTGTGCGCACAGGTGTGTCTGTGCACAGATGATTGTGTGTGTGCGCAGGTGTGTGAACAGGTGCGTCTGTGTGTGCCCAGGTGTGTGAACAGGTGTGTGTGTGCGCAGGTGCATGCGTGCATGTGCACAGGTGTGTGTGTCTCTGTGTGTGCCAAGTTGTGTGTGCCCAGGTGTGTCTGTGTGTGCCCAGGTGTGCACAGGTGTGCCCAGGTGTGCCCAGGTGTGTCACTGTGTGTGTGTGCCCAGGTGTGCCCAGCTTTGGCCCCACCCCCTTTTCCACCCTCACTCCAGCTCCATTTTGGCCTTCCCCAGGTGCATTTTGGGCTCTCCAGGTTGGGATTTTGGGGTCCCCAGGTGGATTCGGGGTTGTCCAGGTGGATTTTTGGGGTCTCCAATGTGAATTCTTGGGGTTGATTTTTCTGGGGTCTCCAGGTGGAATTTTGAGGTTCTTTGTGTGGATTTTGGGGTTCCTGTCTGAGCTTTTGGGGTCTCCAGGTGGATTTGGGTTCCCTGATGCGTTTTTGGGTCTCCAGGTGGAATTTTGAGGTTCTTTCTGTGGATTTTTGGGGTCTCCAGGTGCGTTTTGGGCTCTCCAGGTTGGAATTTTGGGTTCCCTGATGAGTTTTGGGGTTCCCATGCGGCTTTTGGGATCTCCAGGTGGATTTGGGGTTGTCCAGGTGGATTTTTTGGGGTTCCTCAGGTGGATTTTGGGGTCTCCAGGTGGAATTTTGAGGGTTTTTTGTGGATTTTTGGGTCTCTGAGTGGATTTTGGGGGTCCCCAGGGGCATTTTGGGGTCCCCAGGTTGGGATTTTGGAATCTCCAGGTGGACTTTGGGGGTTCCCCAGGTGGATTTTTGGGGTCCTCGTGTGGATTTTGGGGTCTCCAGGTGGATTTTGGGGTTCCTGTGTGGATTTTGGGGGTCTCCAGGTGGAATTTTGAGGTTCTTTCTGTGGATTTTGGGTTCTCCAGGTGGATTTTTTGGGGTTCTTTGTGTGGATTTTGGGTTTCTCTCAGAGATTTTGGGGTCTGCAGGTGGAATTTTGGGGTCCCCAGGTGGATTTTGGAGGCCCCCAGATGGATTTTTGGGTCTCTGAGTGGATTTTGGGGTTCCCCAGGTGCAGTTTGGGGTCTCAAGTTGGAATTTTGGGTTCTCCCTGCAAGTTTTGGGATCTCCAGGTGGATTTTTGGGGTCCTCGTGTGGATTTTGGGGTTCCTGTCTGAGATTTTGGGGTCTCCAGGTGGAATTTTGGGGTCTCCAATGTGGATTTTGGGTTCTCCGGGTGGAATTTTGAGGTTCTTTTGTGGATTTTTGGGTCTCTGAGTGGATTTTGGGGTTCCCCAGGGGCATTTTGGGGTCCCCAGGTTGGGATTTTGGGTTCTCCCTGTGAGTTTTGGGATCTCCAGGTGGGATTTTGGCTCCTGATGTAGTTTTGGGGTCTCAAGTTGGAATTTTGGGTTCCCCTTGTGGATTTTTGGGTCTCCAGGTGGATTTTGGGGTCTCCAGGTGGATTTTGGCGCTCTCCATGTGGAATTTTGAGGTTCTTTCTGTGGATTTTGGGGTCCCTGAGCGGCTTTTGGGATCTCCAGGTGGATTTGGGGTTGTCCAGGTGGATTTTTTGGGGTTCTTTGTGTGGATTTTGGGGTTCCTTAGGTGGATTTTGGGGTTTCTCTCTGAGATTTTGGGGTCTCCAGGTGGAATTTTGAGGTTCTTTCTGTGGATTTTTGGGGTCTCCAGGTGCATTTTGGGCTCTCCAGGTTGGAATTTTGGGTTCCCTGTGAGTTTGGGGGTCTCCAGGTGGATTTTGGGGTCCCCAGGCGGAATTTTGAGGCCCCCAAATGGATTTTTGGGTCTCTGAGTGGATTTTGGGGTTCCCCAGGTGGATTTTGGGGTCTCCACGTGTTTTTTTGGGCTCCAGATCTGAATTTTGGGCACCCTCTCAGGATTTTTGGGGTCTCCAGGTGGTTTTTGGGGTCCCTGTGTGGATTTTGGGGTGATTTGGGATCTTCGGGTGAATTTTGGGGGTCTCCAGGTGTTTTTTGGGGTCCCAGGGGAACTTTTGGGGTATTCTGGGGGGATTTGGGGGATTCCAGAGATTTTTGAGGTTTTTGGGGTGTCCTGGGGGGGTCCCAGAAGAGTTTTTGGGTTTTTTTGAGGGGGTTTGGTATTTTGGAGCCCTGGGAATTGGGGGTCCCAGGGAATGTTGGGGTTTTTTTTGTTGTTTTTGGGTTTATTTGGGGGGAATTTTAAAGTTGCGGGGTGGCGATTGACTCGGGGCCCTCAGGATTCTTTGGGTTTTGTTTTGGGGGTCTCAGAGGAGTATATATGCGGGGAGTTTTTTTTTGGTCTTTAGTGTTGGGGGATTTTGGTGGTCCGGGGGGGAGGGGGGGGTCCCAGTGGGTACCGTGAGAGGATGCCGCGGCGGGGGGGGATCCTGCAGGGATTTCAGGGGGTCCAGAAGACATTGTTGGGTGTTTTTTTGGGGGGGTCTTGAGGGGATTTTGGGGGGTCCTGGGGGTCTCAGAGTCGTTTGAGGGGGTCTGGGAGGATAGTTGGGGGGACTCTTCTGAGTCGAGGTTTTTTTTCCCCGGGGGGTTTTTTGGGGGGGTCCTCGGAGCCGTTTGGGGGGGTCCCGAAGATCCGGGGGGTGTCCGGGAGATTTTGGAGGGTTCAAAGCCGCTTCGGGTGGGTCCTTTGCGGCCCGGGGGTCTCGGATCCGTTCTGGGGGGTCCCCGAAGATCCCGGGGGGTCCTGGGGGGTCCCGGGGGGTTCTGGACCGTTCCGGGGGGTCCCGGGGGGTCTCGGAGCCTTTTGGTGGGATCCGGAAAGCCGGGGGGTCCCTTCGGTACCGGGGGGGGTCTCGGAGCCATTTGGGGGGGTCCGGAAGGTGCCGGGGGGGCCTCGGATCCGTCCCGGAGGATTTTGGGGGGTCCGGAACCTTCCCAGGGGGTCTGTGGGATTTTGGGGGGGTCCTGGGATCTGGGAGGGTCCCTCGGTACCGGGGGGGCTCGGAGCCATTTGGGGTCGGAACAGTTCCGGGGGGGTCCGAAAGATCCGAGGGGGTCTCGGGGGGGTCCGGAAATCGGGGGCTCCTTCGGTACGGGAGGGTCCTGGGGGGGTCCAGGGGGTCTCGGATCCCGTCCCGGAGCATTTTGAGGGGGTCCGGAGCCGTTCCCAGGGGTCTGGGGGATTTTGGGGGGTCCGGAAGATTCCGGGGGGTCCCTCGGTACCGGGGGGGTCTCGGAGCCATTTGGGGGGTCCGGAGCCGTTCCCGGGGGTTCCGGAAGATCGAGGGGTCTTCGGGGGGGTCACGGAAGATCCAGGGGGGTCCCTGTGGTACCGGGAGGGTCCTGGGGGATCTCGGGGGTCTCGGATCCGTCCCGGAGGATTTGGGGGGTCCGGAGCCGTTCCGGGGGGGTCCGGAAGATCCGGGGGTCCCTTCGGTACCGGGGGGTCCGGAGCCGTTCCGGAGGATTTTGGGGGGGTCCGGAACCGTTCCCAGGGGGTCTGGGGATTCTGCGCGGGGGGGTCCGGAAGATCGGGGAGGCCCGGATTCCGTTCCTGGGGGGGCGGTCTTGCATGAGGTTGATGGGTTGGGGGATGGGGGGGGTCGGTCGCCTCTCTGTCCGCTTGCGCGCGCGCGCGTGGGGGGGTGATGGGGAGGGGCGGAGCTTCCACTCCCGTTTTTTTTTTTTTTTTTGGGGGGGAGGGGCAGGAAGGGGAAAGGGCGAGGGGCAGAGGAGCCGGGGGGGGGTGGAGGGGCGGAGGAGGAGGAGGAGGAGAGGGAGGAGGTGGGAGGGGGGCGGAAGGCTCCGAGCGAGGCCCCCGAGGGGGTGGGGGAATGGCTGCGGGTAAGGCCGGGGTGGGGAGGGATGGGGGGGGAGGGAGAGGGAATTTTGGGGGGGGATTTTGGAGGGGGGGGGGCTGCGCGTGCGAGGACGGAGCGCGGCGGGATTGTTGGGGGGGGGTGGGGAGGCGGCGGATTTGCACGCGCAGGGCGCGCAGCAGGGGGGTGGGGAGGGTGGTTGGCGGGAGGGGTTTTGCCACCGGGGGGGTCGCGGGGGGGGCGGGCTATGCACTGTGCGCGTGACGGGGAGGGGTTTGCGCACCTGGTGCGTGTGAGCACGTGGGCGGGGGCTGTGACAGGTTGGGTTTGCAACCTGTGTGAGCAGGAATGGTTTGCACATCTGTGTGTGTGCACGGGGATGTGCCACAGGTGGGGTTTGCACACCTGTGTGGGGTGGTTTGGGTTTGCACACCTGTGTGACAGGTGAGATTTGCACACCTGTGCGTGAGCACGTGGGGGCTGTGACAGGTGGGGTTTGCACACCTGTGTGAGCAGGAATGGTTTGCACACCTGTGCGTGTGTGTGGGGATGGTGACAGGTGGGGTTTGCACACCTGTGTGGGGTGGTTGTGGTTTGCACACCTGTGTGCGCACGTGGGTTCAGGGCAGGTGGGGTTTGCACGCTTGTGTGGGCAGGGACAGGTTTGCACACCTGTGTTTTTGCACAGGGATGTGCCACAGGTGGGGTTTGCACACCTGTGTGAGCAGGGAGGGGTTGCACACCTGGGCGAGTGCACGTAACAGGTGATGGGAAGAGTTTGCACGCCTGTGCGCGTGCACACGTGTCTGTGACAGGTGGGGTTTGCACACCTGCGTGTGGCAGGAATGGTTTGCACACCTGTGCGTTAGTGTGGGGATGGTGACAGGTGGGGCTTGCACACCTGTGTGAGCACACGTGGGGTTTGCACACGCGTGTGAGCAGGGACAGGTTTGCACACCTGTGTGAGCACAAATGGTTTGCACACCTGTGCACATGGGGTTGGTGACAGGTGAGGTTTGCACACCTGTGTGTGACAGGGACAGTTTGCACACCTGTGTGAGCAGGAATGGTTTCCACACCTGTGCATGCGTGTGGGGATGGTGACAGGTGGGGTTTGCACACCTGAGTGTGGCAGGGACGGGTTGCACACCTGTGCGTGTGCACGTGGGTTCATGACAGGTGGGGTTTGCACACCTGTGTGAGCAGGGACGGGTTTGCACACCTGTGCACACGTGTCTGTGACAGGTGGGGTTTGCACACCTGTGTGGGGTGGTTGGGGTTTGCACACCTGTGTGCGCACGTGGGTTCAGGGCAGGTGGGGTTTGCACACCTGTGTGAGCAGGGAGGAGTTGCACACCTGTGCATGTGCAAGGGGTCAGTGATAAGCAGGGTTTGCACACCTGGGCATGGCAGGCGGGGTTTGCACACCTGTGTGTGACAGGGACGGGTTGCACACCTGTGCATGTGCAGAGGGTTGATGATAAGCAGACTTTGCACACCTGAGTGTGACAGGTGGGGTTTGCACACCTGTGTGAGCACACGTGGGGTTTGCACACCTGTGTGAGCAGAGGTGTTTGATGATACACGGAGTTTTGTCCACACCTGGCATGGCAGGTGGGGTTTGCACACCTGTGTGATGCAGGACAGTTGTGGTGACACACCTTGTGAGGCATCGTGCCACGGTGGAGTCTCGTGACAGCGTGGGTTGTGCACACCTTGCTGTGGGCGGTGGTTGGCGAGGTTTGCCAGCCTGTATGCAGCAGAAATGGTTCCACACGCTGTGTGCATGGGGTTTGTGGTACAGGTGGGGTTTGCCACAACCATGCAGAGGTGTGACAGGCCCGCAGGTTGACAGTTTTCACAACCTGAGGTGAGGCTGAAAATTGAACCCTCATGAGGTGGGCTTTGCACACCTGTGCTCGCACCACCTGTGTGGGCGGCGGCTGCACCCTCAAAACCCCGCCCCCTCCCCATCCCCTTAGGGACCCCCCCCCCACCAGAGACGCTCCAACCCTTTTGCGGGGGGATCCCACAATTCCCCCAAACCCCCGCCCTAACTCCCCGCTCGCACCCCCCAACAAATTCCCCCCAAACCCATCCTGGACACCCCAGACCCCCCACAAACCTCCTTTGACCTCTCTGACCCCCCCCCCAAACCCCCAAAACCCCCCCAGGACCCCCCGGGGCACCTCTCCTGGATCCTGTGACACCCCCAACCTATGCCCGAAACCCCCCCAACACTCCTCTCTAAAACCCACCGGACCCCCAAAATTCCCACTTGGGACCCCCCAAAACTGCCCCACCCCCCTCAAAGCCCCACATAACCACCAAAGTCTCCTCACTTTGGACCCCAGACCCCAAAATCTACCCACTTTGAGACCCCCAGGGACCCCAGACCCACATTAAAACCCCCAGAACCCCCAAATCTACCACTCAGGAACCCCCGTAAAATCCCAAGACCCTCAATCTCCCACTCTCGAGGATCCTCTAGAAGACCCCAGACGCCCCAGATCTCCAGCTTTAGGACCCCCAAAACCCCAGGCCCCCCAACCCCCTAGACCCCTCCCCTTTCGCCCTGCGCAATCCCCAAAAATCTCTCACTATAGGGACCCTCCCCCCAAACACCCCCACCACCCAATCTCCCCACTTTTTGGGGACCCCGCCAAAACTTCCCCCCAAAACCCCGCCTCAAACCCCCAATAACCCCAAATCTCCACCACTCGGACGCCAGACCCCCAAAATCTCCGCACTTAGGGACCCCCCAAAACCTCGCCAGTGACGCCCCAAAATCTGCCGCACTTGCGGACGCCCCCCACGCAACCCCAGACTCACTAAAACCCCCCAGACCCCCCAAAATCTCCGCACTCAGGACCCCTCATAAAATCCCCCAAGACCCCCAATCTCCCACTTTGGGACCCTCAAAACCCCCCCAGAAGCCCCCCAAATGTCCCACTTCAGGACGCCCCCCACAACCCCCACAAAGGCCCCTGTTTAACCCCCCCGACCCCCAATATCTCCCACCTATAGCACCCGCCAAATCCCCAGAGATCTCCACTTAGCGCCCCTCAAAACGTCCCCCAAACCCTCCCCCCCACAATCTCCCATCTCTAGCACACCCCAAATCCCCCAAATCTCATCAGGACCCCAAAACCCTCCCAGACCCCCCAGCTGCTTCCAATTAGGACCCCTCAAACGTGCCCCAACCTCTGCCCAGATGCCCCAAATCTCCCACTTAGGACCCCCAGGGACCCCCAGACCCACCTAAAACCCCCTAACCCCAAATCTCCACTCAGGACCCGCGTGAACACTCCCAAGGCCTACCCCGAAATCTCCCACTTAGGGACCCCCCAGGAGACCCCAGACCCACCACAACCCCCCTAACCCAAATCTCCCCATCAGGCACCCCCACAATCGCCCCCAATTTCCCCTACCCCATTTTGTCGCGCCCCACAGCAGCTCCCGGGCCCATTGAAGCCGGCGATGGCCCTTGGCCATGGCTCGCCCCCTAGGATGGCCTGGCACCCCTAACCCCCAAATCTCCCCCATAATATCCCCCCAAAATCCCCCCTAACCCCATTTTCTCCCTCAGCAGCTTCCCGTGCCTCCTTGAAGCGGCGATGCTCCTGGCCATGGCTCCCCGTTAGGATGGCCTGGGCCCCCAAAACCCCAAATCTCCCACTTAGGACCCCTCAAAACTCCCCCAAACTCGTCCCAGACCCCCCAGATCCTCCCACTTAGGACCCCCAAAATCCCCCCTAACCCATTTTCTCCCTCTGCCCAGCAGCTCCCGCCGGACCCCTTTGAAAGCCGGGCTCGATGCCCCAGGCCCATCGGCTGCCCCTAGGATGGCCCTCCCGGGCCGCTCCTCAGGCGCCGCCCCCGGCGCTGCCCCCCAGAGCCCCCCTGGTGCTGGGGGCTGCTACGGGGGTGCTGCTGGGGGCGGGCCCCGTGCCCGCGAAGGCGGGGAGGCAGCGCCTCGCGGCACCCCTGCCTGCCACCGGCGCTGCACCTTCAGCAACCAGCGCCAGCCTGGGTGATCTGCAACCAGGAGGGAGCTGCTGAGGATGCCGCAGAGCATTCATCGGTCAACACGCGCTACCTGAACTGCTGGGAGAACCACATCAGGGCTGCGCAAAGGGTTTCATTCCGGCTGGAAAAACGATTTGTAATTTTTTTTAAATTTTTTAATTTTTATACATGTTTTCAGAAAGAATTTCCATGGGACATGACTCGAGGCAGAAAGGGTCAAATGGAATATGTCTTAAAATTTGCAGTAAATTATTTAATGGTCTTGCAGGACACCGGCAGGAGAAAAGGTTAATGTCAGAAAATATTTCTTGACATATTTTTTCATACTTAATATTTTTCTGAGAAAATTTCACCAGGAGACGGAGAGGAAAGGGGTTAATTTAAAACTCTTTTTTTATATATATATATTTTTATTTTTTGTAATAGTCCATAAATATTAAATATTTTTAATTTTTTTAAAGGTATTTTGATATTTTAATATTTTTAGCATATTTGTCTAAATTATACATCTATTCATTTTAATTTCTTCTATAATTATTTTTTTTCTTATTGTTCAAATTTTTGTTTGGATTTTTTGTTTGTATTGTGGAATATTTTAATGTTAAGAATTACTTTTTATTTTCAGTGTTTTTATTGAAAGTTTTGTAAAAGTTAATAAAAATAATATTTCTCATATGCGCGAGCGCTGGAGGGTGCCGCAGAGCATCTCGGTCAACACGCGCTACCTGAACCTGCAGGAGAACCACATCCAGGTGGGACACGGCAGGGAAAGGGTTAATTTCAGAAAATATTTTGATTATTTGGAATAGTTTCAGGGAAAGATCACAGGGAGGAAAGGGTTAATTTCTAAAAATATTTTGAATATTTTTAATGTTCTTGGGGCACAGCAAGGAAAGGGTTAATTTCTAAAATGATTTGTAATATTTTTAGTACTTTTAATATTTTTGTTGTTTTTACTATTTTTAATATTTTACATCTTTTAAATAGTCTAAATATTCTAAATACTCTTAATGTTTTAATATTTTTACAATTTTTGCATTTAAAACAATATTTTTAATATTTTTGTATTTCTGTATTTAAAAAAAGATTGATTTGTAAAGTATTTTGATATTTTAAACATTTTCAGTATTTTAATGTTTTTGTTTTAGTACTTTAATATTAATATATTTTAGTATTTTAATTTTTAACTTTGAAGATATTTTTTAGTTAACAAAAAAAAATTTAGTAGGATTTTTTAAAATTTAAATATTTAAAATGTTTCAATGCGCGAGCTGCTGGAGGTGCCGCAGAGCATCTCGGTCAACACGCGCTACCTGAACCTGCAGGAGAACCACATCCAGGTGGGACGCGGCAGGGAAAGGGTTAATTTCAGAAAATATTTTGAATATTTTTCATACTTTAATATTTTTCGAGAGAATTCACCAGGAGACGGAGAGGAAAGGGTTAATTTAAAATTTTTATTTTTCATATTTTTACTAGTCCTAATATTTAAATATTTTTAATTTTTTAAATGGTATTTTTGATATTTTAATATTTTTACCATTCCTAATATTCTAATATTTTACATTTTTAAAATACTTTTGTATTTTTGATATTTTAATATTTTTAATATTTTCAATGTTTGCATGTATTCATTTTAAAATTTCTTATATTCAATTTTTTTTTTATTTTTAAATTGTTTTAATTGTTTGATTTTTTGTATTGTGAATATTTTAAATGTTTAAGAAATACTTTTTATTTCAGTGTTTTTATTGAAAGTTTTGTAATTAATAAAATAATATTTCAATGCGCGAGCTGCTGGAGGTGCCGCAGAGCATCTCGGTCAACACGCGCTACCTGAACCTGCAGGAGAACCACATCCA
>NDFG01000383.1:394815-519944 GCA_002167245.1 Sporophila hypoxantha | reverse complement strand
CCCTCTAAGGCTCTTCACACAACACCCAGCCCACACTCAGCAAGCAAACAACAGAATTTGGGTGAAATACAAAATCCAGTCTGCCCAGAAATGTTTCTMCCTGCTCCTTCACCTCCTCCTGCTGTTTCAGGAGACATCTCCATATCTGTCTGGTTTTTAGCTGCCTTTTTTCAGCACAAGCCAGGAGAAAGAGAGGRTGGCRGCCACTCTGCTGCTGCTGCTGAGGYGATTRGGGTAYGCAAGYAACTGTTTGGCACCAGGGTRGACATGAAKKGCTCAGGCTATTTAAAAAGGGTGATTTAATCAGCAGAGGCATTTCTGCCCAGCTCCCTGCACAGTACATTTGGCATTTTGTTGGAATCAGACCAAGGTGTTTTATCAGGAGCAGCGAGGAAGGGAAGGAAAGGGCAAAGCAGATGTGGGTGCAGATGAAGGAAAAAAGAGAGGCTTCCAAGGCTCTTCCATAAAGAAAAGCAAGGAAGAGAAAACAGAGTTAAAAATAATGTCATGGCATGTTCTGGGCAGAGATACCAGCATCCTAGGAAAAATATACGCCTTTATTTTTTGCCAAGAGGGAAATAAAAGGGAGGATGAGGGAGGATGCTGAGGCTGTTCTTTGATTTGAAAACGAAACAAGGCCAAGGAGTAGAGACAGTCACTGGCATTTGTCAACAGAATCTGCATTTTACTGCTAAATCTAAAGCAAACTGGGCTTGAAACATGCCAAGTGCAGGAATTTGCTCAGAGCAAGAAAGGTCAGACCCAATCCTGTGCCACTAAATGTTGCCTTCACAATCCTATAGGAAATCTGTGCAAAGACTTGGATGGGGTGAATGCAATTAGTGTGAATTCTGCTTTTTGCTTTCAGTGGTTGTTGGTTCAGTCCCTCCTGCTGTCAAGAACAGCCATCATCATCTAAGCATGAAGGGCCAAAGTCATCCAAGAATTAAGTAGTGACTCTCCATCATTTGAGAGGGAGTTAGGTACATGCATTCCTTTAAGGAGCTAACCATAAAGGCTTGTCTGGAAAGACTTTTGCACCATTTTAACTTTATCTGTTCAAGACAGCTCTGGGTTTTGTCTCAGCTGGCTGAAATTTTTCATGACCATCATTAATTCACTCAAAAATGCAGGTTTTGGCAGATCAAGTCTCTTTGCAAGTTCAGGCCAAATTTGGCAAGTTCAGCCAAAAAAAAAAAAAACCCAACAAAACCAAAAACGGAGAAAACCTCGACGCATTTTGCCCTGAGTTTCAAAATGACTGAACAATGCCAATTATCTCAGCTTTTTTTCTAATGATTTTCATGGATTCCCATTTCCTTCCCAGTGCAATCATAGGAGGAAGCATTGCAGACAGGACAGCTAAAACTCTGGCCCTGTGTCCCACTGCCATGTAGACAACAGGGAACACCAGAGCATTTCTCTCTCTGGTTGGCAGCTTTTCCACAAGCAGCTCTTTGGAAGAGGGGTCCCAGTTTCTGGTGCCTTTCCCAGACTGAACTTACTCATTATGGCTTTGTAAACCAGGAGTAAGTGCAGGCATGGATTGAACAGCACAGCTTGGAGAAGCTGAAGGTCTCTGAAAATCTGGGAGAAATGAGCAGAACAGGCATGCAAGGAATTTCTGGTTTGGCCCAGAATGAGAAATAAAGGATGTGGCTGCACCACAACTAAAGACAACCTTTGAAAATCTCTTCAGGAGAGATTGTAACAAATATTTCTTTCCCTGGTGAATTGAATCACTCAGCTCAGTTCACTGATACAACATTGGCTCCCACTGTAAAATCCCAAGGTGGGAAGTGCTGAGCCACTGGGATCTGCACAAACTGCTGGTTGTCTTTCAAGAAAACCTGCACACTCTGAGGTCCTAAATAGCTGCAGAAATTAAGGAAAAGCCATTAAAGGTGGTCCCACAGGGATTCTTCACTCATTTCAGCTTACAATAGCTGTGTGGACAGCCCCACATCTGCTTTTTGGTCCATAAATGTTGATTCTGGTCCATTCTCAAGCATCCTTTGCTGCAGAGACACAAAATCTGCCATGCCAGCTCATGGATCTACATGAATTTTGAGAGTGCTCCTCCAAAGGATGATCAGAAGACAGGCTGGGTCACATGAATGGGCTTTGTTGGACAGCACAAATATCACTCCCAGATAAATGGGAGCACAGCACTCAGCACGCAGCATCAGAGCCAAAGGATCCCAAGAAATTATCAAAGATGTTTTTAGYCATCTGAATTCATTGCAGTCCCCTGGCTCCACAGTCASTGGAGCTTGGAGAGCTGGATGGAGSWGWCTGCTTTAACATGAGCTGAATCCTTCCAGGGTCTGCTGAGGGTCTGGGTGACACCTCCAGTGCCCATCACAGGACATATTCAACAGCCAAAAAAGGGCTGGAAAATCACTTTGCTGAGATATTTTCCAAAAAACAAGAAATGATTAAATCTTATCCTTTGCCTGGAGTCTGATCTGGAGGAGGTGTTGAGATGTGTAGGAGCCTTGAGATTTGAGGGAATCTTTGCAGCACTGGGTTTCACTTGGAGGAAGTGGAAAATCCTGGTGGAAGCTTCTGTGCTCATTACACGGTTGTGGCATAGAACAACTTGTGACAACAAAGTGACAAAAATCCCTGCTGAAATCTTCACATTTTGTTCCCTCCACCCTGCAAACTCTATTTCTAACTGCCATAGGTGCTTTGGGGGAATTCCTTGGTTTGGGTGGATTTCTGTGCTCCAGGAGGGTTAAAGGGACAATCAGCTCCTGGTTTGCTCTAGAGGAGCAGCGTCCATTGCAATCAACCCTCGGTCACAAGACACAGGAAGAGCACTGAACCCTGGGGCAAATGAGGAAAATTTGGATGTTAAAAATGTGGAGGGACTGCCAGGAAACACTGGGAGGATATCTGAAAGGCAGCAGGGGAAATGAGATGGAAGCGAGGTCTAATTTAGGGATAAACTCTCCAATTTGCATTTATTATCCTCATCCCCCACCCTGCCTCTGCTTTGGCCATTTTTAGGTCCAGAATCTTTATTTAGGCTCCCAGATATTCAGGATTGCTTTCATATTTGCTCCAGCCTTGCAGAGGTAAATGATCCTGTGGGATTTGTTGCCTGTCCAGACATCAGAGTAAATGAAATCTGCACAACAGATACATACACAGCTCCATTCCTTCCAAATCCACATCTAGGGACTTCCTCCAGCTGAGGGAAAGCTGACTTTCTCCTGGCATTTCAGATCTTCTCCCTGGACCAAATTCCCCAAGACAGGGGACCTGCAAAACACACAGTTGAGCCCCAGAAATGTTTTTTTCAAGATGTTCCTTCAGGTCAGGATTTGCTAATCACAATCACCTTGCATGAATGGTGACAAAATTTTAGTAGGGCTTGTTGTGGCATAGAATGATGATTTTTAAACTAAAAGAGGCTGTATTTTGACTAAATATAAGGAAGAAATTTTTTTACAGTGAGGGTGGTGAGGCCCTGGCACAGGGTGCCCAGAGAAGCTGTGGCTGCCCTTGGATCCCTGGAAGTGTCCAAGGCCTGGTTGGATGGGGCTTGGAGCAACCTGGAATAGTGGAAGGTGTCCCAGTTTACTGCAAGAAGACTGGACTAGCTGACCATTAAATGTCCCTTCCAACCCAAACTTTTCCATGGTTCCTTGTGCAAATCCCAGAAGATCACAAGAGAGGGGAGTCTGTGCCTATAAATCAGACTCCAGCTCCATCCCCACCCTGTCACTGCATCAAGGCAAAAGCAAAGACAGCACAGCCACCTGTGCAGGGGAGCAGCCTGAAGATTAAAGCCACTGCCTTCCCTCCCCTCCATTGCCTTCACGCTCTACAAGTCACTTATTTTTTGTTACAGACTCAGCCACCTTCAGCAAGAGGGCTGAAGAGAAGGTCATGGCTCCTCTCTGGGAGCCTGATGATTTCAGTTTCGTTTTCCTGAGCCTAAGAGAGGCTGTGAACTGAAATCTCTTCTTTTCTCCTGAACAACTCAACCATGAGGCTCCCCTGCCCCTTCCCTGCTGTGTCACAGAGAGGGTGTCCACACTGGGACGTGGCAGGGATGGGGACCCAAACCTCTCTCCTTAGGAAATCCCTCAGTTGCCTTTCTAGAGGCAATGTGTCCACTTGCAACCCAGCCATGAAGGATTTACATTTTTCAGCCATTTCTTCTGGTGATAGTCATTTCTACTGCAAAAGAAAGCATTAAGCACAAAAAAGTATTAAGCAAAAAAGTATTAAGCAGAAAAGCATTAAGAGGAAAACTAAATTCTCAGTCCTGCATCCCCTTTCCCCTTTCAAACACATTTTGAGTGAATAATTCCTGACTGCTGCCACTGTAGTGCCATGGGCAGAGTGAATGGGAGCAGCTGAGTCTGGCCAACTCAGTGCATGCAGGATTCCAGCTGGGAAGAACCACTGGGCACTGGGTCACAGATCCCTGATCACTCATCAGCAGGCCCTGAAAAGAGATGCAAGTCACTGCAAAGAGTTCCACTGACTGGGGGGGCAGGGGATGGGGCCAAATCAGTGTTTTCTCATAAATCTGGACAACGTGTATATCACTCTAATTGATGTCAAACTTTCAGCCTGACATGCTTTATAAACCCTGGGCAGCTTTGATCTCCTTGTCTTTGCCTATAAATGCAAGGATTACAAAAACATTCCGAAAAAAACGTCACCAAAAAATGTCTTTCACCGAGGTACTTTGCTCCAGCAGATAAGGCTAATAAGCAAAGAAACCCCAGGTATTAGGAAACGAGGCTTTTCAGGAACATACTCTGGGGTGGAGAGAGAGAGGGGGGAGCAGCAGCTGAAGGATATTGATGCTTATGCTCCCCCTGTCATTATTCCAGGATATTGTTTATATCCCTGGGATGTGGATAAAGGTAGCTGTCACTTCTGGCACCGCTCTCCCCCCGGGAGATTACAGCGAACTGTGGCTGACACTGCCCAAGGTTGCTCTGACTGACAGCCCCCGTGGCATGGTTACTGTCAGAGCCCTCCCAGGGCTGGGGGTGCCCGGCTCTGAGAGCCATGGAAAAGGGAAGGGGGGTTTCCATGATGGAATGGGCTCTGCTCAGCCTCCAGCACATCCCCAGGCAGGACGAGACAGCTCCTCTCCAGGCAAAGCTCAGCAGTGAGAGGGGAGTTGAGGGAAGGTGTTTTACCATCCCTTTCCTCTGCACAAGGCTCAAATCCCAAGAGTTGGGGTCCCTCTCAGGTGTTCAGTGCTCTGCTCCCAGGGGATGCTCAGGGATGGAGAGTGAAGGGGTCCTYCAATGCCTCCACCAAGCAGGGAAAGYGGAAAAGTGATGGGAATGGAGAAGGGAGATGTGAAACAGCAAGGGAGGCTGTGAGACTTGGCATGGCAAGTCAGGACTCAGTTGTGGATTAAGACTAATAAATTTCCCCAGGTCAGTGTCTTTGAGTGATCTAGATGTCTCAATTCCCTTTATATTCCCTTTATTTTCCCTTTATATTCCCTTTATTCCCTTAGATATGATTCAGTTGGCTGAACAGAGGCACCGGAAAAGTCTGAAAGCACCTGAGATGTCAACAGAAGGCCAAATAGCAGCAGGACCTCACACTAAAGTCACCTTAGACACCCCTGTGGCAACCAAATCCCACCCCAGTGTTGATGGAGCCATCACAGCTCCTCTCTCCCCTCAGCAGCAGAACCCCAGGCTTGGCCAGGTGGATGTGGACACCAAAATGTGTCTTAGATCTGCCTTCCTCAGTCTCCTTTCATAATGGGAACTCCTCTTCCCAACCTCTGGGAAGCTGGGAAGTGTCTGAGCCATCGGGAAGCTCCGTGGGGTTACGGCATTATCTTTGAAGTCAGCTCTGGAGTTATCTCCTTGGTGCTGGGAAGGTCTCAGCTGGAGCACTGGGCCCCCCTCCAGGCTCCAAGGGGAAGAGGGGTCAGACTGGGGACAGCCCAAAAAAATGCCAAGAGAATGAGTAAAGGAGCAGGAAAGTCAGATTAAGGAGGGAGCAGTGAAATTGGTTGGTCTGCAGGGACACTTCAGGAGTGACATTCCTTCATGAGAGGTAAAAGAAGGGAGGGAAGGGATTTTAATGGCAAGGACAGGGAAATGTGGGAAGGAGAAACTGCTGGGAAACTCAGCATCGTTCAGAACAGCCCTGGCCAGGGTAAGCAAGGTTGTACTGACTGCCTTGGGGCAGGAGGAGGGGGGAGATGCCTTCGAGGATCCCCTTCACTCCTGGGGTTCTTTGATCCTTGGCTGGGGCTGTGGCAGCTGCCATGGGATGGGACTTGTCCCAAGCATCTTGGGACTTTTGGAACAAGACCCATTTCTGGAGGCACCCACAGAAGTGTTTGGCTGCAGGGCCACCCCCTCTGTGCCTGCATCTCTCAAAGGAGCTGATTAAAACCTCGGGAAAAGCAAAATCCAGGGGCTGGGATTGGTTTGTGATGGTGTTACTTGGGTCACACGGGGTGAACTCCAGGAGATTCCATCAATGAAAAAAGGAGGAGGGATTTCCATCCCTGGCAAACACAGCCCTGGTTGTACCATTCCAGTCTTGGATATYTTTCTCTAGGACATTTTCCCCTTTCTCACTTTGTAGGCTTTTACTTGTACAAACAATCCCTCTACAGGTAGATTTCTTTTCCATCAGGCTGAGGAATGCAACTGAACCACCTACATGATGGGTTTTGATGGCAATATGGGGTTCTGGAGGAAAAAAAAAAGGAATCAGGCATTTCTATGAATTAAATGACATTGCTAATTAACATGATTTAAGATGGCAGGACGTGTAGAACGCACATTAACTCTCCTGCTTTGGGGTTGAAAGCAAGCTCCACTTTTTGCAAGTCCAGATAAGTCCTCTTTGAGAAATGGGAATTTGGCTCCTAAATCAATTAGGCCTGGCACCTCTACAAAGGGAAATTTATAATGGAGCACAGAATTAACCCTTGGACCTTGCAAACTGTCTGTCAGAGCTGCTGGGCTCTGCCTCTCGCCTCTTCCCCTGCCGAAGTCGCACGGCCCAGAGAGAGAAATTACTTTGCAGTAATGCTGTCAGAGACCAAAGCAAATCTGATGCTCCCAGACATGTGGAGGGCACAGGCCTTGACCTGGGACTGCAACCCTCTGCAAAAAAAAAAGGATTCACCCTTCTGAGCATGGGAGGAAGCCAAAGCGTGCYGCATCACRGGTTTTCCGTGGAATGCCTCTTGGKRGGACCTCAGTTGGGTGTGTGAGGAGCCCTGGAAAAGACCAAAGTTTTTCTCAAATCCACCAGCACTGTCCTGAACTCAGCTCCATACACATAAAATCATTGAATGGTTTGGGTTGSAAYGGATTTTAAAGCTCATCTTGCTCCAACCCCTGCCATGGGACACTTTCCACTTGCCCAGGTTGCTCCAAGKCCRGTGGACCAGCCTGGCCCARGTCATCCATCTTCATGAAAYGTACAGTTGGGACCCTTCAAGGAAGTGAGCTTCACCACTTTGTCTGTCAGACATCATGAGCACAAAGACCGATGAAGGTGGAGRTCATGCCTAAACAATCTTGTAAATAGGCCTTTGAGTTTGTTTTAAAGGATTTGGTGATCTCTCTTTTACAACAAACAGGTCACTCAACAGAAATCATGGATRGCCAGTCAACCTGACCCCAAGCCTGACTTTGGTGCCACTTCTTAACCTGCTCTAGTGGGAGGTGTCCCTGCTTATGGCAGGAGGATTGGAATGGATGATTTTTAAGGTCCCTTCCAACCCAGATCATTCTATGATTCCTTGATTCTTCACAACTCTCTATACAAGACATGGCTTCTCAATAAGGCCAGACATCCAGAGCCCAAGTCATCCACAGTGACTTTATCAGATTGATCCATTGCCCATTGACATCAAGTGCCATTTCAGATGCCCTCATCCTCCAAGACCTGCACAGGCCTCCCAACAGATCTCTTGTCACATCTGTGTGACACTTGATAAATGTAAACATTCTGAGGAAAAAACCTTGGAGTTGGAACTAGARGATTTTTAAGGTCCCTTCCATCCCAAGCCATTCTGTGATTCTATGATTGCAACCCAAACCATTCTATTCTCCCTTTCCAGTCACTCCAGGCCTGAATCATTTGACCTCTTTCAGATCCTGCCTTAGCCTGACTCAATTGCCCTTCAGAGAGTGCYTGTCTCTCTTCACTGACTACAAAGTGAGCTCGGGGTGATTAGCTCAGCTCTGGATGTTTACAGTGTATACAGCAAAATTTGACCAGCAGACTCTCACCCTCAGGCCTTTGCTGCTCTGCCTGTCCCAGTGTCCCTTCTAAAGCTGAGTTTCCACCAGAAAAAMGGAAAAAAGAAAGCCAAAGAGGCCCTCCCACTCTGACTCTCCTTACATCGTCCTTACACTAAATGGAGAGGATCCTGATAGGATATTTAGAAGAGGTTAACTCTTCAGAAGCCTCCGGCCCTGCCCTACATCCTGGACGCCTGCSAGAGCAAAGCCAAGGATAACAAACCAGCTTTCGTTCAAGTATTCTGAGCCAATTAAAAAAGACAAATTAGTTTGGTCTTATCTCTTCCCTCCTCCTCCCCCTTCCCACCCGAGAGACAAGAGGGGATTCYCGGAGGAATGTTTCTCCTCTGTGATGGCTCTGCCTCGCTGAACTCTTCAAGGTCTGTGATGGATGAAAGCTCTCTCTTCCATTATGCTTCCGACAGCCTGTGGGTCCTAATGGGACAGGGGGCAGGGGCAGTGCTGGGGGGACCAGACTGGCAAAGTGGGGGGAAAGCTTTACATGGAAAATCAAGGAGAAGGAGCTAATGGACATCTCCTCCCCATCCAAGCTCAGCCTGAGGATCTCTGCAACCTTGCAAGCCCCAGTGGAAGATAAACAAGAACTGCCTTATGCAATCTGCCCTTTTCTTCTGTAGTTCTTTATTCCTTGCAATTTTTTTGACATGCAYCTGCTTCACTTTCCACGTGCTGCAAGCAGAAACTCTGGCATGACCTGAGTATGGCAGGAATGGAAAAAAGAACTGGCAAAGAAGGCTTTTGAGAAGAGCTATCTGGTTCAGCTCTGGGCTTTTTAKAGATATCCTGTGCTGGTTTGACCTCTGCCACGGTCTAAGCTCATCTGCATGAAAAGCAGGGCAAAAACATCTGAGCAGCCGCACAGAGTCAGAGCAGAGCCCTATCTGCTCATGGGCTCTTTCCCAACCCTGGCCACTTGCAAATGTTTATGTAAAGGGTCTAAGAAGCAGCACAAGAGGAGTGATGCATCAACAGGCTCAGCTGTGCTTTGCCACATGCTCCTGCGCCCAGAGGGGGTTCATACAGGGCACCCCAAAAGACTGGATGTTCCACCAGGATTTTGCCAGGGTGAAGCAGCATCCCTGTGCTCTGCCCTGMGCAYATTTAGGGTGGCTGGCTAGGGCCAAAACTGTGCCAAGCACCATGTCAATGACAGAGACAATCAAGTTCCAGTGTCTGTGTTTGGCACTGTTTTATTTATTAGTGGAGCTGTGTCCTGTGACGGAAAAGATCATCTCATCCCCAAGATTAGAAACCCACTTGTTCTTGTTATTTGTGATAACACAGAGCTCTCTTCATSCCACTCTTGCACTGCCTCTGTCTCACAGCTGGGGAGAAGCCTGATGAAACACTCAAGGAGGAGAGTTTAAATCCCACCTCACTTCCCAGACCATCACTCTACCCAGTGGAGAACTAAATCTGTCTCACTTGGGAAACAACATACGCTCTGAACAACCCTAAGAAACTCTGTCCCCACTTCATGGACCTTGGGATGGGGAAAGCCACAACATCCAAGCAATTCTGGAGAACAAGACTCTTCAATTTCCACCCAGTCTCAGTCTCCCAGAGTCTTCAGGGATTTTGCAACATCCTGCTTTTGCAATCCAAGAGAAACACTCCAGGATGACTTCACTGAAACGCTGTGTCCTTACAGAAGGAGCAGGAAGGACTTCATAGGAAGGCCAATCCCCTTTGTGAAATATGTTTTGGGAAGGAGTTACATTCACTTGACTTTATTGTCCAGTGGTTGGGAATGTGGAGAAACAGCAGCAGGCTGGGATGCATGGGGACAACCAGAGGATGGGCTCCCAGACACAGAAACAAAATGAAAATCACAGCTCCATCAGAATGGAAGTCACAGGTCCACAGAGAGAAGATGATGCTCATTTGTGCTTTGATATCTCTATGTGATTTAGGCTGAAAGTTGGGTTCAGAAGGCTGGGAAAGCAGCATGAWGTGATGTCCTCCCTTCTCCCTGTTTAATCCTCCTGACCAGACATTGCTGTCAACTACCAGGACACCAAAAGGCCCAGATTTCRCACAGCACAAGCACCTTCCAGACACCAAAAGAGCAGGATTTCACTTCTCAACCCACCCTTTGCCTTTTTCCACCAGCACTACTGCTCTGGCAGGAGATCAGTGCAGGGAGGGTGGCTCCTGATCTGCATCCCAACATCTGCCCTGGCATGGGCAAAACCTCTGCTGAGGAAAAGGGCTCCTGGATTCTCTAGGAAGTGGTGGGAATAGAGCTCCTGGAAGCGGGAAACATGCACAACTGGGCAGTTCACACTGCAGAGAATCACAGAACCATTCAGGCTGGAAAAGCCCTCTGAGATTGAGTCCAACCACGAACCCAGCACTGCCAAGCCCAGCACTAAGCCATGTCTCTAAGCCATAATGTGAACTTTTTAAGGACCTAGTCTCTGTGAATAGTGTCTGCAGCAGCAGGGACTTTGCAGAGACACAGGCCAGCACCAGCACAGTGACTGTACCCCGTGGGCAAAGTGCCAGGAGGGTTTTCTAGGAACCACTTAGAGGACCTGCAGGGCTTGAGGCCAAAGCTGCGGCACTTTCACACCAGTCCCGGGGACAGAGGGTATAAAAGAGGCACAAGAGCAGCCCCTCAGAGGGGCTCTGGCCAGGCTATAAAAGGAGCTGGCCTCTCCTGAATTCCACAGGGAGGGAACGTGCTGTAATTACAGTGGTGCTGTCTCYATCGACAGTGGCACAAACCAGAACCTTCCAGTTCCGCGGTGAAACAACAGCCGCAAAAAACGCCGSGTGCCCTTGAGAGAGGGAGCGTGCAAATTAAAGTTTAGTCTGAAGCTTCACTCCTCTGCAGGCTCAGCCCTGGCCTTGGGAAGGGGGTGTGCATGTGGGCTGCTGGGAGAGAGAGAAACAGTGGGAGAAAAAGCAGGAAAGGGAGAGGTGGAGGGGGGAGACACGAAAAGGAGAAAAGAAAGATTTAGGATAAACATATCTCAGCTGATAAGCAATCAGGGTCAAGATGGGAGGGGCTGGAAAACCTGCTCAGAATGAATGGAAAGGGGTTTTTTTCCTGTTCTGCCTTGCAATGAAAGGTATTAGGGCCTTGCTCTGTGTAAGAGGCTGCAGCCCCTCCCTGCTGGGCCGAGGGCTGTGTACACAGGGAATGAAATCCTTGATGCCCCAGGGAGCTGGGAGCCCACCTCCATCTCATATGGATGGGGCTGGTCTGACCTCCCAAAGGTTTGGAGCACCACTGGTTCTGTGGCAGTGTGGGAAATTTGTCAGGAAGAGAACACGGTGTCCCCATATTGGTATAAAAACTCCTGGAAGCAGAATGTTTGTAAGAGCACAGGGTTCTCTCCATGCAGAGAGGAGTTCAGAGCACAAGTTCACTCCATAAACAAAATTTTGTGGGGAAAAGGTGGATTTAGGAAAGAGATCCTGAATGCAATAGGATGGGATTAATGGTGACCAACCACAGGGCAGCAGTGGAGGAGCAGAAGGGGATCTGCATCACAGATCAGAGGCTGAGCATCAATCAGCTGGAGCAAAGGGCTTTTSATCCACACTGAGATGCTTAAATTGGTCCAAAACCTGGGACTAAGGAGGTCCAGCTTGGGCACCACACGGAGTTACAGGAGGAAGTGGGGGGAAATGCAGGAAACAGCAACAAGGATGAGGAGAAGAGTGAAAAACACAGACAATGAGGAGCAGCTGAAGGACATGGAGTGCTCAGTTCTAGATAAGGCGTGGGGTAAATGTGATATGTCCCTCATTTCCCTGTCTGGGGAGAGAGGAGAGAGGAAGAACAGTGTCTCCATCACCAGTGGTTTACAAGAACAGGCTGCACAAGGAGGAAAGGTTATGGAGGTTTGATGCAGTGTTTGGYCTGAGTTTTTCAAGGTCCCCTACCTGTCACAATATCCTTCAGTCCTGTTCACTTTTTATTCCTCCACTGCTGAAGATTTACTCAGAATTCATTGAAGTTGCCTTCTTGGTGCTCACACCTTGCAGRCTGTGGTCTAAATGAGGTTTTTAGACCCTTTTTAGCTGCTGCTGGCTCTCCCCAACAGAGACCCCTGCTCAGAATGGCAGGCAGAGCTCAGCAAAAGCATTTTTCAAGCCACATATTTGTTGAAAYTCTCTTGTAAATTCTACCCAGTGAGAAAACTGAACATTGATAATGAAGCAGCTGGGAGTGAAGTATGCCATCAAAAAGAAAAACAAACAATCAAAAGAAGGAGGAASAGGAGAAGTATTAAAGAAAGGACAATTCCATTTTGAAGAGGTGAAGTACTAAATCCATCAGCCTCCCTGTTTGCTTATGACCTGCACATGCAAAAGGATAAAGAAAAAAAAAAAAAACCCATAGAGTGAGAGAATTATTTGGGTTGGAAAGGACCTTACATGGCACCTAGTTCCAATCCCCTGCCATGGGCAGGGACACCTTCCACTGTCCCAGGCTGGTCCAAGCCCCGTCCAGTCTGGCCTTGGACACTTCCAGGGATCCAGGGGCAGCCACAGCTTCTCTGGGCACCCTGTGCCAGGGCCTCACCACCCTCACAGGGAAGAATTTCTTCCCAATATCCCATCCATCCCTGCCCTCTGGCAGTGGGAAGCCATTCCCTGTGTCCTGTCCCTCCATGCCTTGTCCCCAGTCCCTCTCCAGCTCTCCTGGAGCCCCTTTAGGCTCTGGAAGGGGCTCTGAGGTCTCTCCCTGAAGCCTTTTCTTCTCCAGGCAGAACACCCTCAGCTCTCCCAGCCTGTCATCATAAGCAGAAACATTTCCTGGACTACTCCAAGATTTCCCAGTGGAAATTCTAATGGATTGAAAGTCTCTTCCAACCCTGATGATTCTGTGTTTCTCACTCTGGTTTCCCCATCACTTTGATTTGCTGAGCCATTGCCTTACCCCAGTGAGAACCTCTGAGACAGGACTAAGGGCTGTGTCCTCAAACCAGGAAGAAATCTCATAACTCTCATAAACCAGTAAGCAAGGAAGTACCAGATCTCCCTTTGCAGCCCTTCCAGAACTGCTGAAACAATTCCAGCTGGAATCTCCACCCATGAGAGCTCATCCCATCTCATTTCAGCACTGTCAGTGTGATATTCAGGTGCAGCTCCTGCCTGTTACTCAGCASCTTGCACCTGACTGAAACATTGCTTCCAGGAATGCATCTGCTCCCAATTTAGATATCCAAGGATGAAGAACCTGGGTTAACTAAGTGTTTAATTTCCCATTGCAGCAACCACAAGCCTGTGTGGTTTGGRTCTGCTTTGCAGCCTAGAAAGGCTTTTTTTTTGCTAGATTAAAGACACTTTTATCACCAGGCATTTTTCTCCCCAAGAAGTTCTTCTCCAGTCACATCTCCTTTTCTGATAAGCCAACCAGYCCAAGCTTTCTGAGTCTGCCATGCCAAGGTTTCCTTTTCACTCTTCAGATAATGTCTGCAGCACTTTATCCACACCCTTTCTCATTTTTCAGGATCTTCTCTAAAGCAGCAATGTGGCTTTCTCAGTGCCTAACACAAGCTAACTATCCCAGCATCACTGAGAGGTGATTCTTCTGGTCTCAGCCATGTGGCCTGGTTAGAAATGACAGAAAAAGAGTCAGGGTGTTTTATAAAGGTAAAGAAATAAGGATGTTTTCATCTTTCCTTTCTACAATCTGAGATTTGGCCTCTTCTCCCAGGAAACAAGAGATAGGACAAGGGGYAATGGCCTCAAGAGATGCCAAGAGATGTTCAGGTTGGTTATCAGGAAAAATTGCTTTGCTGAAAGAGAGGTAAAGTGTTTGAACAGACTGCTCAGGGGAGTGATGGAGTCACCATGTTCAAAAATGTTCAAAATGTTCAGAAATGTTCAAAAATGTTCAGAAATGTTAAAAAAAACAAGCAGACGTGGCACTTCATGACAGGATTCAGTGGGCATAGTGGTGATGGGTGAAAGGTTGAACATGGTGATTGAGGTCTTTTCCAACCTTAATTATTCTATGTTTCATTCCTTTCTATTTACAGTGAAAACTGATGATAAAAAATCACTGCAGAATCTGTATTTGGGGGAATTCATCTCTCTGGGATGTGTGGGTGCATCTTGATTTTCACCTTCATTTTCTAAAAAGAGAGGGAAAGTTTCAGAACTGGGATCACTCCCTGCAGATTCTTGTCTTTCCCCCAGTCATGGAAACGGGGACAGGAACAGCCACTGGCCCTGACCCACATCACCCACACCAGTGACARCAAAGTCTTTGCCAGTGGCCTTTGCCCTTGGCCAACCTGCAGATGAGTTCCCCAAAAAGCAGCTGAGCTTCCCATGATCTGACTTCTACCTGGAAGACAGAACCAAGCCCACAGCAGTGCTGACCCTGGGTGGCAGGGCTCTCAGAAAATCAGGCTCCTAGGGAAAGCTGGCTAATTAACAGGAGAGCCAAAGTGCAGCGCTGCTGGGTGGTGGGGAGAGGTGAAGCATAGGGAGGGGTTGCTCAGATGGTGTGGGTGTTTCAGGGGAGCTTTCCTTACAGGTCCTCAATATTCCTACCCTAACCAGGTCCAGGAAGGACCAGGATCACCTGGCTTAGGAGCAGAATTCCACTGAATGTTGGATGTGGGACCCAGCGTTGGTTTGGAACAGAAAATGTGAAACATCACCGGAGGTTAAGGAGTGCTGGGCTTCACGGGCAGAGCTTTGCCCCATCTTGTTCTYSAGGTGAAACAGAACCCATGGAGTGMACAGAGGTGAGTGTCCCACCTCTCCTCCAGGAATGCCACGGAGAAATACAAAATGAGGGCAAGGACAGAGCAACGCTTCCCCAACACCCTCTTCCAGCCTTTAGCGCGTTTCTGCCGCGTGACATCCTGAGCTGGATAAGCTGATCCCATGTTTAATCGCCCTCCACAGAACATTTTTCCTCCACCCAAGTGTCCAGTTGCTTTCCTGAACCCTCATGAACCTCCAGCTTGGCCTGGAGTTGATCCCATGCCCCGGTGTCAGGAGGCCAAGCCTCTTGCAGACGTTTGAGGACGCAGTGGGGGCCAGAGGAGCCCTATCAGCCTTACCCACTGCTGAACTCCTGCTGACTCCGAGAGGAGCCAGKCAGACTCCCCGGGATGCTGAGCACATCCCAAACAAACAGGAGGGAAAAGGCAGAAATTGGCCCGTGTGAAAAATGAGAGGGGGAAATAAGGGGCAAAGCGAGAAGGGAAACGTCTGATTCATTATGCACTTGTTTTTGCTTTTGTCTTCTCCAAGGAGGAAGAGGATGGAGCGCCGTCGTCGAAGACAGAGACAGAAGGATGTTTCCTGGCCTGGCCTGGCCTGGGAGAGGATCAGATAATGGGCAGATAACAATAGAAATGATGACTGAGACGAAACTGCAGCCACTTGCTGTGCAGAGAGAGCAGCCGGCCCACCTCAGGCAGGGGAGGCTGAGGAGGAAGAGGCAAGAGCAAAACAGCTTCAGTCCTACCTGGACCAGCATGAGGTGGCTGCAAGCTCAGACCCTCCAGGATTTGTTTATCCCATTGCAAGAGCCTTTCCACACATTTATTTGAGCTCTGAGGATGCAGCAGTCCCACATGGTAACCATTTACCACAACTCTGCCCACCACAGTTTGTGTTTCTACTCRTGCTGTCCCTTCAACAGCACTTCAGAGCTGCCACCCAAGCACTCCAACTGAACTCTGTTCAGTCCCCATCATGTGGGATTCTCACCAATCTGATGGGTGCACAGGAGAAGGAGCAGTAAATGA
The DNA here is from genome assembly GCA_002167245.1 of Sporophila hypoxantha. Taxonomy (NCBI): domain Eukaryota; kingdom Metazoa; phylum Chordata; class Aves; order Passeriformes; family Thraupidae; genus Sporophila; species Sporophila hypoxantha. Next base: position 503,917 of record NDFG01000383.1, on the reverse strand, counting down.
AGGAGCAAGAAATTAAATTAGCTCTGAAGGTCTCCTCAGAAAGGCCTGTTTTAGTTTCTCTGCTGCAAATAAAACATGTTGMGGTCTTCACTCATCTCCAGGGCTCAACATGCAAACAGTCCCCCGGGATATGCAAGCACAGATGCAAAAGTGCTGGTAGGCAAACACCAAAGCCCAGGCTGAAGCTTGTTGGGGATGGATGAAAAGTCCAATTGTTCCTCCAGCATTGTCAGGGCCACCACCAACCCATGTCCCCAYGRGCCTCYTGCACAGGGCTTTTAAATCCCTCCAGGAATGTGACTCCAGCACTGCCCTGGGCAGCACATGTAGGTACCACCCACCCTCTCCTCTGGGGAGGGCAGAGAGGATGAGCCCCACATGTGTGCACAGGATTTTCCTGGGGCTCTTATTTGCAGTTCACTGTAAATTCCTCTGGTCRCAAGGATGAATTTTGAAGGSATGCAAATGGGTCCTGATTGGCTTTTTGGAGCTCCATGGACCCCAGAAAAGCCTGAAGTCTGACTGTTGCTATTAAACAATAATGTAGGGACCTATAGCAAGACATGTGATTGCTTGTTCTTCCACATCAAACAAACCTGCTGAGCTGACCAGAGCTACCAGGCCATTGGGGTGATGAATTTGCAGCAGACACCCATCTAGAGCCACAAAATACAGCCCCTCACTCACAGTGAGCCACCCAGCAGTTGAACACAAAGTCCAAAATCAATGTTATCCTCTGCTTGGTCACCCTGTGAACTGGYTACCAGTGAAACAGCAAAGTAGGAGTCAAACTGGGTGGTTTTTAATGGCACAGTGGCAAAGAGAAGGCTCTAGAGAGACCTTTAAGGGGTTCATAAAAAGGATAAAGAGGGATTTTTTTCTATGGGCAGATAGTGATGGGCCAAGGCGGAATGGGTTTATCTGAGAGAGGACAGGTTTAGATGAGAAGTCAGGAAGAAATTCTTTACTCAGAGGGTYGGGAAGCTSTGGCACAGGTTTTCCAGAGAAGCTGTGGCTGATCCATCCCTGGAAGTGTTCAAGGACAGGCTGGGTGGGCTTGGAGGAACCTAGGGTAGAGAAAAGTATCCCTGGCCATGGAACAAGAAGATTTTTAAGGTCCCTTCCCACCCAAACCATTCTGTGATTCTAATTCATGTATGGCTTCTACAAGTGGCTCTATGCACTTTATGAGGGGYTGTCTTGGCAGCAGCATCTTTACCAGGCCACTGGGTTTGAGTGGAGCAAAAATAAGAAATTAATAACTTCATTAAAAGAACAGGAAACCTCAAAACTTCTTCTGGTCCTACCTTCACACACAGAGCCAGGAGAAAAGGACAAGCATGAAATCCCACCGAGGAAGGAGCAGAGAGAACCTGATGAGGTCCACCCCCCTCCCACCAGAGACTGCTCCAAGAGGGAGTSACAGTGGGCTTGAAAATGCTGATTTTGGTCAGAATTTGTTGCTGCTGACTTTGGCCAAAGCATGGGTACCACGTGGGCAGGGAGAGCTGAGTGAAAGCAAGGCATGGTGGTTGATGCTCAGGTATGGCTCCAGGTGTTCTGTGCCCTCCCTTGACAGCCTCATTGCTGTTCTTTCCACTGCTGAKTAAGCCAAAACTGATGTTTGATCCTACCTGGCCATAAACCTCATGTTGTTGCAGTGACAGAAATCCAATGTGCTCCTTTCTTCCTGTGTAACAGCTGAAGTGACTCTGTCCCTGCTGCTGTCATGGAGGCGAGTCCTGAGGGTTTAAACTTAAAATATCCTGAGTTGGAYAGGACCCACAAGGATCACCAGGAAGCAAACCTGATGAGGCCACACCATTACATTATTACTTCATGCATGAGGATTCATTTGTCCTTTCCATTAAACCCCAGATTTTTTTAAAAGTCATTTTAAGGATGCTCAGTTGCTGGCGGGATTTTGAAAATTGGTGTTTAGAGATGTAAAAAATCTGGGGGGAAAAAGGCTCCTGAGTGTAATAGCCTTTCAGTGAAAACCTGCCTAGGAAAATGGTGTTAAGGATGATCCATACTGCAGGACATGACAGAGCTCAAGTCCTGCTGTAGAAAGCCAGGTCTGCACCTTCTGGGACTTGCAGAAGGACAATTAAAAATATTGTCTGGATGGGAGGAGCAGGAATTATGCTCATTAAATCGCTGCTTGGAAAAAAAGAAAAAAAAGTCTGCTCAGTTTGGGCTGGTAGCCCCCCTTCACCACCCAGCCAGCCCTCCCTCCCTGCTCCATGCAGGAGAAGGGCTCCTATCTCCTGAGAATCCCGATAAACCCTCCTCTCGCACCCTCCCCTTCCCCCCCGAAATAAAAGTGAGCTGTCTTAGTGCTAGGATGCAGAAACCACTTCCAAGCCAGCATTACATCAACATTGCAGCTGATAAAGGGATGCACAATGGAGTGTTAGACTAATAGAAAAACACAGCTCAGATAAGGCAGGCTCCTGATAGCCTGGGCTGATGTAAAATGCCATTGTCTCCCTTTCTGTCAGCTGAGTCACTGCAGCGATAGGGAATTCCAGTGGCAACGGGCAAGGCAGGGGTCAGAAACCACAAACCCTGGGCAAGGCAAACCCCCTGGTGTGGGCACTGCTGGGCAGATGGAGCTGGGGGTGCAGCTGCTGCCAAATTCCCCGTGGCTGAAGGGATAGGGGGAAGGATGAAGGATGGAAAGGCTCCAGCCTGCAGGACTGTGCCAGGCTCTGWGTGCAACAGAGATCCCTCAGCACCACCACTCCTGGCATGGGACCCACCACTTTCCATGGCTTTTCCTTGCTGTTTCACCTCCCTCCCACTGCCTCACCCATCCTCTGTGTTTTCTGAAGTCAAGGGAGAGTGGGAAATCCTCTGGAGAATGCAGGGGAGGGGACGCTGGTGGCACTGCAGCCTCCCAGGTTCTTTTGGGTCCAGAGCATCCCTTCCARGGCACAAGAGGAGCCAAATCTTGTCTCCAGCTGCTGTCCCACACTGGTCTGAAAGATAAAGTGGGAGAGGCACAGAGAAGCACAGCCTGCCCACACCCAGCCGGTGCCAGGGGCCAGAGGATGTCTGTCTGTCTGTCTGTCTGTCTGTCTCCATCCCTCCTGTGAATGGGAACTCCCAGAGCCTGCCAGGGGCTGTGATAGTGCCCTGCCTGCAGGGTGAGGGTGTTTTTCCCTCTGTGGGCTCTGCTCRCGTTTTCCTGTGCTGCCCTTTGATCTCCTCTCACACGGCCCCAGCTCGAGGCTGCCCCAGAGGAGGAACCCCAGATTACGTGGTGGGGTMATGTCATTTTTCCAGCGGACGTGCTGGCCTGGCTCACGGTGGAGAAAAGCTTTTTTTAGTGCCAGTGCTGCACTCAGTGGGAAGGCAGGTCCTGGAGAAAGGCTGGAGTGGGGATGCTGCAAAGGCCTCGTGTCACAAGGAACATCTGGGAGCCAGCACACGCTCAGGAACCAACCCTGGTGTTCGTGTGCTTGCTCACACCTCAGTGGGAATATGAAGAATTGAGAGCCTGCCACAAGGCAGTGGGTGCAAGATCAGGCCTGGCTGAAAACTCAGGGTAAAAGCAGAACATGGGTTTTATGTTGGGAAATGGGTGATGCTTTTACCCAGATCCTCAGAGGTGGAGCAGGTCTGTGAGGACATTGCACATTACAGGGGTAGAAAGCACGAAACTCCACTGATGGAGAATGAAATCTGGCTGAAGAGTTTCAAAGATTGRCCTTCTGCTCCATCAGAAGTAAAGACTTGCAAACAAATAATAAAAATATARTATTTCTTCTACAATACTTTCATACATGTTTTTCTTCTGAAAAACTTCTAAGACCTTTCTCMTTTTCCCAAACTAGTGGACTTTCTTACCCATCTGGTCAACTTGGGGACCATTTCCTCATTATCCAAAGATAGAAGCAAACCCCAAAGTGTTGAAGAGTGCAAAAAAAAAAAAAAAGGATGGATGTGGTGGTGTTTGCAGGGGTCCTAGGATGAGGGAAGAGATGAGAATGTTGACTCCATGTTTCAGAAGGCTGATTTATTATTTTATTATATATATAATATTAAAACTATACTAAAAGAATAGAAGAAAGGATTTCATCAGAAGGCTGGGTAAGAATAGAAAAAGAATGATAACAAAGGTTTGTGACTGACCAGACAGTCCAGACAGCTGGACTGTGATTGGCCATTAATTAGAAACAGCCATATGAGACCAATCACAGATCCACCTGTTGCATTCCACAGCAGCAGATAACCATTGTTTACATTTTGTTCTTGAGGCCTCTCGGCTTCTCAGGAAAAAAAATCTTAAGGAAAGGATTTTTCAGAAAATATTATGGCTACAGATGGAAGCCCATCATTTATATTTATGAAGAAGCCAAGGTGCCCAGAGAAAGCTGTTGAAGGTGGAAGCTTGTGGAGGAGACCCTGTCACATAAAAAACTCTGACTCTTGCATCTCCATCTCTACTCTCTTTGTTTCAATAAACTGATGCTGACCAGAAATYCCCCATGACAATCCAAATTAACCTCTTGTGGGAGTGAGGAAGGAGATCCAGTCTGGATCTGGTTTCTAGCACCAGCTAAATGGTTGGAGTGCAATTTCTTGTCATAATGCCTGTTGCWGAAGTGGACCAGGAAGGAGAGAAGGTCCTCTCTGTTTGGAAAAAGGCAGGGATGAAGGCTCAAACCCCCATGTTCATCAAGACTTCTYGTGGTACAATTTGTGCCCTGGGTTGCATTGGTTTGTAGAGGTCTCTGGATCATAGAATCATGGAAAAGTTTGAGTTGGAAGAGACCTTAAAAATAATTTCATCACACCCCCCTGATATGGACAGAGACTTTCCTCTAGACCAGGTTGCTCCAAGCCCCATCCGGCCTGGCCTCAAGGCAATCAATATTTCAGAGGCTGACCTCTGTTTTCTCAAAACTCCTGCTGGAAATCCCCATTCCCTGAGGGAATTGCCTGAGGCAGACATGGGCCACACTCTGCACACATGGGCACGGGTGAGGGATTGCAGTCTGCCTGCACTGATCCCCTCTGGGACAGAGCAGGAGGACAGGCCTGGGTTTGCATGGAAACTACAGGGAGATGCTCACAGGAGAGATTCATTATCTGATCTAGAACACKAATGAACACCTCAATTCCCATGGGAAATCTTTAATGACCACAGARTGTGAAATTTTCCAAGGAGAAAACAACATTCCACACAATGAAATGCATCACCCCTTCAGGAAAGAAGGAATCCCTGGAAAAGCCACTCTCTTCCAGCAGAATCCATGATCCTTTTGACTCAAAACTACTTGAAGAGCAACTTTGGAGTGTTAAAATACAGCCTACAAGAGAAGGGTGATCAAAGCTGCTCAAAGATTAAAAATCCAGTGTCTACAACCTCAGGGCTGGCCCATTTCCCTCCCCTGACCTCACTGGTTCTTAGATCTGGCTCTGAAATGTGGAAGTTGTATTAACTGGAGAAGTGATTGGAAGAGGCTTCAGAAGCTCAGGGAGAAGGGATGTGTGAGGTAGATTTGGGATTTCAGGGAGGAGAACAGCCTGGGTCTGGTCTCAAATTCCTGCAGATGTCCCCTGGTTGTCTTTTTTCATGGAATCGCAGAATCAATTAMGTTTGGAAAAGACCTCCAAGTTCAACAAGTCCCACCTTCCATTTTGGTGGGAATAGTTACAAAACACAAGAATTTCCAGACCAGACCCTCAAAGACCTTCTGACACGGGTGGGATTTCCTAATTGATGTGGCTGTGGGGATATTGGGGTCCTCATGAAACACCCTTTACCTCCCACAGTACAAAACCTCTGGGGAGACCCTTTAACTCAGTCAAATGCACAGTGTTTCTCTCCCTGGATTTTTCATCCTAAAATGTTGGGACAGGATTTAACTGCAAATTCCAGGAGCCTAAATTCAGYGTTTAAGAAGGTTTTCCTCACTGAAAATGCACCAGAGCAGCCAAGATGCCCTCATGGGACTGAAAGGCAAAGGGAACACAAGTGACTCACACTTTTCTGTCCAGCAACTGGAGATTGAGTGGAATATGGACTTAATGATCCCTGTCTCTTCCAACATGCAGTATTCCATGATTCCATGATACCCTGAGGCTGGGAAATGTGCTGGGAGAGGAGCTATGAGGATAAACCCTGGAGAGGGCAGCTGGGCTGCTGCAGACAGTTTGGATCTGGAGAGGCAGGATCCCACCCTTATGGGACCCTCACCCTTTTCCAGGAGAGACAGAGACTGCTGAGTTTCTGCTAGGGAAGAAAAATACAGTCTGGCACTGAACCCTTGAAAGGTTTCCGGCCCTTGGATTAGATGACCTCAGTATGCCTTTTCCATATCTGCTACCTCAGATATAAGGCTTACTGGAGTCTGCTGGGAATTCTTGGGCAGAACTACTCTCTTTTTTCTTTTTCTTTTTTTTTTTTTTTAATAGGGAAAACCTATTTGTTTAGTTATTATTATTATTGTTGTTGTTATTATTACTCATTTCTATGGAAARGTACTCATTGCAGTGAACCCTGTAAAAATTATCAGTCCTAAATGGAATTTCTGCTCAAAATTATCACGTTTCTCACCCAATAGCTTTGAAGACATTTACAGTCCCAATCAGGCATTTAATTCTCTGTTTCTTGGTACAGGATCAGTTTTGACTCTTTGGACATCTCATTTTACTGTTCCTCCATGACAATCCAGGGATAGGCACAAGGTTTGTGGCTTGTTGCTTACAATCAAATGTTCAATTATCTTGTCTCCCTTCTCCAAACCCTTTGTAGATCAATGGTCCTGTGCACCACCACAGCCTCTGAAGGAGATATGGGAAAGGAGGACAGCTGTGGTTTGGARCAAAATCTGGGGTGATCCCAACCTCTCTCCTCAATGATTTAAAAATGATTCAGATGGGAATCAGTTTTCTTCAGAGCAAAGGTGCTGTCACTTGCAGGTGGTTCCTTTCCATGAGTTCTGCCTGCTTAGGTGTGAATACAGATTTGTTGGGATGCTCTGTAATGACAGAAGGGCTCCATAATATTTATGAAARCTGGAATTGGATATGGAAAACAGGCTGGCTTAAAAAGATGACTTTTTTGGGAAGTGATCAGCTTGGCATGCCCTGAAAACATCTTGTTTTCATACAGGGCCAAACACATCCATGGAATCYTGGAATGGTTTGGGTTGGAAGGAAACTTAAAGCTCATCCCATTTRACCCCCTGCCATGGGCAGGGACACCTTCCACTATCCCAGGSTGCTCCAAGCCCTGTCCAACCTGGCCTTGYACASTTCCAGGGATCCAGGGGCAGCCACAYCTTCTCTGGGCASCCTGTGCCAGGGCCTCACCACCCTCATCATAAAATATTCTTTCTTATATGCAACCTAAATCAGCCCTCCTTTAGTTTAAAACCATTAACCCTGGTCCTACCTCCTGCTCTGAGACTGGAGAATTGTAAATTACAAAGTGGTCTAGAGTTCTATCTTCCCAAAACCAGCACCAAATGTCTTGGCCCACCTCAAGAAACTGATTTTCCTGAAGGAGACACCTTCTGGTCTGATCATTGCCACCACCAACCTCCAGAGAGCAGCTGAGGGGTCAGGAGAGATGCCAGCAACCAGAAATCTACTCTGTCCCCAAACTGTGGCATGGAGAAATCCTCCATGCACCAACACTGCCACTAAAAATYCACCCTTGTGAAAGCAGGTGTGCAAGGATGCCAATGTTCTACCTGAACCCCAGCAGATTGAAAGGTCCAGGCTGATTCAGTTTGTTTTGCTTTTCAGAGAAGGGAAAGCAGTTTCATTTTCAATTGTGTCTTCATGCCAAAGTCTGGACTTGTAATGACCATATGGGGCTTGAATCAATTTGCAACTGAGGGAAAAGGAAAATTTTCAGCTAAAGGAATTCTAAATCAGGTTTGTTTGTTTTATAAATGTATTTTGAAGAAAAGCAATGACRGTCAGAGCATGTCTTTCCATGGGAGCAGAAGGGTTCGTATGCCCTTGGGAAATATTACTGCTGAATTCCCTGATTTTGGTCCCAAAAATTCCATCCCCACTGCAGAAAAAAACAGGGGGGACACAGGATGGGACAACTACAGCATCACTTGGGTTGCTCCATCACCCTAATGGGAATATCATCCTCCCCTTCCCGTGCTGCCCATGGGAAAYGGTCCCAGAGCTGGAGGTCCTGGCYTGGAATGAGAGCAGGGCAAGCACGCAAAAGGAGGGGGGATGAGGATGGAAAGGGCAAAAGAAGAGGGAATGGGGATGAAAAGGGCAAGGGGAGAGGTGAGTTGTATCGATTGGTGTGTGAAAGGCTTCCCGGGAGCCCCGTTGCCGAGAGACAGCCCTGGGAGATGCAAGGCTGGAATTAATAACTGCTCCACTGGGGCCCTGTTTGCTCTCCTTGCCCAGAGCCCGAGGACTTTGGTCGCAGCTTATCGCCCGGCCGAAAGCCCCAGGAATGCAGTCACAGGCAAATGTGCTCGTTCACACGACATCTATTAATCAAACGACTCCCCCACCCTTTAACCCTTCGCAGCTCAGGCAGGGGGAGGAGGTGAGCATGGCTCTGCTTTGTCTAAAATCAGGGTCCCAGGGGTCTCTTCAGAGATAGGGGTAAGTTACTCCAGTTAGGATACCGTCCCCTTACTCTACATCCAGGGTTTTCCCGAATTCTCATGGGATTTGTTTTGGTGCTTGCACCTGAAGACATCCTATTCCAGTTAGGGGCCAAGCACCTAACCACTTTAAAATACATTGAAAGCCCCAAATATTGTCACTGAAAAAGTACCACAGACTTTTCCTCCTCTTCACTCTGTTTCACACTTCAGGTGCTGCTTGTGCTCACGCCAGGGTGGTTCTGCAGCTCCCCTGAGCCGTGGCTCCTCTGTGGCTGTGCACATCTGCACTGGGATTCTCTCTGCTCTGAGCAGCACAGAGCCCATCAGACACACCCTGGGGACACACAACACCACGGGCAAATGTCTCTGCTGCTGCTTGGAGCAGGTGGGATTTACCCCAACCTCACAGAATCATAGAATATCCTGAGATGGAGCTTGGTGCCTCCATGGCAACACCAACCACACTGGAATGATGGAATCATGGAATCATTAAGGTTGGAGAAGATCATGGAGTCCAACCATTATCCCAGCTAGGCCAGGTACYCTCCTAAATCATGTCTTGGAGTGCTGTGTCCCTCTTGTCTTGCTGCTGGGTGTTTTAGTCTGAAATGTGCAGAGAAATATGTTCCTGCCTTCAGACTGAGGAAGATTTTCAGGCTCTTGACCTGTAAGGAGTCATTGAGCCAGTTCAAATAACCAGGGAGGCTCTGTAGGCCCTCCATGGTGAGGGAAGGGGCAGTGGCACCTCCTGAGGACAGTTCAGCACACCAAAATTAGGCTCCTGCTGTGTAACACCCCCTGGAAATCATCACCTGCTGCATGAAGTGCTGTAAACTGGCCAGGYTGAACATTGCTGCATTGGTTACCCTGAGATGTCACCTCACCCTRGTCCACACCCTGAAATCCATGGGCTGGATCAACAAGTCAATCAAAAACACCCTTCAGGAAGGTCACAGGGATACCCCAGTGCTGTAAGACACATGTGAGCCTGGGAAATGCCACTTGGGCATTTCCTGGCTCCTACAGAGGGTCTGGAATGAATCCCAGGAGAAGCAGCTGGGACAGGAATCCCACCCATCCTACAATGGACTCTGAGCAGCCTCTGGCGTGGTGACCCYGAGTGGAGGCTGCTGCTGCTCCTCCCTGTCCTCTGTCCCCTGTTCCTGGATAAACAGAGCCCAGCGATAAGGTCACCATTTGTGAAAGGGGTGGGGACTCAGCAGCCTCAACAAGCCTGCTCAGTTCCCCATCACCTCAATTTTCCACCCCAGCTGGCATCTCCTGGCCCAGTGCCACCCCAGGAGCCCTGCTGGGTGACAGGGTGAGGCCCTGGCTTTTGCCCCAGGCCAGACCAGGATGGAGGATGGGGTGGGTGACTTTCAGCCTTCCCACACCAGGAAGGAAGGATGGATTTTTTTTGTGCGTCACGTCCTGAGGAGTTTTTAGCCCTGGGTCCTGTCTTGTTGGCCTCGTGTCAAGGAGGAGGAGCCAGGAGCTCAAGGAATTTGAGGGAAGGCAGAAGGCACCATGCCAGAGGTGGGATCCGGGGCATTTTTACCTGCTTTTGGGTGCTTTGCCTGATTAATGAAATCTCACAAGGTGAAGGCYCCAGGATCACAATCTCCTTCTTGTCAYGGCAGGTTTCACCTGCTCATGACAGTAAAAGAGAAAGGACATTTTTATTATCTGGCATTTTTAGGCATGCAAAGTTTGGGGTTTTTTTCAGCTGTCAAAGAATGAAGTACATCATTTGGGATTGAACCATTTCATTTCTGAAGCATCACCACAGTCCAACCTCTGTTTTGAGCCTTCAACACTTTCCCCTCCAGATCCAACTGTGCCTAAAATCACAGATTTCTTTTGGATTCAATCAATCCAAAAGATGCACTACAGCTCACCACAGGTCTGTTTTCTATGGGATCAGATTAAACCCTCTCTGAAACATCTGCAGTGGGGGCATCACCTGCTCAAGGCCAGTATTTTGTCTGCTTTGTCCTACTCCTACATGGCCGCCTCTCCTTCTGCTTTTCCACAAGTTATTGAGTAGGATTTGCCACGTCTCTGTGCAGCAAAGGGACCTGATGGGGTCCCTGCATGACAAGCACTAATCASAACTGATTCCTRATCCCATTCCTTCTTTCTGATGGCTCAATGAACAGAGAAAAAGAAGTACAAGCAGGAAAAATAAAAGTATTACGAGTTCTGCAGCTCAAACAACCTCCAGCAAACCAGGTATTGAGAGGGAAGAGGGAGAAAAAATAACACACAAAGCAATTTGACACTTTTACCTGTAAATAATCATTCATCCAAACTCCAGTGATAAGGACATGACACTCTCCAAGCAGATTAGAACCTCAATGGAGAGGAAAACCCTTCTTGTTCCCCCTCTTCCCATATTGTTCCCAAAGAGTTAACAGCAAAGCAGGTCTGCAATTACCCGGGAATAATGGGGTGTGATTGGGGCACTAAAGAGGTGGAATTGATTTTTTTTTWAATTTTTTTTCCAGGCTTTCAGCTCTAGAAGCCCCTCCCTGACTTCCTGGTAACTCATGACCAGCAGGGTCAATAGAGCAGAAATCCTTCTAAAGGGCCAATCTGTATTTGAATTATTTAAACAATGTAGTACAGCCAAGTTAAATGGGGCTTATCAAATGTTACACCTCTCCAGGCCCAATTGGAGACAGAAGGATATTAACTGCTGAGCACTCCACCGATGGCATGGAGAGAGCTGGAAAAAAAGGAGAGTTAAAAAAATGGGAAAAAAAGGGGGACCAAGGCAGGCTGATTTAAGCAAGGGGGAGAAGCAGGTGCCTGCCCAGAAATCCAATTTTCTGGTCTTTTCTCCCATTTGGAGACCCTCCATTCCTATCCTGGAGATTGGCTTTACCCATCCTAATAAATTCCCCAGTTTGGGGGGGATTTAACTCCTTAACCTGCATCATTTCATCCCCTTAGAATGAGAGCAGCTGGAGGGATCTGGAGGATACAGGTCTTTTCTTCACCCTTCTGGAAAGGAAAATAAGGAAGGAATTGTTTCCATGTCACATAGGTTGGGGTTTATTATCCCCAAGTGTGAACTTTGCCCAGGGAGGGCTGGGACATGGAGCTGCCTGCAGGGCACAGTGGAAAAAGAAACAGAAAAATAGTAATAGTAATAATAATAATAGGGATAGTAATAATAGCAATAATAATAATAATAATAATAATAATAATAATAATAATAATAATAATAATAATAATAATATATATTTTATAGTATATCAAATACCTTATATAGTATATATTACATATTATATAGTTGTTATTATTATTATTATTATTATTATTATTACTATTATTGCTATTATTTTCCTTCAAATTTGAGAGCCAGACAACAAAATTTTGTCAGCTGAGAGAAGTTAAAGACCTTGCCCAGCAGCCCCAAAAGGTGGCTGAGAGTATTTTTTTCCTATAAAAATATTTAGTTTCCTTAGGTTTGGGAGCTGAGAATAGATCCAGGAAATCAGCTTTTTATTTTCTAATGAATGTGAAAGTAAACAAGAATCCACCTGGGTGTTTTCCTGGCCATTTGTCCTGCTCTACTCAAAAAATTTCTTGGTGTTTCAGGTGACCGGATGTGCATTGGGAAGCTGGGGGGTCCCAGGTGGGATGCAGGGGGTAAATAGTTCACAGGTAATTCATGCACTGACATTTTCACATGACTTATTTGACCTYGAGAGAAAACAAATGTGTTTGCAAGTAAGAAACAAACTGCAAACAGACCCCAAAGGAGCCTAAATTCACCAGATGATGTATGGATGGGTGAGAAATAATTCACCCACATACAGCTCTGRGGTAAGGATAGAGGGGGAAAGGATTTGTAAGGATTCATTGATCAAAAATGCATAAATATTGGTTTAGTGAGCCACAAAGGTTTCAGCAGAAAGCCTCAAGTTTAAAGCAATTGAGAAAAGAGGGYGAAAAAAAGATTAATAACACTGGCTTAAGGACACACATCCTTCACTTACACAGCTACTGTGCTGCCTCTGTACTAATTAACCCTGTTAATTAATGGGGGTTCAGGTATCAACCTCCTGAGAGCTGATTTTTGTGGAGGTAGGGGATCTTTGCCAACCCTGATGTGAGCTGTCATACCCAGGCTGGACCTTCAGCTGGAACGTGCAGCCAGAGCTGGCCAGGAAAACCCAGAGGGAAACATTTCCTGCTGTGAAAGMCTCTCCCATCCAAACTGGAACATTTCAGGAGACGTTGCTGATTTCACTGAGGTTGGATGGTTTTTTTTTTTTTTGAAATAATGAGGGGAAGGAGAGGAAAATTTTCCTGACTCTGTTCCATCCTTTTTATCAGAAGTTAGGACTATAAGAAGGTGCCTCGCGGCTCAAATCCAGGCCGGTGCTATCTCGCTATTTGACATTATTTGTCATTTGGGGAAGAATTTCAAAATGTTTAGATTTCGTTACYGTTCAAAATGAAGCCCCAAACTCAACTTTTCCTCCCCCTCCTCACCAAGCAGCGTTTGCCACKCTTCCCCAGCCACATTTTTAGGGTCTGCAGAAATCCCCAAAAGAGCTTTTTTTGGGGACAACGTCTGAAACACAACCGGGCGCTGCGTTTGCTCACTCAGATCCAGCCCRAGGCAGCCTCTGCCTCCCCTCCACGGGGGAGTCCTGTCCCTGCCAGCTCTGGACGTCACATCTCCAGCGGGTTCTTCCACCTTGGACGTTTTGCTGAAGGTCAGCYTGGCCAGCAGCCCCTGCTTTCGCACGCCGCCTTCGCCAGGCGATGCTGGGAGGGGACGGGATGGTCACAATATTGGGAAAGCTCAGCCCAAGCAAGAGCAGGGTTTATAAACTCCTGGCCTACCCCGCAGGCTTGCAAGGTCGCCCCTTATCTGAGTTTGCAGAGGGTTTGCAAAGTGCTGGCGGCCCTCCAAATATGTTTGGGAGTTTTTTTTTTACTCGAACCTAAGGCTGCCGGACTCCCACGTTTGACATTTTCCAAGTGCCGCGGGACGGCGAGGGAACAATGTGTGATTATGGCAGCTGGCTGGGATCTGCAGAGCTGCTGGCTGAGGCTTTCCTAGAGCCAGAGCAAGTGTGAAGGCTCAGCAGCCCTGCAGGAGCCACCTTCCTCAGGGATGCTGCAGGGTGGGCAAAGCCAGTGCTCACCCCTTGGAAGCCTTTAAATTGCAGATGGAATAATGAAGTTTTGCAAACTTTTATCTCTGCCTGGTTACCTCTGCTTTGCCTGCACCCTCYTGTTGTGAAACCCTGCAAGACCCTGTGGGCTGCTCAGCCCCATTTCACAAAGAAATGAGACAAAAAGTGGCCACATGGATGATTTGGGGTCCTAAAAGGAGCTCATGGACTCAAACCAGGGTTTCTCCAGGTCTACTCTAACCCCTTCATTGACTCTTTTTCCCTTTTGTGCCTTAATTAATCCATRAGTAGCAAGGSCTTACCATAATTAAAGAGCTGGGTTCACTAATGGATGTGGTCAYTATTGCACAATAATTAAAATGAGCTGAGGTGCCCTTATTCTRAGCTGGGAATATTTCCATTATTTYAGYGGGAAAAGGGAAGAGAGGAAAAGCACGCTGAAGYCAGATAAAAATACAAACTCACTCGTTGTTTTATTTCCCCTTTTTCTTCCTTTTATCTCGCTGGAAAACTGAGTGTGCAGGACAGGGAGTAAAAGAAAACAAAKGAAAGAGGAAGGAAAACCAAAAAACAAAAGTGAGTGTTTCTCCTTCTTTCTCAAGAAAACAAGTCCAGTAAACTTCTTCCAAAACTGTTTTTCACCCAACAGCCGCCTGCACTGAAAAATAACTTTTTTTGGAGGAGGAATGAAAGGAGAGGAATGGCTGGGGAGAAATGGGATGTGCTTAAATACAAATTGCACTGGAAGTGCAAAGGGGGTTATTAGTCAGATAGGGAGGATTATTTTACATCTTGACCACCTCCACAACCACGCGTGCAAGCGCTGCATGAAATGTTGCCTTAATCATCCTGGTCAAAGTCCTTTGGCTACAAGCAAGGCCTTGTTGTACTGGGGACTAACAGRGGGGAGAAATAATAAGGGATTCTATATATACAATTTTCTGGCTTTGGTTGGAAACCCCAGGGTCAGAGCAAAGCTCTGATTTCAAACAACTGTATTTTGAGTGATCCTGTTTATCCCAAGTGTCTGCTGAGGCTTTGACTCCGAGCTATTAATACAAAATAAATAATTTTCGCACGAGCTGTTTTTACCTCCCTTGCCAGAAAAACGAAGCAGGAGCGACACGTGTGAACAGCACAGAGGCAGTGAGGTGGGGCCTTGGGCTTCTGGGATTATTTTTTTGGCTGCTGGATGACACATGGAGCACTGCTGGCTGAGGATGCTGAGGAAGACCATCASCCAGCCCAGTGAAAGATGCTTCTGCAGCACACATGGGATGGTGGGGGGTTCCCAAGGTGTTTTATGGCATTTAACTGCTGATGTTTGAGGGAGGGTCTGACCTGACTCTCTGTGTGCAGTGTGTGAGCCCAGACYATGCAGATGTGCTGGTACAATACCTGGGGGTGTTGCAGATGCATCCACAGGACTGTCTTTCTGTGGGGCTCAGTGGAAATGTGTTTTTTTGGGAAGCAGGGATCGCTCAAAGACTCTCATTACCTGTGGTGTGGGACCCCTCCAGGCTGGTGGAATGCACTTGGACCCAGAGCATTTGGATGCTCAGGGCAGGGAGCAGGYGGTCAGGAGATAAAGGCAGGGAATCCCTGCTCAGCTGTGTTCCCAGCAGATGCCAGGGATGAGCTGTATTTGCTCACCTGGGGCTGAGCCCCATCCCATGCCAATGGCTGTGCAATCACCACCCACTTCCCTTCTCCAGCTGCTTCCCTGATCCCCTTTTTGCAAYTTGATGTCTTGAGCTCACCAGGTCTCTGCACCTTGGTGAAGGATTTCAGGTCTGGTGATGGAGTGAAATGGGAGGGAAGCTCAAATGGTGCCAGGCACTCCAGGAATGAGGGCCTCAGGGACAGGAAATAATCCTGCAAAGCCTCTGCAGAGGCCACTTGGCTTCCTGAGGTGTACCTGAAGGGCAGTGTCCTGCTATTGTTCTCCAAAAAGCACTTTGAAGTCTCTATCACTTGTTGTGCACCTCATAATGAAGGGGCTTCATGAGGGTTTAGGGGTTCAGAAGTGAGGGTGGGCTTGGGGGCACCAGRGAGGCAAGGAGAAGGCAGCTGGTGAAGGTGCCAAGTGATTGCCTCTCAAAATTCCAGGCCTCAAGAACAAATTCTTCCCTGTGAGGGTGGGGAGGCCCTGGCACAYGTTTCAGAGAGAAGCTGTGGCTGCCCCTGGATCCCTGGAAGTGTCCAAAGCCAGGTTGGATGGGGTTTGGAGCAACCTGGGARAGTGGAAYYTGTCTCTGCCCATGGCAGGGGGTGAAACTGSGTGAGCTTTAATGTCCCTCCCAACCCAAACCATTCTGTGATTCTGTGATTAACCCCTGTCCATGTCAGGAATTCAAATCAGCCTGGGAAAAGAGGGAATCCRTGCTCCCACCATGGCCCCTCCACCCAAATAAGCACCAGATCTCTCCCATCCCTGCTGGATGTGGATCAGGCAGGGATGCAGCTGACCCCGGGGTGTTTTCCATGCTCAGACTCACTCAGGTACAAGGAAGGACCTTCAAAGCTGCTGCCCCAAGGACCTGGAATCCAAGGCTCCCTCCAGGGCAGGCGGGGGAGGCACTCACTGCTGCAGGGACTGGGGAGCGCACTGCTGCCTGGAGTCTGGGAGATGCAGGGAGAGCAAGCAGCTGGAAAAGTGCCTGGCGTTCGTGTCTGGGCCCTGGCATTCATGTCTGGCCCTGGCATTCGTGTCTGGGCCCTGGCATTCGTGTCTGGGCCGGGCATTCAATGTCTGGGGCCTGTCACTTTTGGTGCTGGTTTGAAGGATCGATTGAACTCTGTACTGATCAACGGAGAAAACTACCTTAAATTATCAAGTTATAGAAAAATAAAATTTTTTTTTAGGCAGTAAGGTGTCCAAGACAGGATCTGTGTCCCACAGTGGTGTAAAATCTCTGTTAAACTACTGGGATGCAGAAGCACACAAGGCTTTAGATATACAGGTGCTTCTTAAGGGGAAAAATATTTGAAGATAAGGATTTAAACACATCCATGTTGATTCTGGTTSTGGATATCCATTGCTTGTAATCTTCTATATTCTTTTATATTCTTATATATAAATATAAGAATATTTACAGATAAATCTATTAAATATAATATATTTATTATATTTATATATAGTATAAATATAAATATATTATACATTATAATATATAGCATATTATATAATATATAATATATAATATATAATATATAATATATAATATATATTATATATTATATATTATATATTGTATATTGTATATATTGTATATTATAATATATATTATATATAATATATATTATAATATACAATATATTCTTATATAAAAATATAAGAATTCTTACAGATAAATCTATTACATTTATAAATCACTGCAAGACCAACTCCATCTCATCTTTTCCCARCAATATCTCTTTCCAGTTTGGAGGAAGGAAGTGTGAGCACAGTTCATCACTGTCACAAGTTACACATTTCAGTTTTCCATGTTTGGCAAAGTCAGGGCTCAGCTTAACCCTAGTGCACAGCACCAGCTTGACTTCATTGTCCCCCCTGGAGATCCCAGTTACCATGTTCATAAGGCCTGGATCTCAAATAGCACCTYGACACACAATAATGTAACTAAATACCAATAAAATAATGCAGATCCTGCCCATCATTCCTGACACAGCTCAGGATCTCCAAAGGAAACTTAGGAATAACCCAAATCTGGGGTCCCACCAGTGCCCAGACAGGAGAGCTGAGGGCCCAGCTGGCTTTCCATGAGCCACAGGCATCCATTAACAACCAGCTCCTGGGCTCCTCTAAGTGTGCTCAGCCTGACTTGGTTTTATTGGCATCACCCATCTCCCAGTAAATGTGATAAGAGAGGCTGATTAGCCATGGCCATCAGACTGGGCTCYGAACAAGTCTCCAGCTGGGCTGTCCTGACCACATGTGCTCCCCATGCCACGCTTCCAGGCCCAGGAGGCTCCAATGAAGATTGTCCGTGGACCTCATTGTTTACTTTTAGGCCAGCATCAGAATTAAGACCAATTTAGCTGCCCCTTCTTTTCCTTTTGTTTCTTCTCCCGGCTCAGTCTAAACATGCATCTTCAGAAAGAGACTTTTTTATTGCCAAGACAACGTGTGATAAGGAAAGATCATRTGTCTGCAAGAAAATMACTTCTGTGGGGTTCAGAAAGTGGTCCCAAGGGGCTGATTCCAGCACAGGAACAGCCCCTGGGGGACATTAAGGAATTACAACCCTCACGATAAGGCACTTTTCTTTTATAGTTTTTTTATTTCATAGCAATAGTCACAGCTTACAGATAAGGGCAACATACATTTTGTTTAACTAGGCTCTTGTTCCTTGGTGTGGGGCTCAGAGTGAGCTGGCATCCATCAAACTCTTTTGTGATTTACATGAATACCTGATTCTCCTGATAAGGGAAAGTGTAAGTCAACACAGTTCTGTTGTAATTGGGTGTTACCTGTGCAGATACTGAGCTGCTATCTCGGCATCAGCTCACAGCCAGCTCCACTTTACCTTTCCTTGCTAGGTGCACAGAGAATGCCTCCTGCTTCTGCKCTGGCCCCAGGTGTTGCAAGAAGCTGCCCTGGGTGCTCTCAGTCTCATCCACAGGATGCTGGGGGATGCTAAAAGTCCATGAGCATTCAAACAGTGACCAGAAAAAATGACAGAATTYAAATCCTCATCTAAACCCCAAATCKRCACTTCTGGTTCAGCACAACCCTTGGCACCTCTCTGTGTGTTCTACCAAAGATGTGCTACCAGATTCTTATTTTTCTGATATAATTGTTTATCTTAGTGAGCAATATTTCATGTTTATAGTATAAAATAAATATTTCTGAAGTTTGTATGACTGCAGCAATCTCTGCCCCTKGGCATACCAGGACTCCTTTGCAGTAGATGATAGGGATACTAAGACAACTCAAAACCTGAGAAATTTGCAGCCTAAAATCAAACAGAAACAGATTCCAATAAAGGATTTGATGACTTCCACAAACCAGGACTTCTCAGAGGAGAGTCTGTAGCTCCTGCTACCTTTAATGAGATGTCAYTGCCCCAGGAGAAAACTGCTTTACTTCTAAAAGCACCTGGATTTCCATAACAAGAATAACTTGAAACAAAAAAACAAGGAAGGAAAGACCACAAAAGGCCTGAATCTCCCTCCTCTGAGCCTCTGAGAGCCAGAGGATTGAAGAAATTAAATGTAAATCGCTAATCAAACCCACTCATTTTGGGTAAAAGATGACCCAGAGGCTGCTCTGGGTTTTCTTTCTGCCTGACATCTTCAGGAGAGTTGAGCTCAGGAACCTGAAATGGAGAAACAGAGTGGAATTTGGCCAGGTTTTAATGAAGAAATTTGAGTGGAATTTGGCCAGGTTTTAATACCAGCCTGCCACAATTCTGATCTGCCTGGCCTAAGTGACACAAAGCTGCAGGGCCCTCTCAGCAGCTGCTGGTGGAGGGGTCAGGAGARCAGATCCCAGTGAGGTGCACACTGGGAAGACCCCAAGGGATATGGATARGGGATATGGGAGTGGATATTTGGATGTATCTCCCTCTCCAAATCCAAAAAGGAATTGGAGCTATTTCCCAACTCCAAGCTGGGACATTACAGAAACACCCAAAGGTCTTTTATTAAACCAAATTATCCTCTTGATGTGGCATCACCCCCTTGCCATGAATGGGCAGCTCATGGCAGATGTCCCAAAACCCCAGGGATATTCCTRGTGCTGATCCTTCATGGCAGAMSTCCCAAAACCCCAGGGATATTCCTCGTGCTGTGCAGGATTTTACAGCAGTGCTGAGAAAGGCAGATGTGTAGATATGCATTTCTATAAAATGCATATTTCATAWGTTAATATGCAGGTTTAAGAGGCAATTTCCTGGCTTAGTCTAATTCTCCTATTAGATGTTTTCCTTCACACTCCACCTTCATGGCAGATGTCCCCAAACCCCAGTGACATCCCTGTGTCAATCCTACACAACTGCCCACATGGAAAAAATGTTGTTTTCTGCCAGCAAACCCCCAGGGCTTGATGAATGAGAGCAGAGGCAGGGCAGATGCAGCCTTCTTCTTCCCTGATGTGGGATCCAGGACTCCAACAAGAGTCAGACTCAAAGCCTGATCCCTCCTCAGCCTCCCCAAAAGCTTCTGCTCAGTGCAAAGCCTTGATGGTGCCTCCTCATTTGGGGTATGCATCACTTAAAACATCATTGTGGCCACACCTGGAGCTGAAAATGGGTTGGGTGGGCACCTCTGGGCAAGGGGASATCATGGCTCAGTTGGCTTCAGGTGCCCTTGGAGGCTGGGAATATTTGAAACTGGGAGAGACCTGGAAAAATGCTCCAGCCATGTGGTTGAAAAGGCTGTGTTGGCTTGGGTTTATGAGTTTAAAAGAATTTCTCAGCCACTTTGCTAAAGAGCAGGGTTTTATGGTGGTTCTGAGAAAGGCAGATGTGCAGATATGTATTTATATAAAATGCTGACTGTGCCAGCACAGGAGAGCTCAGGTTTAAGAGGCAATTTCCTGGCTTAGTCTAATTCTCCTATTAGATGTTTTCCTTCACACTAAGTGAAATTCTGACTGAATTAAAGACCCGCTTTTCCTCTTATCTGCTGCTGCTCTTATCTAACTCTGAGGAAAGGCTGGGAGCAGAGACAGCCAGGGCTTGCCATTTTACAGCTCTCCTTCCCACTTTTCCCCTGGGCTCACWTCAAATGCCTGGAAGATTTGTTAAAAACCAGCCTGTTATGCTCAACACAGCCATACAAAGGGAACAGCAATGGAAAAGCCACAAAGTAGATCCATTTCCTGAATATATATACATTTTTTTTCCCTAGGGGGGTCTCCCAAAACCTCCTAAAAACCCCAGTGAAATTGTCTCCCTGGAGCAGGGACCATCCTTTTATTAAAAGATGCAGGTCTATTCACTTGTGTGAGTCTCCAAGGGTGTCATGAAAAAGGAAGGAGTAAAAAAAAACAATCCTGCTCATTATTTATTGTCAGTGCTCCTTTTTGGGTCCTGAGCCAGGTCAGTACAACCAGCAGGAGCCAAGACACCTCAGCCCCRTCCCTGACTCCACCACTGACTCACTGCTTAGCCCTGGGCAAGTCCCTTCACTTATTTCCATAAAATCACAAAATAATGTGGGTTGGAAGGGACTTCTTAAAGGTTTTACCTCTTTCTCAGCAAAGTCTCTGCCTTGATTACAGAGTTGTCAGTTTTAAGGGAGCAGGATTTTTTGATCCAGCACCAACCTGCTTCCAGCTGATCCTCTCCATGCCATGCTGAAGCAATGCTTGTTCTTAACTAAGAACCATCTTTTGTCCTTGGATTTTTCTCCAGAGTCTTGTCCCACTGTTATTGYGTTTAATCCAGTTTTCCTCTAAGCCCTCCCTTGTCCCAGGCCTCTGCCACCCTCTGTGCTTGAGTGTCCCAGACTTTGCAATGGAGTTGGCTCTGCCAAGAGCTGCACTTCTCACTCAGCCCAGCTTTATCAGGGCCACATTTCCACCGTGTGACATCTCTGTTCCCTAAATTCCCAACACACTTCCAGGCCTTCCAGGCACAGAGGCGTTTGCAGCCCTTGAAACCAAATGAGCCACTCTCCATTTTGCTCACATGCAGGTTTTTTATATTTATCCCTAATTCAGGGCTCTGGCAGCCCAGCTCCCTGCAGCACCCTGCTGTCTCTGGCAGCATCAAACAAAAAAAACCCCAAAATGGGTCCTTTCTCACTGGACCTTCCAGGAAGGGTCCTGCTCTGTGGTCAGCTGGGAATTGCAGCAATCTTTAGAAGATAAGGCTCTGGGGTGAGCTCAGAGCCCCTTCCAGTGTCTAAAGAGGCTCCAGGAGAGCTGGAGAGGGATTTGGAACAAGGCATGGAGGGACAGGACACAGGGAATGGAGTGATTGGATATTCTGATTGTCCTTCCAACCTCTTCCATCACCTCCTGGCAAATTTTAGAAAAATATCCTCTGATTTCCCACCCTCCCCCCACTATAAAACCCAAGAGAAATSTGCTTGCCCTGAGACTGTAGMGAAAAGMGATGRACAGCATGATGAAATGATGGCTCCTGGATYGACACGCCTCTTCCCACTTGGAACAGATACAGATCTGGCCCAAAAATTCCACAAAAAAAAAAAAAAAAAGGTTGAATATCTTTAACACACTAGTCTGATTTAAAAAGAAACAGAAACCTGGAGTCAAAAAGCAGGTGGGTTTTATCACCTCTTTCATTATATAATTTGGCTGGAATGTCCTTCTCTTTMTAAGATGAATGAACCTTCTTGCTGACAGCAACTCCCTTACTTTCCGCTTGCAAACCAAAATTGATGGGATTTTAGGGGGTTTTCTGCTAGGAAAAAAATAAAACACCTTCCCCATTGGAAAGTGTGTTCACCTGTGGTTATGAAAAGCTCTGGAAAACCAGAATACCCTCCTGGGGAAGTTGCACCATTTAGAGTAGAATCATGGAATGGGTTGGGCTGGAAAYGAGCTTAAAGATCACCTTGTTCCAATCTCCTGCCATGGGCAGGGACACCTTCCACACTMCCACCTTCCAGGTTGCTCAGAGCTCCACCCAAAATGGCCTTGAGCACTTCCAGGGATGGGGCATCCACAGCCCAGGACACTTCTGGTGCCTCCTGCTCCAGGTTGGGATAGCCAGTCCCTAGAAACTGGGCCATGAAAAGGACAGTTTTAGGGGTCCTGGGATCAGGTGAMCATCCCTGCAGCTACATCAGGGCTTGGACCTCTTCAAAGGTCAGATGGATCAGATTTTGGGCACTTTGGTCAGCGCCACCCAAATGTGCATGATCCCCATGTTGGATCATCACAAGCATCACCTCAGTGACAGCTGAGCAGGGATAAACCTCTGGATTCCTGGTATTTGCTTAGCAAAGTTCTTTTTTTAGCAGGAAATTTGTGGCCTAACCTCTACACAAATATCCTTCCAAGAACAGGTATGAGGACTCAAAGTCCTCCATCCAGCACAGCATAAGCTGGAGATCTTCAGAACTTTCCTGAACAACCTTAGATTCTTTTATTAGAAAATAAAAGTTTCATTTCTTCTACTTCATCACATGYGCCTGAATAAGAAATACAGAAGCCAGCTACATATTTTCTTTAGACAAGGRTTATCCCAGACAGCTGGAGCCTGGACTTTGCTTCTTCCCATCCTGTGGATTYTGAAGGTTTTTTCTTGCTCCAGCAATTGCCTGTGCTTGCTAGAAGCCACCTCTGCATTTCAAGAGCTCTGCCAAGAGGACAAGAAATTAATGAAGTTTAAATGAAGAGCTGCTCCCTCTTCCAGACGTTTGATCCTTTCTTTTGATTCAGTAAAACCCTGGCAGAGGACTCCTGATCTAATCAMGGGAGCTTGCACTTGGTGATCCAATTACTGCCAAGCTTCTGGACATTTGTTTCTCCTCTGATGAGAACATTTAAAGGTGTGAACTTTTCAGGGGCTGTCTCACTCTGGGATCTCATTTGGGAAAGGCAGGAATAAAATGCTGTGATTTTCTACAGATTTGAGCTGTCTTCAGCCAGTCTGTGAACCCTGATAGCCAGTGCTTATTTCTGCTCTTACCTACAGGTCTCCACCCCTCTGCCAAGCCTGGCTTGAACAAATCAGTCAATGCAAATCTCATCTGGAGGGACGTGCAGCCAGCACATTCACCCAACCTCATTTTTAAGGGGGAGGCTACAGACAGATAACACAGAGACTCTTTTCCAACAGCCCTTCCCCAGCCCAGATGTGCACAAGTTTACAAGAAGCAGTGGCCATAAACTAAAACACAAGAGGAAGAAATTCTTCATGTTGAGGGTGGGAGAGCATGGAAACAGCTGCCCAAAGAGGGTGTGGACTCTCCCTCTCTGGACACATTCCTGCTCCAGGTGACTCTGCCCTGGCTGGGTGTTGGACTAATGATCTCCAGAGGTCCCTTCTAACCCTAAAAATTCTGTGTTTCTGTGGAAGTTGGGCTGAGAASTGATGATTTCACTTCATGAGAGAGTGCAGGACTTCTGCTCTGCCCACTGATTTCCCAGCATTGTTGCCCAAACACCCTCACGTTGCACCCTCAGTCTTTCATGTCCGAAGGTTGCCGCAGTCACCGATCCCACCATGTAGGGGAAAGAGGCTCCCAGGGTCTGCCCTGTGAGATAACATCACTCCAGAGACTCCCAGAGCCTTTCTTGAGGTGCCACTGCCCAGTGTTTGCTCATGTCCTGCATTGTCCCCAGCCCTGATAACTCCTCTGGTCAAGGCTATCAACTCATCAGCGCAGCAGCATCAGCCCCCCCACGTTTGGACACCAAACCCTCTCTGCTGATAGACTTATCCCTAATCCCATTCAGGACRTTTTTGATCAATGGATAAATCTCTGTTTGTGTGGCCAAATCCCTRCTGCCTTGTCTGTGGGCTGGGTGTGGGGATAAATGTCCTCAATGTCCCCCTGGGCTCCTCGTGCCATCCCAGATCCTGACGATGTGGAGAGCACGTCGCAGTCAAGGCTTAACCTCACAGGGCTTTTTTACCTTTATTTGAGCAGATGYACAGCTGAGGTCCCAAAAAAGGGTGCTGTGGCCTCTGCAGAATCCCAGGACAATTTAAAATTGAGCTGGGAATTCCCAAAGTTTAAGGACATCCTTCTCTTCCAACAGCACCGCACCAYCTCAGGGTGTTTTTGTGCTGGCAGCTGAACACAGAAGCCTTGGCCAGAGACACTTTTCCATCTAAATTCCCAATATCTTTTTAAAGACGTGACCATTTTCTATGCTTTTATTTACCCAGCAACCCTCTTCCAGTCACTGGGGAGGAGATAAGGACATATGAGGAGACCTTGATCAGATCAGGACCCACCTGACAGGACAACAATGGGGTGGAAAAGAAGAAAGAACAAAAAGGAAAAATAAAAGCTCTTGATGATCCAGGCTCAAAGAGAGGACAAATCTGAAAGGAAGAGTTCTCCCCTAAACAATTCTCTTTTATTTCTTTCACAAATGTCAGTATAAGGCATTTGGGCTCCAGCATCAAACCAGCAGCAGAGAGAAAAAAAATAGAGAGGGGGGAAAGAGAAATCAGAAAAAAAAGAGAAAAATAGGAAAAAATCTATATACATTTTCCTTACTTTTTTTTTTTTGACCCAAAATGAAATTGATCCCAAATTACAAAAAAAAAAAAAAAAAAAAAATCCCATCACCAACAGAAGATGTTTTCACCATGTGGTCAATATTGGCGGTCAACTACAAGGGAAGGAAGCAAAAAGAATTTCACAAAAGGCTCTGCCCTTGAGGCCCAGCTGGATCCTCTTCAGATGCTTCCCAGTGGTGTCCAAATCATTGTCAGTAACTGGTGGAGAGGGACAATCCTTGGAGGTGTCCAAGGAATGACTGGATGTGGCACTCAGTGCTCTGGGCTGGTGACAAGGTGGGGATCAGTCACAGGRTGGACTCGATGGTRTTGSAGGTCTTTTCCAACCTGAATGATTCTGTGATTCCATGATCCTCTGATGTGAACTCATGGCATCTTAACTCCCACATCACCTCTGATCTGGGGATGAAATCCCAAGGACAGACAAAGGGCAGGAAATGAGGCAGGTGCAGATGAGGCCCCAAGATGTTCTTCACACAACCGACCACTGGGAAATGGAGGATTCTGGGGTGTCATCAAAAAAAACTGTGATTTGATCCAAATGGGATATGAAATGTGGCAATCAAAGAACCACAGAACCATGAAATCATAGAATGGTCTGGGTTGGAAGGGACCTCAAAYTTCATCRAATCCCACCCCAGCCATGGGCAGGGACACKTTCCACTGTSCCAGGCTGCTCCTGTCCKACCTGGCCTTGGACACCTCCAGGGAMCAAATCCCCTGTTCTTCCTAAGAGATCCTTGCCTACAACCTCAAGGACTGGAACAATGTGACCCCTCTGTGATGCTGGGATTTGCTCAAAGAAGAGGTCAGTACAAGAAACACCTGCAAGGGGTGATGGTAAAAACAGGAATCGGATGCCAAAATAAAAAAAAGCATTGGGGACTTTTTATATATCCTGGTATTTGTGATGGAGTTCTGTGGTTCTCATATTTTTAATTTTCCATGTAAGAGGAAAAGCAAGGAAGAAAGAGTTAAACACAAACAGCCCTGTTGTTTTTTGGCTTTTTATTTTTTCCCTTTGTGTATTTTGGTTTTGCTTGAAATMATATAAAATGTAACAACTTTTGCCCCTGATGTGGTTTTCCCACTGCACACTGTGAACAGTCAAGGCTTTTTTAAGGCTGAATTCTGAAAATGTTCTTTATTCTCTATACAAACCACCCTCCCCCAAAACAACAAGGAGAAGAATTCAGATTTTTTCATCTATAATTAGTAAAATTATTAGAAACATTTAAACTTCTTGCTTAAAGCACTTCAAGCCCAGCTTTTCTTTTTATTGAGTTGAAACAGCAATTCATCCAGAAAAGTCTTAGAATTTTATTTTCTTAAAGAAAGCAAACCAAACAAAACCAAACAAAAAAGCCCAAAGTGAAAGTAAAATTCAATTAAATTAAAAAGAAAATTWAAAAAAACTACRAARTAATAAACTTTGGAGCTTTGTCCAGACAGAAACAACAAATAATGAACATTCCAGTTTGCTGGTTTTGTATTTCCACCTCTTCCAGATGGAACACAAATAACATTTTCTTTGATTTTGGGAAGATTTTCCACTGGGGAAAAAAAGTGTCCCTTAATGCGTTCTACCTTTCAAGGGTGTTTTCCTGGAGTGAACATTACATGTGCAGTTTTACCACAGACTGGATGGAAAGGTGTTAAAAATGAACCTTTATTTTTATTCTATTGTCAGAAGAAGACAGTTCATCAGGAGCAGATATTTTGGGAAGGAACCCTGTGTGAGGTGCCTGCAGCCATTTATCCATCTGGTTTAGGTATCTTTGTGTGTTAACAACTGGAATATGCTCCAATGCCTCTGGTGTCCTGCTGGAACTACAGTGAGATTTCACAGCTGTTCTGCCAAAAATCCATAATTCTGTGAAAAGGCACGGGACTAAGTGCTCTGGGAGGGATGGGTCCTGTCCTGGATCTGCTGTCCCCCAAAAGGCCTTTAATCCCCCTTCTCCTTGTCTTCCTGGATAATAAGATCCACCCACCCTGCAGTGCTGTTGGGAGGCTTCACGTGGTAATCTTTATAAAGTGCCATGGGATCTTTTGGAAAAGAGAAAAMAAAAAGGAAATAAGAAAAAAGCAGGATCCAGCCTGATTTTGGTGTCACACAGCAAGGAGTGGCTCCCAGGGAGATARAGATGATCTGTAAGRTCCRTTCSAACACAAACCATTCTGTGATTCCATGATTTTGTGGCAAAGACAAGCTCAGGATCAGGAGCAGTTATCACTGCAGAGCCCAGCAGCCACCCTTCACTTATGCTCCTGGCTGCCAGTGAGGGTGACACTGCAGGGACATTTCTCCAGCCCATGGAAAGAGCTGTTCCTTTGAGATGTCTTTGCCTTTCTGCCCTGAACCAAATCTGCTTTGTCCACCTTGGCCCTGGTGGGTAGGACAGGATGGAGCCAAGCCTGAGCTGCTCTGTCATGCAAGACAAAAGCCAATTTCTGGGGAATGAAAATTCTCTGGGGAGATCTTAGAGCCCCTTSCAGYGCCTAAAGGGGCTCCAGGAGAGCTGSAGAGGGACTGGGGACAAGGGATGGAGGGACAGGACACAGGGAATGGCTTCCCACTGCCAGAGGYCAGGGATGGATGGGATATTGGGAAYGAATTCTTGGCTAGGAGGGTGGWGAGGKCCTGGCACAGGGTGCCCAGAGAAGCTGTGGCTGRCRCTGGATCCCTGGAAGTGTCCAAGGCCAGGCTGGATAGGGTTTGGAGCAACCTGGGACAGTGGAACATGTCCCTGCCCARGGCAGGGMGTGGKACTGGATGATCTTTAAGGTTCCTCCCAACCCAAACCTTTCCATGATTCCCTGACTCTCTACAACAGCCAGAACTACACATTCAAGCCCAGAATTCTCCTGTCTCTGACTGGTTTGGTGGGATTTTTGTTCATTTAAACTAAAACCCTTCAAAACTTAAACCATTTTCCAAGATTCCACCTCTCTCCTGCTGCACTGTGAGTCTTGGGAATCACATCATTCCTGACTTGTCCAGTGCTTGAAAACTCAGAGGTGCATCAGCTGCCCAACAGACACCACAGTTTATTAATAATATCAACACTGCAAAAATGATCCAAGAACAAGGGATAATTACACATAAATTTGGCAACATGCCTGTGTATTCTTTCCTCTTGCACTGCACTGGAGTTTTGCCGGATGATATTATCATTTTCTGATTAAATGAACTTTCATGTCATTGTGCCTTTTACAGTTACAGCCTGTGGTGTATTTTCTTGCTTTTCCCCATGGATGACAAAATGCCACCTTCACCCAGGGTTTCCCATCCTGGGCAGCATTCCTAGGTGGGTGTGAAGCTGCAGGATGGGTCCAAAAGCCAAAGGCAGACTGGATMTCAGCAGATTTAAGGGAGCATCAACTCTGCTTCTCTCTGGTAACATTGGTGCATCAAAAATATTACACCAGTGATATTTTTCTTTACAAAGCCAAAAGAGGATGAGAAAAAGGAAGAGGATATTCCTAATGGTAGAAGAAAACTGAGATCTTTATTTGTGCAGCCATAAGAATCTCAGTGGCATTGTCTGAATTCCTGCTGCCCTGAGAGACACCAGGGAAGGCTGCAATGTTCACTTTGCTGGAGAACAGCAATGCAAGGGGGATTTTGGTGGGATATTTCTGGAAAATTGGGTGAATGTTAATTAGGAAATTAGAAAAATCCCATGTTGCTGCCTCAGCTCCAGAAATTGTTGTGTGGATGACATGGAAATTAAATACAATCTGAAGGAACTCTGGCAGCACTTAATASAACCATGGAATTGCTRAGGTTGGAAAAGCCCTCTAAGACCACTGGGTCCAACCATTCCCCAAAACAGCTAAGGTCACCACTGAGCCCTGTCCCAGAGTTCCACACCCYRACAGCTTTRAAATCCCTCCAGGGATGGAGATGCCACCACTGTCCTGGGCAGCTGTGCCAGGGCTGGGCAGCCCTTTGAGTTCTCCTTTCCTTTGCAAAGTTGAGGGGATCTGGGAGAGGCTGAGCTCCAGCCCAGTGTCCAAAGTTCAGGAATTCATCCAGGATAATTATTCTCAGGTACTCAACCATTTGCAAATCCAGGTGAGAGAGAGGAGATTCCAGAAATTCGCCCTCTGCCCCAGTGTCCCTATCTGGAGGACATTGCCAACCTCATATTACAAATTCACCCTGCACAAGGAGTTTTTTTTTTCCTTTTTGGAAAAAGACCAGACATTTTTTCACCTTTTTTTTTCAAACTTTCTTTTAAAATTGTCAATATTTTGGGGTTTTTTGACTGGCATCTTGTCCAAGGTCAAACCATCCTCCTGCATTACCACTCAGTCCCGCCAGCCATGCCTGCACATGAAACCGCTGCTTGTCCTTTGCTCACGTGAGCGCATTTCACATGGATTTGGGCTTGGAAATTCAGTGCTTGGACTTTTTGGCATGAAAAACTATTTTGGCTTTGGGGCTTTACTTTATGTGACATCTACCCCTTTTATTTTTGTGTTTCTCTCCACAATAAGTGCATTAATTCAACCGCTGCGCAATCCAACCATCGTGCAGAGAGAGAAACAATTTTTCAGCGCGCAGAAGGAACTCAGCCACAAAACCTCTATCCTCCCCAGAGGGCATAAGATTTGGTCAGGACTGGCTTTTTTTTTGGTTTTTTCCATCACCGCATCCAGCCTCGGCGCTGCATCTCCTGGCAGCGGGTGCGCGATGCTCGGAGGGAGCGCAGGGACTCGGAGGAGCGCAGCATCGAGGGAGCAGCATGGAGACGAGGTCGGAGGGCCAGGACATCGGAGGGAGCTCAGGGATCGGAGGGAGGCAGGGGCATCGGGAGGGAGCTCAAGGGCATTGGAGGGAGTTCAGGGGCATTGAAGGACTCAGCAGGCATCGGAGGCGCGCGAGGGGCATCGGAAGGGAGCGCAGGGGCATCGGAGAGGTTCAGGGGCATCGGAGGGAGCTCAGGGCATCGGAGGGAGCGCAGGGCATGGAGAGTTCGGCCGAGGGCGCTGCAGGGGATCGGAGGGAGCGCAGGGGCATCGGGCTCCGGCCCTGCACCCTTCCCTTCCTTTCCCTTCCCTTCCGGCGGCGCTGCCCGGGCAGTGACCCCAGCGCCGGGGAGTCTGGAGCGGAGCCGGCGGCCGCCGCTCGCCGCCGTCAGCCCACACCTCATCAATAGGGCTGACAGCCCGGCCCCGCCGCCCGACGGCACCGCCGCCGGCACGGCACGGCTTGGCACGGCCCGGAGCGCGGGCTGCGAGCAGGGAGAGCCCCGAAGGTGGGCTGGAGGCAGCGCCATGCAGCCGGGAGATTTGGGGAGAGAAGTTGGGTGCAGAGAGCCCACGGGGTCAGGCTGCAGTAACCCCACAGGATTATCCAGGGATCCCATGGGTCTGGGATGACGCAGCATCATTGTGAGGGGCTACGAACATCCCAGTGGGGCTGGAAGGGGGGTACAGGGGTGTAGGGACCCCACAGTGACAGGTAAGGGCACACAGTGAGTAGTACAGGCGAGTGAATGTAAGACAGTTGAGAGAGATACAGACACGTGTTAATAGATGGATAAATAAATGGATTTCTGGAAAAGTAGATGGCACCAAAAAAAAGCAAATAAGACACAGGATGAGTAGGGAGTTACAGAGATTATGGATATAGGGATATATGGCTACATGATGGTATAGGGATATATAGATAAAAATGGATACATGGATAGATGATGGATAAATGATATATGGATAGATTAGGGATATAGGGTTATATGGCTAGATGATGGGTATACGGATATATAGATAAATGATGGATAAATGGATATATGAATAGATGATGGATATAGGGATATATGGATAGATTATGGATAAATGGATGTATGGATAGATGATGGATATATGGATATATGGTATAATGATGGATATAGGGATATATGGATAGATTATGGATAAATGGATTATGGACAGATGATGGATATAGGGATATATAGATAAATGATGGATACATTTGATATATGGATAGATTTAGGGATAATGGATATATGGATAGATTAGGGATATAGGATGGATAGATGATGATATAGGGATATATGGAAAGATGATAAGATAGGGATATATGGATAGATGATGGATATTAGGGATATATGGAAAAAATAAATAGAATAAAAAAAAAAAAACATAAAGATGATGGATAAATGGATTTATGGCTAGATGATGGGTGGTGATGTTGGTGGGGTTCCACATTCCCAGGGCTCCATCCCAGGCATTTCCAGGCACAGCACCCTTCCCGCCTGACGCACGATGCTTTTCCAGCCTTCCAAGGATGGAAGGGTTTTCCATCACCGCCGCTGCTCCTGCCAGACGCGCGGGCTCCGCCGGGCGCCGGGATGTCCCAGCAGGTGCGCTCCGCACGGGTGCTTCGCTGTCACTGCGTCAAAGGGCGGTGACAACGATGACAGACAGAGCCACACGTGTGCAGGGCGCTGCGAGTGGAGCGGCAAGCAGCCCGGCTGGCGACGCTCCCCTTTTGTCCCCAGCGGGTTCCCCCCACTGCAGTGATGTTTCCCCACTCGCCCCCGCGCTGGTGGCCCCGGGGGATCCGCAACCACGGCTGAGTGTGTCCGCAGATGCCACGCAGACTTTCGTCACAGCGCCGTGGCACAGCCCCTGTGTCCCGGGAAGGTCCCCTCTGAGCTGGGCTTTCACTTCTCCCTACCAAACCAGAGAATC
The DNA here is from genome assembly GCA_002167245.1 of Sporophila hypoxantha. Lineage (NCBI taxonomy): Eukaryota > Metazoa > Chordata > Aves > Passeriformes > Thraupidae > Sporophila > Sporophila hypoxantha. The sequence continues at coordinate 472,270 of NDFG01000383.1, read as the reverse complement.
CCAGACCGGGAAATTCAAAGCCCTGACGTTTTAGGCTCAATTCACTCGATTTTGGCAGTAAAGCTGGCAGGAATGCAGCGCATTGACCCAAGCTGTATTTTCAGTGTTCTATGGACACATCTGTGCCCCCACGCACGCACACACAGTGGCACCACATGTCCTGTGCTTCCCGTTCCCTAGAGATCCCCGTTTCCCAAAAATCCCGTTGCGGGTGGATTTTGGATTTTGTCTGTCCCCAGATTTCCACAGCACTGACTCTCACTCCTCAGCCTCTCCCCTCCCGCTGCATCAGAGCACGATCGCTGCTCCACGCACCTCTGCATCCAGGGATTGTCCCTGAGGAAGTCACTTGTACTTATTTCCACTGGGGGTAAAAAAAAAAGGGGGAAACCCCAAGAAAAAGCAATAATATGGTTTTTGGGGGTAGAGGGGTGGTCAGAAAGGTTTAGAAGTTCCCCCGAAGCTCGCTGAGCCCTGATGATGCTCGGCCGCCCTCCTGGCTTTGGATGGGGGAGGAGGCGGGGGGTGGTGGCATTTTGGGACCACTGCGTGGACGTAGTTTGTTGGGAAAGCGCCTCTGAAAGGCGCGACAAGAGCTTTGGTTAAGCCGGGCGGCGGTGGCAGCCCACAGCGGGTCCCTCTGTGCGGGTGTCCCTCTGTCCTTCCCGCGCGCTCTCCGCAGCGTCCGTGGGTTTTCCTTGCTTTTGGGTGTCCGAGAGGTTGGCGAGCAGGGGTGCAGAGGGTCCCGGAGCGGGGACTCCAAGGCTCCGCAGAGAGGAGGGTCCAGGATCTGTCCCCCAGGAGGGCAGGGGTCCATCCTTCTCACCGCACAGCTCCAGGAGGGCTGGCGCTCGGGATTTCCCCCTTTTTGCTGGATCTGGAGAGGGCTGAGGGGCAGCACCCCCTCGCACTCCAGCCCTCCCAGGGGTGGGAGGGGGCGGGAGGAGGCGATGCCGTGCCGAGACGTCTCCTGGCTCGCAGGGAGCCTCGTCCCCCACTCCCGGCCATTCCTTCCTCCCAAACCAGCCGGTCCTGCTGCACAGCCCCAAAAATTCGGGGGTGCAGCCGTGCCTTGCCCCCCTTTCCCTCCCAATTGCACCGGCTGCTCTAACACCAGGCAGGGACAGCCTAGAGACACCCACAGATAGATACCTATGGATAGGTACCTACAGATACCGTATAGATAGATACCTATAGATAGATACCTATAGCTGATCCATACCGCCCGCAGATGCCACCCAGCGTAGGCACAGGAATTTTTTGGAGGCCATTTTTTCCCCTCTCCGCTGTCCCGAGGTGGCCGATCCCCTCCCAGAGTCTGTAACTCTCATCGGAGAGGTTCAGGGGCATCGGAGGGAGCTCAGGGCATCGGAGGGAGCGCAGGGGCATCGGAGAGGTTCAGGGGCATCGGAGGGAGCTCAGGGGCATCGGAGGGAGCGCAGGGGCATCGGGCTCCGGCCCTGCAGCCCTTCCCTTCCTTTCCCTTCCCTTCCCGGCGGCGCTGCCCAGGGCAGTGACCCCAGCGCCGGGGAGTCTGGAGCGGAGCCGGCGGCCGCCGCTCGCCGCCGTCAGCCCACACCTCATCAATAGGGGCTGACAGCCCCGGCCCCGCCGCCCCGACGGCACCGCCGCCGGCACGGCACGGCTTGGCACGGCCCGGAGCGCGGGCTGCGAGCAGGGAGAGCCCCGAAGGTGGGGCTGGAGGCAGCGCCATGCAGCCGGGATGTATCTGGGGAGAGAAGTTGGGGTGCAGAGAGCCCCACGGGGGTCAGGCTGCAGTAACCCCACAGGATTATCCAGGGATCCCATGGGTCTGGGATYGACGCAGCATCATTGTGAGGGGCTACGAACATCCCAGTGGGGCTGGAAGGGGGGTACAGGGGTGTAGGGGACCCCACAGTGACAGGTAAGGGCACACAGTGAGTAGTACAGGCGAGTTGGAATGTAAGACAGGTTGAGAGAGATACAGACACGTGTATAAATAGATGGATAAATAAATGGATATTCTGGCAAAGTAGATGGGCACCAAAAAAAAGCAAATAAGACACAGGAATGAGTAGGGAGTTACAGAGATTATGGATATAGGGATATATGGCTACATGATAGGTATAGGGATATATAGATAAATAATGGATACATGGATAGATGATGGATAAATGGATATATGGATAGATTAGGGATATAGGGTTATATGGCTAGATGATGGGTATAGGGATATATAGATAATGATCGGATAAATGGATATATAATAGATGATGGTATAGGGATATATGGATAGATGATGGATAAATGGATGTATGGAGAGAGTGGAATATATGGATATATGGATAAATGATGGATATAGGGATATATGGATAGATGAGAGATAAATGGATATATGGACAGATGATGGATATAGGGATATATGGATAAATGATGAACATTGATATATGGATAGATTAGGATAAATGGATATATATGAATAGATTTAGGGATATAGGGATGGATAATGATGAATAAATTGATGTATGGAGAGATGAATGGATAAATGGATGTATGGATAGATGATGGTATATGGATATATGGATAAATGATGATATAGGGATATATGGACAGATGAGAGATAAATGGATATATGATAAATGATGGATATAGGATATATGGACATGATGATGGATAAATCGATTATGGCTAGATGATGGTGGGTGGTGATGTTGGTTGGGGTTCCACATTCCCAGGGCTCCATCCCAGGCATTTCCAGGCACAGCACCCTTCCCCGCCTGACGCACGATGCTTTTCCAGCCTCTCCAAGGATGGGAAGGGGTTTTCCATCACCGCCGCTGCTCCTGCCAGACACGCGGGGCTCCGCCGGGGCCGGGATGTCCCAGCAGGTGCGCTCCGCACGAGTGCTTTCGCTGTCACTGCGTCAAAGGGCGGTGACAACGATGACAACAGAGCCACACGTGTGCAGGGCGCTGCGAGTGGGCGGCAGCAGCCCGGCTGGCGACGCTCCCCTTTTGTCCCCAGCGGGTTCCCCCCACTGCAGGTGATGTTTCCCCACTCGCCCCCGCGCTGGTGGCCCCGGGGGATCCSCCAACCACGGCTGAGTGTGTCCGCAGATGCCACGGAGACTTTGGTCACAGCGCCGTGGCACAGCCCCTGTGTCCCCGGGGAAGGTCCCCTCTGAGCTGGGCTTTCACTTCTCCCTACCAAACCAGAGAATCCCAGACCGGGAAATTCAAAGCCCTGACGTTTTAGGCTCAATTCACTCGATTTTGGCAGTAAAGCTGGCAGGAATGCAGCGCATTGASCCAAGCTGTATTTTCAGTGTTCTTTGGACACATCTGTGCCCCCCACGCACGCACACACAGTGGCACCACATGTCCTGTGCTTCCCGTTCCCTAGAGATCCCCGTTTCCCAAAAATCCCCGTTGCGGGTGGATTTTGGATTTTGTCTGTCCCCAGATTTCCACAGCACTGACTCTCACTCCTCAGCCTCTCCCCTCCCGCTGCATCAGAGCACGATCGCTGCTCCACGCACCTCTGCATCCCAGGGATTTGTCCCTGAGGAAGTCACTTGTACTTATTTCCACTGGGGGTAAAAAAAAAAAAAGGGGGAGGGAAACCCCAAGAAAAAGCAATAATATGGTTTTTGGGGGTAGAGGGGGTGGTCAGAAAGGGTTTAGAAGTTCCCCCGAAGCTCCGCTGAGCCCTGATGATGCTCGGCCGCCCTCCTGGCCTTTGGGATGGGGGAGGAGGCGGGGGGTTGGTGGCATTTTGGGACCACTGCGGTGCCGCAAACAGACGTGACGTTTGTTTGGGAAAGCGCCTCTGAAAGGCGCGACAAGAGCTTTGGTTAAGCCGGGGCGGCGGTGGCASCCACAGCGGGGTCCCTCTGTGCGGGGCTGTCCCTCTGTCCTTCCCGCCGRGCTCTCCGCAGCGTCCCGTGGGTTTTCCTTGCTTTTGGGTGTCCCGAGAGGTGTTTGCGAGCAGGGGGGTGCAGAGGGGTCCCGGAGCGGGGACTCCAAGGCTCCGCAGAGAGGAGGGTCCAGGATCTGTCCCCCAGGAGGGCAGGGGGTCCATCCTTTCCCCCGCACAGCTCCAGGAGGGGTTGGCGCTCGGGATTTCCCCCTTTTTGCTGGATCTGGAGAGGGCTGGAGGGGCAGCACCCCCCTGCCCATCCCCAGCCGGGTGGGAAGGGGGCGGGAGGAGGCGATGCCGTGCCGAGACGTCTCCTGGCTCGCAGGGAGCCTCGTCCCCCACTCCCGGCCATTCCTCCCTCCCAAACCATCCCGGTCCTGCTGCACAGCCCCAAAAATTCGGGGGTGCAGCCGTGCCTTGCCCCCCCTTTCCCTTCCCAATTGCACCGGCTGCTCTAACACCAGGCAGGGACAGCCTAGAGACACCCACAGATAGATACCTATGGATAGGTACCTATAGATACCTATGGATAGGTACCTATAGATACCTATAGATAGATACCTATAGCTGATCCATACCGCCCGCAGATGCCACCCAGCCGTAGGCACAGGAATTTTTTGGAGCCGATTTTTCCCGTCTCCGCTGTCCCGAGGTGGCCGATCCCCTCCCAGAGTCTGTAACTCTCASATTCTCCCCAGCCCCCTCCTCCAGACCCTTCCCGGCTGAAGGAATAAATAAAAGAATTAAGGTAATACTAACAAAACCTCCAAATAATCCCGATTGCCCAACGGGCAGAAGCCGCCGGCCCCATTTATCCCTTTTGCTCTGCTAAAATCACGTTTCCCCTGCTGTTTTTTCCCCCTATTTTGAACCACTTTTCTTATGATTGTTTTAAAAATTCAACTTTCAGCACAGGTAAAAATTTAAATTCACTTTTTCCCCTCTTCCCCTCTGCCCCTCGCCCCCCTCCAGTTCCTAAAGGGTTTTTTAGTGATTTTTTTGCTTTTTTGGAGGGGAAATTTGATTTTTTTTCCCCCATGCATCAACACCGGGAGCTTTAACTCTAAAACCACCACGGAACTAAGTTCGATACGGGGAAATTAATAAAGCAAAACAAAAAAACCCTACAAAATAGGCAACATACAGATTTTTTTTCCTGCCTGGGGCAGAACTGGAGGCTTGAAAGGAGAGAATCAAGGCCAAAGTTTGTTTCCCTGGGTTATTTTCACACAGATTTCGTTAATCGCAAGGTAAAATAAAAAAGCTCCACCGCGTGCAAAACAAAGTTTTGGGTTTGGTTTGGGTTTTTGCTTTGTTTTGTTTTTGTCGCTGCGCTTTGCTGTGTCCCATCTGCTTTATGCGGGAGAAATTGTGTCCTAAATCCTGCTGGGTCACTCCAGGCCGGGGTCGGTGCAGTTCCTCACCTCTCCGAATTCCGGGATGAGCGTTCCCGCGATTCCCGGCTCCGCCGACCGATAATTCCCCGAAAAAAAGAAAGAGGCTGGATCCGGCCACACGCACGCGAAACCATCCACGGGAATTGCTTTTTGTACCTTTTTTTTTRCTGCAAGCAGCAAAGCCAAAACAGGTCCTTGAAATCTTCTCTGCTTTGCTGCTTGAGTGGGTTTAATCAGTTTAAATTGCATTTTTGATTTTTGTGACTTTTTTTTTTTAATTATTTCTTTTTAGTAAGGAAAGAGCTGCTTTTCTGTAGGAATTCAACGAATCTTTAGGAAATCTCTGCTTTGGGAGAGAAAACCGTCAGGGATTTTGCAAAGGAAGGCAAGATGAGTGTCCCGAACCTGGCACATCTGGGTAGGCACTGCTTCAGAGGAGAGATATCAAAAGACACATCGACATATTTAATTCTCTTTTCTTTCCCTGCTAGTCCCGTGTTCTTAAGCCCATTTTTATATATACCTGAATTCATACATATTTTTAAATATACGCGTTTACATGTTTATATATTATAGGTGAATTATTAAACATTATACTTTATATGTTATATGTCTATTTTTATATATTTCATAATTTACATATATACAAAAACAATACCACAGGGCATTATAAATTATAAACAATAAATTATTTCAGTAAGACAGTACATCTATGTTTGCATGTAACACACGTTCCTGTGAATTATAACATACATTAAGTCCCGTTTATACTTTTTACTTTATACTTAATTCCRGTTTATACTTAATTTTTGTATCGATCTACATAAAATTACACACCTTTTATTAATTACATATTTTCCCCCTTGTGCTGAAATTACAAATACGCACAGAGACACCYTTGCTGATGTTTAGTTCTTATGTATTTCTGTGCCTATAATTTTATTTCTATACGGYGCTATAAATATTTTCATCCCGATATTTGGGGTTATCTCCAAATGCGTTTTCCCATTTTGGGGGTTTGGGGAGTCCCTGTGTCCCCTGGGTATTACAGAATAACGTGAGGGCAGAGGATGAGGGAATCCCATCCCCGGGGATTCATTCCCAACCCTGGAGCATCCCCCTAAGTGCTCTCCTCACCCTTCAATAAATCGATTTCCCCATCCCTTCTTCCCCCCTACCCCGTGTCTTTCATACGGAGATTTGAAATTTTAATTCAATATTTTTATTTCCAAGCASCAAAATCCGCTGACCTCTCCCCCCCGCTTCCCACAGACTTAGGGTAGGACCCCCAAATTTCCACGGGAAGCTCCAGAGTGTGGGAAATGTTAATGGTGTGAGAGTTWTTCCCGGGAAACGGGGCAGTGGGACCCCCTGGATGTCTGGAGAGACTCCAGGGCGAAATGAGCCCCTGGGGAGGGCGGGCTGTGGATGTGGGGCTGAYCCCCACGCGGGACTGGGACCCCAAATCGCAGAGGGGTGCAGCACCCCCGCTGCACTTCATCATTAACCTTAAACCCGTCAGAGCATGGAGGGACAGGAAAGGGGTGTCCAGTTTGAGGGGAGCACCCCCAAAKCTGGCTGGGACAGAGAGGAGAGCAGCTGCCACCTCCTCACTCCGCAATTTGGGARCGCGATTTGGGGCAGAAGCACGGAAAAATCTCCCCTGTGCAATATCGCCAACGAAAGGGGCMGACTCCAGCGGGACTGGGGGGTTGMGGGGTGTCTGTATCCCTCAGAAAATCCCCAATTTCTTCTGGGAATCAGGCACGGGCATCCCTGGGGACGCGAGGCCGCCCAGCTGATGAGGCCATGCCCACGGGTCTGGTTTGATTTTATTATTTCATTTTATTCTTTTTTTATTGGTTTTTTTTTTTCCTCTCCTCCACAGCCATGAAACCTGGCGCCCGGCTGATGGTGCAASAGATACCGGCCACCCCCTTCACCCCCCGCTTCCCTCCCATCGCCGCCCACTTCCACGTGACGTGGGAAAACCAGTCAGCGAGTGGGACTGGGCAGCCTGGCCATACTGGGGAGCCGGGAGGGGGGCAGCGCTGCCCCCGATCCCCCCCAGGGAAGCAGGAGCGGGGCATCCCTGAGCCCTCTGCCTGCCCCACAGCGAGGGGAGGGCGTTCCTGCCCCACGGCCTCGCCCCCTCCGCCCCTGTGCCCCCCAGCACTGAAGGTGGGTAGCGCTTCCCTGTCCCCTCGCTCCTCTCCCTCGCTGTCACGCCGGGACCCCAGCGACCTCCCCGAAAGCTTCCTCCCATTGTCCCCTCGGGCTTGAAAAGTGACTCGATTTTGCGCTTTTTTTTTTGGTTAATTTTTTTAATTATCACCACTGCTATTTGTAAGGCAAGWGGGGAACTCGCTCCTTGTTCCCCTCCTGTGAATCCTTGCTCCTCGTTAGGGAATCCTGTGGAAAAYCTCCGTCCTAGGCCGGTTACACGCCAACCGTTCCCTGGGGGTCGGGGGACACAGATCTCCCTTAAATCCCCTTGTTCCCGGCTCGATTCCATCCTTACCCCTTCCCAGCGCTGCCTCCGGCTCCTCTCCCTTTCCTCGGCCGCCTGCCCGTCTCCCGCTGTCCTCCCAGGGTATCAGCCCTTATCTGCTGGTTATCTCTTCTGCTGCTAAATTCAGCCCAGCGGAGGGGTTCAGCCGGGGGAATCTGTTGGTTAAACCTGAAGCAGTCCCAGGAGCCAACTCTCCGGCCATGATTCCCCCCCCTCCGTGCCCCATCCAGCTCRTCTCCCGGTGTGAGGTGGTTTTCGTGGAATCCCACAATTCCAGAARGGTTTGGGTTAGAAAATACCTAAAGGCTCACCCAGTTCCGACCCCCCTGGCCTGGGCAGGGCCACTTTCCACCASACTGGGTTGTTCCAAGCCCTGTCCAAGAGGCTCCCTCCATGATTTGTAGAGAATCTCACATCTCAACTCATCTCACTCCCCTCCCCGGACCCTCCTTGGGAAAGGGGTTTCACCCTGACCCCTTTCCACAAGTGGATTTTGGGGTCTTGCCATTGCAAGCTAAGCACAAGGCCCCAGTGGCATCCCAAGGCCCAAACCCACCCCAAATTCCCCCAAATTTCCCCAAAATTCCAAACCAACCCAGCATGAGGCAAAGCCCCCCTTTCCCCCACCCCGTCCCACGACTCTGGGACGTTCCTCCCCACCCAGACTTACAGCATTCCCAGTGCCCAGTGGGTCACCCCTCTGTGCTTCCAGCTTCTCCCAGTTCCCCARACGGGAAAAACGGGGGAGAGGGATAGAAAACACCTGGAAGAGGGAGTTGGGGCCGCCTCCCCACTTTGGACAGCACTAATGGGGTTGCAGTAGGTAATGTCCCCCCCCTGCTCCTTTAAGTCCCCTCGGTCACTCCTGGCCGAGCTTTAGGGGGTGCGGACACGCGTGGGGCAGGCGAGGGGTGGGAGGGTCGATCCGTCCTTCCCCCTTTCCCTCTTTCCCCCCCGACTTTTCCCTAATTTAACTGCCCCCCACCCCAGCCCTCCCGCCGCCCACATCAAACGCCGGCCCCGGGGGCCATTAACAYCTTAAAGCACCGATCGTACCTGCGGGACAAAGGTTTTTGCTGCGGGCCAGAGGAGAGAGCATCGCTGTCTCTCACCTTCCCGGCTGTGTCCCCCTTCCTTTCACCTCCCCCCCCCTTCTCTAACCTCCTTATCTCCCCGCCCGGGGGGGTCCCGGCCCGGCCGCCGCCGCATCCCGCATCCCATCCCGGCAGCATCTCCCCCTGCTCCCCCGGGGGTGTTGGAAGGGGAGGGCGGGAGGGGAGGGAGGAGGAGACTGAACGACGGTTTTAAACAGCCCAGGCTGATGGTGGAGGGCGGGGGGGTGGGGGGGCGGGAGGTGATGGATGGAGCCCGGTGGGAGCAGCTAAATCCAGGCGGGAGCTAAATTTCCCCTCCGGAGGGACCCGGACTTCTTGCTCGGGGTCTGCAAGAGGCGGCGGGACCTGCTGAAGGTGGGGAAGGTGGGCGGTGGGGAAGAGACAGGGGAGGGGGGTGGTCGGAGGAAAAACAAATCGCATCGCRGGTGGTGTTTTGGTTTTGGCTGGAAGGCTTGCGCCCACGCGGGACCGCTCCGGGGGAAAAAAAAAAGTGGAGCCGAGGGTTTTCCAGGCGCTCCCCATCGCTCTGGATCGCGGCCGGGCTTTGGGGAGGCCCCGCACGAGATGTACCAGAGCTTAGCCATGGCAGCCAACCCCGGCCCGCCGGCGTACGAGGGGGCAGGTGGCTTCATGCACAGCGCGGCCGCAGCGTCCCCGGTCTATGTGCCCACCACGAGGGTCACCTCCATGCTCCCCAGCCTGCCCTACCTGCAGAGCGGCGGCTCTTCCCAGCAAGGCAGCCCCGTCCACTCCAGCCACTCCATCTGGACTCAGCCCGGAGCCGAAAGCGCCGCTTACAACCCTGGATCTTCTCACCCTCCCGTGTCACCTCGGTTCTCCTTCTCCACCAGCACCCCCATCCCGGCCACCTCTTCCCGGGAAGCGGCGGCGGCTTACAGCAGCTCCTTGAACCTTTCTGCTAACGGGAGGGAGCAGTACGGCAGGGGCTTCGGCAGCTCCTACTCCAGCCCCTACCCGGCCTACATGAGCCCCGACATGGCCACGACCTGGACTTCCTCGCCCTTCGACAGCCCCATGCTGCACAACCTGCAGAGCCGAGGGACGCCCGCGGCCGCCCGCCACGCCAACATCGGTGAGCACGGGGCTGGGAGACGGGAGGGGAGGTTTCACCCCGTTACCCCCCCAGATTCTGGGGTACGCACCCCTCCGTGCGTAGGTTTTGGTTTTTGGAGGGAGGAATTCGGAGTGTTGGGGCTGTCTGAGCGGTCTCTCTGGCTGGAAAACATCGGGGTCCTTATTCTTAATTATTCRGCAAAATCACCGTTGCAAAACATCCTCAAAGTTTCCAAAAAGTAAACGAAYTTTAGGGCAGGCCCGGAGCGGCAAGGAGTGATGAGCCGAGATGTGGAGCGAGGGCCTGCTGGCTCCTCGAATAGCTCAGAGGGGATTTKGGGGCTCTGATGGGGATAATTTGAATTATCCCCACGATGTTCCARGGACACGTAGGCAGCCCCTTCTTGAGCTGGCTTTAGGTGGGAACATTGAGAAAGCAAAGTTGGGTCCATGAATTCCAAATCTTCCCTTCGGGCTGTTTTACGTTCTGCTCTTTTAAAAAATTCTCTTGGAWAGGTCGGGCTACAAAAGGGAGAGCGAAGAGAAATTTAGAGTTGAGGTGMGAGAGATGATGGAGAAGGATTAAAAGAAATGCATCCACATTTATAATGGTGCTTTTTGGGAAKCTCAGGCACATCTGAACAACACAACCTTGGTATTTCAGTCTCTCCTTACCCCAAAAAACGTCACTCTGATCTCTTYTGCCGAGTCCAGTCTTGGAGCCTTTCATTTCGTTAAATTCCTCTGGTTCCTACAATGAAGAATTGGTCCAAATGGCTTCAAATACTGCTTTTATATTTCGTGAGGTGGAAGAGGGATAAAAGGAGAGAGAAATGCAGGCGCATCTTTGCATGGTGGTTTCATAAACCCTTTTTTCCTTCCCGCCTCCTCTCCATGAAGGTATTTCTGMCGGCTTTGGGGTCGGGGTTAACAAAGAAAACACCTCAAATTTGTCTGCAGATCTATTTTACAYTTGAGTTCTCTGACCTGAATTTTGGAGGATGATTTTTCCATCGTGTCCAGCGGGATTTGCYTTGTCTTTAGCATTATTTTAAGATGTCAAAAGAAGGAAAGTTGGGCGTTGGTGAAGGCTTGGCCTTGCCAACATCTTGTGCTTTTCTTTAGGTGTTAGAAAATTTCTCAAGACGAAGAACAGATTAAGGATAAAATTTTAGCCAYTCAGGCAATTTTTTTTGGAAACCATGAGAAGGCAGAWCGTAGAGGAAAAAATCAGGYTGAATTAAACAGTCAAATATTAATTGAATATCAGTAAGCACATATGAATATTTTTATATTACCATGGTGACATCTCTTCCTTGGGGAGGGGAAAAAAAATCACTTTTTTTGCGGTGAATTCAGAAGGGCTCTTAATAATAAAAATACTCCAAACCCAAAATAACGCAAATGGAGAATTGCAGTTGCAGAAACACCCATCAGCTTTTAAAGCGCAAGGGGATTTGGGGGTTTTGAGCGTGATGGTTTGTGCTGCAGCTCCGCATTTTGATGCCAAGAAAATGGGTTTTAAATAGCACTAGAAAGAAGGGACGAGGTGAGCCAGTGCAGAAAATGGTTTTTAATGAAGGAGGAAGGAGCCGGGACTCCACGGCCAGGTCCTGACTCGGGTGCCGGACTCGGCAGCGCGGCCGAACCCGCGGGATTCATTAGCATGGGGCTAATTACGACTCTGCCTTGGATATGGAAAAGCGCTCGAATTTTAAAACAAAAGTGCTTGGGTTTTGGTAAAAAAAAAAAAAAAAATAAAATGGACTGCCTGAAGGCTGGTGAGTTTTAAATGGATTTTTGGAAGGCAGCTCCTCCGGGAWGTAGTTTTAGGTCCAGACCTGCCCCGCTCCCACTTCTCCCTGCCTGAGTCGGGACGCGGCCGCTGCCGGGTCCCTCCTGGAAGCCGAGCGATGCTTTGGGCATCGAGGGGGTTGAGTAAAGCGTGTAGAGGCTGGCTGTGGGGTTCTGAGATGGCAAAGGGTTTTATTTTCATGATTTTAAGGGTAAAAACCCCTGAAAAACTGAAGGCATTGAAAGATGTACTGGGCGGGGGGGGGGACACACGGTTGTGGATAATTCCCATCACAGACTCACTTTAATTCCACATCCGAGCCAGGTCAGCACCTGAGAAATCCCTGGAACGGTGGAGTTGACTCCTTCTTTGCATTTTCTTGGGGCTAAAAGTAATTTTATTCTTTGCACAGTGAGGAATCTCAAGGTGGAAACGCAATAATTTTAAACGTGTGAAATATAAATATTTGCAGCGCTCTCATTTTCTTTTCCCAGAGAAATACCCACCACCTTCGAGTAGTGCTAAATACAGAGCACCTCTGGGGTCATTAAAATTTTAATTACTACGATTTCTAAAAAATAAAGTATAGGCAGCTACAGCTGAATATGCAGACAGGAATTCACAGTCTGTACAATTGGGCATGACGTTTTCCTCCCTGTTTCATAGAAATATATCCCTGTAACAATAAAGCAACACACACAGGGAAAAGAACATTAGTGAAAACGTATTCGAAGAAAATAACACTAAAAGAAATACAAATCTTCTTGTTTATCGCTAAATTGAGGAATTTTRGCCTGGATTAAATCGTGGTATGAAGCGCTGGGAAGGATGGGTAAAACGCACGGGCCCGTTTAGAAAACTTTCCCTGGTGTGAGTTCAAAATGCCAAATTTGGGCTTTTCAGGGTAAGTTTGGTGACTGATTTCATTASCCTGAAGAGCAGGATCAGACCCTGTGGTCGAGGCAGTGAACTTGCCCCGGGCATTGCCTGGGATGGAGTTACTGTGAATTCCCGACTTAATGAGGCATGAAAAGGACCAGCTGCAGAATCCCCTCTCAAAAGACTTCCCCGCCAGCACCAAAAATCTCTTGAAATCGCTCCCAAAATTACCCTAGATGGGCAGTTTGGCTCTTGCCCCTTCCCCGGGCGGAGGGGAGCGGGGATGGAGGGCGGCGCGGGGGTCCGAGCGCATCCATCCCGCGGCTCCTCGCTGCCTCCTGGATCTTTCCAGGCTGGGGAAGGACGCTCCGATCCCAGATTTCATTTTGCTCAGAACGGGGATTTTACTTTCGCTGTGGCATCGCGGAGGTATTGCCGTGGTTGGGGATAAATCGGGGCTGTGGGCATTCCTGCTGGGTGCTTTTTGGGTTTTTTGGTTTTTTTGTTTGGTTTTTTTCTTTTTTTTTTTTGGCTAAATCGAAGTCAGGGCTCCTCAAACAGGCGCTGCTGGAACACAGCAGCAGCAGCATCTGGGAAGATCAAAGCCTGGAGCAGACAACTGGGTTGGAAAATGTCCTTTCTGCTGCTGGTGGGGGAGAGATTGGGAACCAGATCTTAAGCTTTGCCACAGGGATGCTAAGAGGTCTGCCCTGCCGCATCCCGGGGCTGACATTTCCAGTGATCCATTGGCATTTGTTACAACCCTCTGCCCCTACAAGCAGCCCCTGACCTTCCCCACGCACCAAGGGACGAGGTGCCTGGTCCCTGTGGGGTGGCAGGCGATGAGGGGGTGCCCAGCATCGTCCTGTCCCGGATCCTGGAGGGATGGGACCTTAGGACACAGGGATGGGGCCATAGGGCAGAGGGATGTGAGTGTAGGATGGCAGAAAAGGCTGTGGGACAGCGGGAAGGGGCTGTGGGACATCGGGATGGGGCTGTGGGACACCGGGATGGGGCTGTGGGACACCGGGATGGGGCAGTTGGACGTGTCTGCCTTTTCCTCCATCCCCCGTTTCGCAAGCGGCCGCATTTCTCACCCCAGCGCCGCCGGCGGGGAAGGTTCGCCCAGGGCTTTGTTCCCCCCCGCTCCGGGTCTGAATCCACCTTCTGCTCTCCCTCCTAATTTAATTGTCACCCGTCAGTCTGGGATTTGGGATGAAACCCACAGAATGAGGGTTTCTAATCTCTGAGCAAGATCAAGCTTGAGCACACAAGTGTTTATTCCCCTCTCCAAGCCCCCRCAAGCAGTAGAATTTAAATTTCAAATAAATCAGTGATAATAATAAAAATAACACCACCACGGACACTCTGTCACTGCTATTAATAATTCAATTATTTACTTTAAAATTGCACTGTATTACCAAGTGCAGCTTATTTTGCACAGAARAGCCARGGGGTAGTATATAATYTAAAAGYTCACAAATTTTTGTAGAGCAGTAAAACTMAAGGCAGTGGATGGTGGTGRTTAATATAAGACTTTATTAAACCAGGATTAATTATTTTTCATCTATCCATGTGCATTTGTTTATCCCTGTWACAATAACAGCAATATTATTTTTTAAGAGACAACTTATATTTTGCTCTCTCTACATTTTTTTTTTTGCCAGAAATTTTAAGGGAAAGAGGCAAAATTCTTGGAAATAGATGAGAGWTTATCAGGCAGAGTATTCCAAAGGAAACCAGGCCCAATCCTGACACCWCTGTGCTTTTCTGATGATGGGAAACCCTTGGCTTGGCCAGCAGAAAGGGGCTCCCCAAAACTGGTTCTGCCAAATACAGAGGGGTATTTTGAAAYGGCAAACCATTTCTCTCTGAAAATTTAATGATGTATGGAAAAAACCACCAYCAAAGCACTAAATATCAAATAAAATTCCAAARTGGGTGAAAAAGTGGCTTTTTACGTGCCTGAAGGTTGGCAGCCTGTTGTTTCTGAGGGAGGATATTAAAAAAAAGGTGCAATTTTAAAGAAAATTCAATTTTAAAAAATTGATTGRGTTGTCCCAAAACCTTCAGAAGTTTTGTTTCTCATCGGCGCAAGGCTCTGGGCTGAAACTTTTGCTCCTTGAGCCCTGTGGAGCTCTGCAAGCATTTGGAAAAAAAGGAATGCAAATATATCAACTTTGAGAGGTTTTATTCCCAAATCTGCCCACTAGCCCGGTGTTTCCTTCCCTCCCTGCAATTTCCTTATTGGAAACGAGGTSCAGAAATGGGATTTTTGGGGATCTCCCCCTGCTCGGTGACACTCCTGGGGATTCACAGGGCAGAGGAAGCCGAAATCTTGGGTTCTTCAAGGATTTTGCAACCAAACTATAAAAAACTTAACAGAGTCTACTTCCCCTTTGGGGCTCAAAACCAGGTGGGAATCTACCTCAAGAGCTCAGTCCATAGGCTTAGGAAAGAAAGTTTTGCTGATYCTGGGAGGGAAAGGCAGAAATGCAGATTTTTGCTGTGCCAGCCGCACGTTTTGGGTACGTGGGATCCCGAAAAATGTGATTACGCTGCCAAAACCCTTCAGTTGTAATGGCCAGGTTGGGTTGTTACAGGTCTGAGTTGCTTTGGAGTGGGGAATGTGTGTAATTATGCCTGCAGGATTGCAAAAAGGGAGATGGGAATATCTGGAAATGCCAAATATTCACCTTGTCGGCGGGTCGGAATCCGCGCTGCCGTCTGGCAGGAAGGTGTAAATTCGCCTTTGGTGTGCGAGTGTGAAACGCTGCTTAAATAACCAGGGAAATAGGTGAGAATTTGCTCTGACCTCCCAAATTAACCCAAATTATAGAAGCAAATTTCATTATAAGCTTGGATTGAAGGGTTTTTTTTTAATTTTGAGAAAAACTGGTCTTTCTCCTTCYTGGCACAGAACTCTTGCAGCTGTCTACGATCACATCCCACATTATGGCAAAATATGAAAACTTCTCCTGCCTTCCCAAGGCTTCCCCACATCATCGGTCACGGTGACCGGGCCTGAGCTGTAAATACATCTYTAATGACAAATTAAACCCAATTATCTGCCAGGCCTGAGCACTGAGGTCTTCCCACACACCAGTGCTTGCACTTGCYTGACAGCGCTAGAAAATAATCCCAGCACCATTGGCACCAGTGGCATTAAAGMCTCTTTTGAAAACACCCTTGTTTTCAAACCTACTCCAAAATGTTGGAGCTTTTTCCATTTTTTTCCCTTTTTTTTCCTTTTTTTCCTTTTTTCCAAGAGCTCCTTGCTGCAGGGTGCATTGAGCTTGCAGCGTTCCCCGCGCTCTTGCACCTTTCTAAACGCTCGCGGCGCTCGGCAGCGATTTCTTTTTTCAATACGATAAGCTCGGGCTGGATTTTCTCATCCCCCAAAAAAAGAACTGGCGGGTGCTGGGTGTGCTCCAAAAGAAGAGCCAGGCAGAGATTTTCCAAGTTGGATGCAGATCTGACCCCGTCGTCAGTGCTGAAATGTTTCAGCTTTGGGGTTTTGGCAAGACCTGGGTTTTAAAGCCAAATTTGGGGCAGCGTCAACTGGAAGCGAAAATAATTTTTTCTTTTCCAAGAAGTGCCCAGTGATTAATTTTTTTCTCAATAACTTGCTGGCACAGAGGGGTTTTTTTGCTTAATGAGGTGGATACCTAATTGTAGAATGAAGTCTTTGTTTGGYGGGAGCAAGTTGGGTATTTCCAATGTCTTTTTGCTTTCTCTGTATTTTTAAGGCCAAACTTGCTCAGGTTTTAGGARCAGCCACCCCCTAAAAAAACAGAGAAAACAGTGACAAAATAAAAAACAACCTCAAAAATATCCACATTCCTTGCTCAGAGCTGAAGCTATCCCWGAATTAAGCWCAGGGCAGTTCACTGGGAGCTGGTGTAGGATCAGGCCCATGTAAATAGATTCCTTAGGGAAGAAACTCAGCCCACTGCAAATTACATGGGAATTTACATGTGTTCTCAGGGAGCTGAAACCCCAAAATCCAGTGGGACCTTCTTTTTGTTTTCCTGAGAAGTGCCGACTTCATTTATGTGCTGCAGCATGAAGGAATTCAGGATGTTTTTTTAATTATTTTTAGTCACCCCTAAAGCTTGTGAGACCCTTATCAGAGCCAGCTGGGCTTGAATCACTCACACCAGACTTGGGAGAGACTCGGAAATTAATTTTGTTTGTGGAAGAGGAAAAGAAATAACTCCTGGAAAGCCAAAAATTAATAATTTTTCCAGCAGAGGTGGGGCGAGGGCAGCCGGATGAGGGATCCCGCAGGGCTGATCTCCRGTCTCCACCAGGGACTGGTACTGGATTGCTTCTGAATCCGGGATAACAAAATTGCTGCCTGGAAATGCTTCCTCCTAATCCCTGGGAATTAAGTTGGTGTCTGCTGGGGGAGCATTTCAGGAGAGGTCCCGTGGTGGGACGCCGCTCGCTGCTCCTGCTCTCCTTCCCAGAGCTCAGCCCTTTGCTGCTGGACAATGCTTCCAGCACGGTGGATTTACAGGGAGCTGGGATGGGGCTGGGTTCCCATTGCCATCAGACTCTCCTAAAAGGTTAAAACCCAAATTTGGGGGCAGAGCTGAAGCAGGGAGGAAGAGGCCARGCCAGTCCCTCCAAGCGAGATTTTGCCAACTTTTCCTGGTTTTTCCATATGGAGCTCCCTGTGTCCATAATATTTAAGCAAATTCCAGGCTGTCCTCTGACCTCGAGGGCCTCCTTTGGCTCTGCAAACACCTCCACACAGTTCAGGAGACAGCTCCCTCTTGCTGGATTCTCAACTACCCACCCCTGACTGTTGCCAGCCCTTGTGCTTTGGTGCACCTCAATTTTCCTTCAAGCTCCAGCTTCCYGAGTCCTGTTATCATATGTTAGGCTCTGCTCTCACAGAAAGGGAAAGAAAAGRTTTCCTGGACAAGGGAGAGGCTGGAAAACCCTGATTCCTTCATGCTGAAATCCTAGACYAGGCAAAAAACCAAAAAAACAAAAAAACAAAACAACCTKATATTTATTATTCAAACTCCTATGACTTTCCAAGCCAGACTCTTGGATTTGCAAGCCAGGGAGCCACTATTATTCAACATCCAGGGCTCACACTGATGGAGCTGTAAAAAAAAAAAAAAAAATCAGCAAGGCCCTGAGCCCCAGACATCAGGACTCCTCCAAATGACGTGTGGTCCCAGATGTCTGAGATTATTTTGGGAAGGGAGTGCTGGCCCCAGGGGCTGCCTGCCTGGGGGGCTGGCTGCTGGGAAGGACTCTGGGTTGGGACATGCCTGGGTGGTGTGGAGCATGAGAGGGGCAGCTGGTTTGGGGGTGGGATGTCTCTTCCTCACACTCCCCTGGGCTTGGATGATGCTCTGGATCCGGGGTATGCCTATTCCCATGTTTCAGTCCTTCATTATTTCCCTGGGACAGATGASTGATGCTGTAATTTATCCTGCCCCTCTGGACATGAAGATCTGGGCTTGAGGGTCCTTTCACTTCCCAAAATAAGTGGGAGCACAAGCAGGAGMGGGATTTCACWCTGTTCCCTTTGCCTCGAGCCAGGGAAGGGTCTCACTCTTTCCTGCTCTCCCTSAGCACTTCTCTTCCCAAACCCACATCCCAGTCAGGCTCTGGCACCTCCCTCCACACAAATCAATAACAACGGGTGAGCAGGTTAATTATAATCACAGAATAAACGCCGCGGTCTCAAAGTTCACCCAACTRCAGCAGCATTTCAAAACGAGCGGACGGCGCCAAGAAACTTTCATTGATTCCTCTGGGGCAGGTGTGGGAGTTTGAACCTGTCCCCAGGCTGATCTTGATTCGAGGCTACTCAATTTTCCTCCTTATCTCGACTTTCGCCTATCTTATAATGCCTGTTATTTTAGATAAAAAGTCCAATCAATTGAGTTAGAAAAACTGCAAGTTATATGTGGCCCTGATAAGTTCGGTACCTGCCGTTTTATTGGCCTGGGCTGCGAAGTGACCTTTGCAGATGCTTTATCATCCCCTCCTCCCGCCCCGCTCGGGGGCTGAGTTGACTTAACATCCAGAATAACTAATAAAAGAGGAAAAGAGAAGGGCCAGGGGTTAGACAAACTCACTGTCCCCTCTAACGTGATGAGCCCTAGTAAACACCTTTTTGTTTGTCCCTGGCTGGAGTCCCGCTGGGAGGCCGGGATCTGGCCTGGCTTGTGCTGGTGCAGCTCCTCTGAGTGGGATTTATCAGTGGAACAGCTCTGAACTGGAGGCAGAGCCTGTGTCCAAATCAGGGAAATTGGAACAAAACTGGGACAGGGGTTTGGATATATCAGTATTGTCTGTGCTGTCGTGCTCAGGGAGAGATTGGATATGTGGAGCAGTCCTACATATTCCATATATTCCTGCACATGGTATAGACGTGTTTTGTATTTATAAAGTGAGGTGTTTTAATATATCATATGTGTTTTACACATATAAAATGAGTTTTTAAAAATATATACATGTGTATTTGTGCACATATATATAAATATATATTCACACCACACACCATTCTATATAGCTAAATTCTATACGGACACACAATAATAATAATAATAATTTTAATAGCAAAACCAAAAAGAATTGATTGGAGATGATTCCTAACTTGCTACAATGGCATTCTCAAGGACATCCCAGACATCCCTGCCTATGGAAGAGGGTCTGGAACTAAATGATGTTTAAGATCCTTTCCAACCCAAACCATTCTGTGATTCTAGGATATGTTATGTGTATATATACAAATATATGTGTTTATATATATATATATATATACCACATGCCCACAAATATAATAACAATAATACAATTGTATTWTTTCATTTCTACAAGAAAGATTTTGCCCATTTGCTTTAGATAAATGTCTATCATTTTGATCTGGAGAAAAAAAAAAAAAACACCACAAACTTGGAGTTTCTGGAGTTGTAGGGCTGTAGAAATGCAGGTTTCCCTAGAGATCTCTAGCAGGACAACCAACTCAGCAGTGGCTGAGGGCACGAGGATAAGGCTTTGGAATGCCCAAGGATGGACATTCCCCCATCTCCTAATGAAAACCCAACAGACCATAATCTTCAGTCACTGGTGAAGAATCATCTTGGGGTTGTCCTGTGCAGAGGCAGGGATTGGACTCAATGTTCCTTGTGGATCCCTTCTAGCTCAGGATATTCTGTGATTCTGTGATAACTGTTAGCCCCTGGCATGATCCAAGCACAGACCATCTCAGCCTGAGCCCAGCACCTCCTGGTGCAGCTCCTGGGAGGAAGTTTGGGTGTGATTGGGGTCTCAGAACATTTGAACATGGCCAGACTCTGCTGGCTGGGCTTAGGGTCAGGCTTCACCAGCTACCCAGGAGCTGGCCCTGGCTCACTGGTTACCCTATAGCCATAAGGCCAATTCCCATGGCTCAGCCACGGAGCAGCAGCCTGGCAGGACTCCACAGCACACCTGCTTGTGGTCCCCCGTGGGGACACCAAGAATGGCTGCACATGATCCATTACCTGTTCCCAACTCAGAGACAGCTGCCCAGGAGGGATCATGGCACTGTAAATCCCAAGCTTTTCTGATCCTCTTCATTTTTTCCCCACTGTCCCTTCCCTGAAGCCATCAAAGAAGAGTCTCAACGGGCACATCCACTTGGAGATAGGCCAGATTTCAAGGAGGGCAAGGCTGTGGCTCTTTTTTCTTTGTCAAAAGAGAGAAAGACCATTTCCAGGTGCCTCCTGCCAAGCAGACCCCAGGCTGTGGCTGACCCCATCTTGCTCATTCCCTGGMCTCTCCATGCTAATCTGAGATTTGTTAAAAAATATTTGGACAGTCGATAAGCGGAGGAATCTTCTGTTTATCAGAGGAGCCTCGGATATTTACAAGCATAAGAACTGCAAGGAGGAGTAGGGAAGGGGAGGTCACCTTGGTGGGTGGGAGTTCACTCAGGCACAACTTGACAGTCAGCAGAAGCTGCT
Source organism: Sporophila hypoxantha (assembly GCA_002167245.1). Lineage (NCBI taxonomy): Eukaryota > Metazoa > Chordata > Aves > Passeriformes > Thraupidae > Sporophila > Sporophila hypoxantha. Next base: position 451,619 of record NDFG01000383.1, on the reverse strand, counting down.
GTTGGACACCAGGCTGGTCTCTAAAAGGTGGCCAAGAGGCTCCCACCAAAAGACCCTCAGGGATGTCTGCATTCCTGTCTCCTTCAGAGCAGGCTGTGCACCTTTGGGATGTGGGACATGGTCCTTCAGTGTGTCTGTGGACTGTCTCTCCACTCAGCTCTGGGATAACCATGGGGCTGGATGGTTTGGGCTCTGGTGGTTTTTGTGTGCTGAAGAGCTGTCAGTGCTTTTCCAAGCAACCAGGTTGGCCATCCCCCCAGCTCCTGCCCCTTCCCAAAGTACTGTTTAGATCTGATTTAGAYGAATCCAACTTGTTTCCACCCATCCTTCTTCCATCCATTTCTTATCTCCAGTTGTGGCTTTGGAAAGCTGTCCTCCTGCCCCCGTCCAGTGTCACTCCTTGTCATGGGGAAAGGACAGTGTCACCACYAGATGAAAAACCTTGCTCAAGGGCATCCTAATGCAGAGCCAAGACTGAACTCCAAGCCAGGCCCAGAATTTGCCCAACCTTCCCTTCGTGGCCCTCCTGCACATGATCTCAGCTGGTCCTTTGGCTGCTTCCACCTCCACCGTCCTTCAAAGCGCAGAAAACATATCCATGAAGGAAAAGGAGTATTCCTGGCTGCTGGCAATGGTGTGTGCCACAGACCTTGGCTTGCTGCAGGCAGAGCAGGGAGTGCTGCAGGGGAGGGACACAATGTTCCCTTTGCCTTGACGTGAAACATTTGGCCTGGGAAGGGTTGCACGGGAAATGTCTCGCCGTGGTGTTTCGCGAAGCCAGGGAAAAAGCAGATTTCTTTGCCTTCTGGAAAGCCAGACTGTAGGATGAATGTTTTCWCAGCAATAAGTAGGGTCTTTATGTTTTCAGTGGGAAAACTGTTTGGCCCAGGCAGCTAACTGGGTACACAGCCATTTTCTCCACCACAGATGWGGCAGATAAACCCTAAAACTTTCTGGGATGGCACCAAGCCATTTCTGCGAGGCTGCACAATGATGCTTTTTGCTTGAAAGCATGTTTCTGGCTAAGTGTGGGGAATTTACCTGGTTCCCCACTTCCTGCAGATCCTCAATCACATGGGTGATGCCTTCTGTTAACCCAGATCAGGGGAGAGCAGGGAGCCACATTCCCWCAGCTCCCAGCCCAGAGATGGGCACTGCRCAGACAGGCACTGTCCTGCTCTCCCTGTGTTTAGATCCCATTAATCCCTAAAGCCCTGGGTGAATTTTCCCCAAATTCTGTCTGAGAGGAGACACAAGAGAAGAGGGAGCAGAGGGGGAAAAGCCAATGAGCAAAACCTGTTTTTATAGAAACACCCTTGGATCCATTAGCTCCATCTTCACTTTCTGATCCCAGCCTGTGTGCCAAGATGGTGATGTCCCCATGGGCAAAGGAAAGGCTCAATGACAGCTTTCCTTTGGCTACAGAGCTCCCCCATGCATAAATCTGGGGGTTTAAAATTTYCCCACTCACTCCCTGCCCATTCCCCTTTTGTCTCTCCTCTTTTTTTTTCCTTCTCTGCCACGATCCTGGACCAACCAGCCCTTTTAGCCAGGATGTGATCTGACCAGAAATCTTTTGGTGGGTTTTTCCCCTTGAAACTTCCACTTCTGGAATCACGCAATTCATGGAAACACCTCAACCCATCCCAAAGAAACAGAAGATGTGACTTTCAGCTCCTCCAGCTGCAGCAAAGTGCTGGTTTAAAGGACCCCAAAAGGCTGGAAGGATTTCCAAACTGCCACTTTTTAATGGGAACAATTTTGGCATTTGGGACAGAGTGGCTGGGAATGGTAAATCCTGTTTCCCCTGGCATGCTGCTGTGGCTGTGCCTCGAAGCAGAAGGTGAGGGTGTCCTGGGTGGGARTCCAGGGTGTCCATGTCCTTTGCCTCAGCTGCGAGTGCCCCCGAGAGTCCATTTGGGGTTTGTGTATACACAGGATCGTGGCTCTCACCTCTTATCATAACAAATTGTTTTAGGAAACTGCTTCTCTGCTGGGAAAACTGCTCTCAGGCTGTGTTTAGAGCCTCTAAGTGGCCTGGCTGTGTTTGAAGGACAGTTCCTCCTTTGCTGAGTTGCTTCATTGGGTTGAGGAGACACTTCTGCAGGGGGAACTGTTGATATCAAATATCTCTCCAGCTGTAAACAAAACTCCAGTGCTATATTAATGGAAGTCTCTTTCCATCCAGAGAGGGTGAAAGCAGGAGGGGGTTGGAGGGAAGTAGAAGACAACCTCGTTGTTTCTCTTGCAGGAGGGTCTGATCCAAACCAGGGTAGGGAGGGCTCTTTGTCCCCTTCCACAGGATGGTTTGGGAAGAGAAATTCATAAACTGGATGCTGGCTCTGAACTGAAGGATTCAAAACCCTTCCTTTTTCTGTTATTATTCCTTTAACTCCTGATCCATCAGGTTTATGCATTCAAGATGATCTCTGCTGTGCAAACAGATTTAATCACAGAATCACAGAATGGTTTGGGTTGGAAGGGACATTTAAGCTCATCCAGTCCCACCCCCTGCCATGGGCAGGGATACCTTCCACTATCCTAGGTTGCTCCAAGCCCCATCCAACCTGGCCTGGACCACTTCCAGGGATGGGTTCCTAAAGAAAACCCAAAGGTCTGGACTCAGGAYTGGATGTAGTGCCAGGCTGGCAGAGTTGGGGTTTGCAGAGATGGTAGGAAAAAGTCACTTCAACTCACACTCCAGGCTCAAGCCTTGGGRTGAGTTGCAAGTGCATATCTGGTTCTCCTGTTTGGGAAGGCAAAATTCCTCAGACTTTTGGTGAGCCAGAGGTGCTGGAGGCYTGGGCTGGCAGGACCAGCTCCAATCTGCTTTTTTGAGGACCTCAGCATTGTCTGTACAGGCCGATCTCAGTGGATGTGAAGGATCCCTCCCAATGACCAAGTGTCACGAAGGGCCACATCCAAGAATTCTTTTTTTCCCTACCAGACCCCTGTGTCCCACACAGGAGTCACTCCTGGCTCCCTGGGGACTGGATATCCCATTGTGGAAAGTATTTCTGACATGAGCATACTCAAGGCCTCACCCAAGATTAGCAGACTGTTGTGCAACACACAAATGACATTTCCTGCCCTGGGGACCTTGCAGTGCTCATAAACAGTAGATGTGAGGGGGAAAAAAATCTCATTTTACASAGCAAGTTGATGACCAGGATAGGGATGGGACACAATCCATCCTCTCCACTGGTCATTCAGTGAGATTTCATGATCTGCTTTCATGTGAGAAGCTCCTTCATTGACTAAAGGCAGGGTTTTATGAAGAATTAAGCAGAAGGCCATCAGGATTAGCCAACACCAGGGACCCAGCCCATAAAAAGGACTGAATGATCCCAAGATACAAGATAAGGMCTTGGRAAAGGCACGTGGGGAAGCTGAACATTCAAAGAGGAAGATGAGGCCACTCAGCACACATGAGGCTCCCCCAGCCACGGGCTGACGTCCTTCTCAGCCTGATCAGCAAATCCTTCCCTCAACCCTGTCCCAGTGCTGGCTGTACCTGGCTTTGGCAGAGGGAGTAAATCTTTCCAGCAGAAAGGCCATTCCAGAGGTCACCGGATGGACCCATAAATCTCCATTATCAGGCAGCGGCTCCTGTGCCACAGAACGGAAATCATTGCCCTGAGTGCGACTGGGGGAGCCTTTCCTTCCCCCCTCATTGTTCAGGGCCCTCCGGGAGCCGCTCGGGCCATTTGCTGCCTGAATAAACGTTTCCTTTCCCGGCTGCAAAGTACAAGGAATAAGTGTCAGGGGATCTCATAATGCCAGGATTTAGAGCTCCAGCCCCGAGCCAGAAGCCAAGGAAACACTTTGCTGCTTTTTCCTGGGGAGTCTCCTTAATCCCCATTATTAATAACAGTGACAAATTAAACAATTAGAGCATTTGAAGCCCAGTGACCTCCGTGCCCAATTTAGCTCAGCCTGATTGGAGATCSCAGCTCCTGTGGGCTCTGAACCCTGGGAACATTTTGGTTTCCTGGATCCTGAACACCCACCCACATCAAACTGCACAGGCTGCAAGTCTTCAGGTGAGCCTTTCTCATTATTRTGTAGATCTTCAGGGTTCTTCAGAGCAGGGTGGATGTGTGGCCAGAAGGACAGCTCAGAAAACCTCTCCTTGGCGACTTCATCCTAGAGTTCACTGATGCTGTGAATATATATATAATTGTATATATACAAAATAACAATTATAAAAATATAATTTATTCTAGAAAGAAATCCAATCCCTTGTTTCCCACTTCCTTAGGGCCCAAACACCCTTTGTTCAATAAATGACACGCACCAAGCCCATATCATCATCTCTAAACCAACTTCCAGCAGTGTTCAAGACACCTCCTGTGCCATCCCAAAGCATTCTTTGGGGCAGGTGAGGATATCTCRCCTCCAGGTGATATCTCCCGAGGTCAAGGAGCTCTCCCTGCTCTGTCAGGGCTGCAGGAATATTTTTAATGAGGTTGCACTTGGAAGGTGTCATCTGACTCAGCACTGGGTGGTGCTCGGAGGGGACACACCCATCTGATAGGGGCTGTGATTAGGGAGAGCCGCCCATTGCCGGAGCCTCGGTGTCCCCAGGGAACAAAGTCTGTCCTTCCCTGACTCAAACACCAATGATTCCTGTTTATGAACCTTCTCAAGGATCACCTTTGCCTGCAGCTGAGAGGGGAAAGTCTCATAAATGTTATTGCCYTGGAAGCAGAAGGGGACTTTTGGAAAACTTCAACCAATGAAAGTTTGGATGGGGCTCGGAGCAAGCTGGGGTAGTTTAAGGTGTCCCTGCCCATGGCAGAGGGTTGGAATGAGATGGGCTTTAAGGTCTCTTCCTACCCAAACCATTCTGTGATTCTATGGAAGTCCCTGGAGAGAGATGTTCCACTCCAAATCCCAAGAAAACTGGGAAAAAAACCCAAAACCCAAKCAAAGAAATAGGGAAGAATATCAGTCAAATGCAGATGGGAAAGGASAGCAGGTCTCAAGGCAGGTTTGCATGGTGTTTTGGATGTTGATGAGAAAACAACACTGAAAATAACATGGCACTGGGGCTGGGTGTCCCCCTCTTGGGAAATAACACTCAYCTCTTGGCAARAAATTATTTATTGCCAGCAGGTAGGAGACTTACATTTTTCTAAAAGCAGAAATATATCCATACTTGCCATTTTTTTGAGGGACCTTCTTATTCAAGAAKTASTCCAATTCTTAACATTTCTGAGGGACTGTTAGGAATTTTCTCCTTTTCTTTGATTAAAAACTTTTATATTTTTGGTTTCCTGGTGGAAAATTTCCAAGAAAGACCATATTTTGTAATTAGTCACTGGCACTACTCAAATCACTCAAGTTTTACCMTTTGATTACCTCTGCTTGGCTAAATTCTCCCTGGGTTATGTCCACAACTCTGTACTGAATTATTTTTGAAGAACCAGGCATTCTTTTACAGGAAAAAAATTACTGCAAAAATACTTTGGCTTTTTCTTTGGAAAAATATAATCAAAAACCTCAACAACTTCTAAGATGAAAAAAAAAAAGTGAAATGTTTTCCTTTCTTGAGATTTTTCAAGGAAACGAGTTCTTTCCTGACCAGCTGTTCCAATCCCTTCTCTTTTCAAAGGAAGTTTATTTGATCTAGATTTTGGCTGTGACTCAATTGTCATTTTAAGGGTGAAAGTGAGGGCTATGGTATCACGAAATCCATGTGGACAAAAATCACCTGGAGGGATTCCCATCTTTTTGAAACCACCAGAATTGCCCCAGGGTAGTGAGATTTTCCTAAACTGCTGGGAAGATACTGGATTCCTGCTTTTTGGATCCAGAGCTYCTTGGGTACAATAAATTAGTGCTCTCTACCATTTCCCCATGGGCACACGGTGTAATCTCCTGCCATTTTTAGCCAGATTTCCTATGGAGAATTAGGCTCACGTGAATATTTGTCTCTGCTAACTGGCGCCACTTCATTAATTTTTTTTGTCCTTTGGCTGCTTCACAGTTATGCAGTTTCCTGCAGATTTTCCAAAAATAGTCTGGGGAAAAGAGAAAATAAGGCCACGTCTGAACATAACCCTTGCTAGACATCAGAGAATCCACATGGGACTGAGGCACAACTCAGCCAGAAYCCAAATTTTGTTGGTTTGCTCCTTGGGGAACAATTGTCTTCCAGCAGGAAGCTGAGATTTTTGTGTTAAAAGCAGGTGGACAAGCAAAAAATTCAGTGAAGTTCTTGGTTTCTGGAAGGGTTTGTATGGGATGGGGAGGGAGCTGTGTCTTTCCAAAGGARGATGCAGTTGAGCTGTGTTGTGCTGACCTTTGAGCCTCCCGGTTCTGTCACAGCCAGAGGGATTGGACTGGCCCAGCCCAGGGCAGAATGACAGAATGGTTTGGGTTGGAAGGGACCTTAGAGTTCATCTCATTCCACACCCCCTGCCATGGGCAGGGACACCTTCCACCCTCCCAGGTTGCTCCAAGCCCKATCCAACCTGGTCTTGGGCACTTCCAGGGATGGAACAGKCACAGCTTCTCTGTGAAACCTGTACCAGGGACTCCCCACCCTCACAGGGAAGAATTTCTTCCTAACATCRGACCTAACCCTGCCCTCTGTCAGTTTAAATGCATTCCCCCTTCTCCTATCACTCCATGCCCAATTGTTCCTCAAATCCCAGCTGCAGCCGCAGTGCAGGATGTACCAGGAATGCAGTGGGTGAATGCAGCAAGTCCTGGAGTGTGGCATCAAGCACAATACAGATTTCCATCAAAAACTGAGCCTCTAACACACATAAATTCCCAACAATCCCTGTTAGCTGTCAGKCTGAGCTGGGGTTTGAATCCCAGAACCATGGAATGGTTTGGGTTGGGAGAGTCCRTAAAGATCATCCATTTCCAGCCCCCTTCCATGGGCAGGGAACCTTCAAGTTGTACATGTGGATTCCTGCAACTCAGGAGATGTTTTCTGTGCAGAGAATGGGGTGAAGACACACAAACCTCCCCTTGGAGATTCTTCCCCTGCAGCCATTCCCCCCTGCAGAGGYGCTGGYTSAGGAGCCTTCCCATGGCAAGCAGGGCKCATGGAATGGTTTTCCCTGCCCAGCTGAGATGCAGCTGCCTGACCTCTGGGCAGTTCTGCTCTGTGGGGTTTGTTTTTATCCATGGTCTCAGGAATCTGCTTTGATTGTAACCAGGGTTGTTCACCTGCCCTGATCTGCTTGCCCTGGCTATGGCCAATCTTGAAAATTGGATAACATCAGAGCAGAAGTGAAAGGTTTCTATTTCTGCCTCCTGGTATCTGTGTCCCAGCACATCCCTGCTGCCACAGAAGTCCTGCAGTCATGGCAAGGAAAGGAGTCCCTCTTCCCAATAATCATGGTGGGGGGCTTCCTTGGGGAAGGAAGAGCTGTTTCTTGCAACCCATAAAATCTGAGTATTTGTGATTTCTTGAAATATCCCTTCTGGCTAAACTGAGAAGCAGAGCAGCAATTACAGGTACAGCCACCTAATTAACGAAGTCTTTTCCCTTCTCTCCCATCCTGGCAGCAGAATTTTTTGATGATTATTCCGAGGGGCGAGAATGTGTCAACTGTGGGGCCATGTCCACGCCGCTGTGGAGGAGGGACGGCACGGGGCACTACCTCTGCAACGCCTGCGGGCTCTACCACAAGATGAACGGCATCAACCGGCCCCTGTTCAAACCCCAGAGGAGGCTGGTAAGTCAAGATCACACACATGGGAGGAGGAGGCAAAGAAATCTRGGCCAGCTGGAGATGCCAGGGGTGTTTCGACTCCCATCTGCCCAGCTGAGGTCCAGATTTTCAAAACAAGCCAGATTTTCTCATGCTTGGGATACTCCAAGCCCTGGTCCTGCCCAGAGCAGTTCTCCAGACACTCAGCCAGGCYGTGGAAGGGGCTGTAGGACACAGGGTGATTTTGGGATATTTGGAGGAATGGCAACTCTTTCCAGCTCCAGCACAGCACCAGTCCATCTTCTCTTACCCACAGGGGTCCCTGGTCACTGCTGGGTGACCCCCTCACTTCATGGTGACTTTTCTGGATGCTTTTTTTGGATACTCTGCTCCCAGATCTGTTGTATGAGGCAAAGCCCCCATTGTAGGGCAGGCCAGGGCATCCCAAAGCCTCTGGGGTCAGGGTGGGGTATGCACAAGGAACCTGGGGGACAGGAACAGGATTGTTCAGCCTGGAAAAGAGAATAATTTGGGTTGACCTAACTGCAGCTTTGCTGAAGGAAGCACACAGGAAAGATGGAGAGACACCATTTTCAAGGATGACAGGACAACAGGGAATGGTTTCAAACTGACAGAGCAGGTTTAGATGGGATATGAGGAACAAATTCCTCCCTGTGAGGGTGCTGAGACCCTGGCACAGGTTGTCCAGAGAAGCTGTGGCTGCCTTTGGATCCCTGGAAGTGCTCAAGGCAAGTTTGGATGGGGATTGGAGCAACCTGGGATAGTGGAAGGTGTCCCAGCCCATGGCAGAGGGTGGAACTTAATCTTTAAAGTCCCTCCCAACCCAAACCACTCCATGATTCTGTGAGCTCAGTGTTGATAAGCTGCTGCTCCCTGCATGTTTTGGTGAGGGGTTTTGGGAAGGTCTCTGTGTCCCCAATGTCATGAGTCCATCACGACAGGCTGAGAAGGTTGGGACTGTTCAGCCTGGAGAAGAGAAGGTCTTGTGGAGAGCTCACAGCCCRCTCCAGTATCTGAAGGGTCCTACAGGGAATCTGTGACTCTTCATCAGGAACTGGAGTGACAGGAAAGGAGCAATGGGTACAACTTTAAAGAGGGGAAATTTGGTTTGGTATTAGGAAGAATTTTTCTCTGTGAGGGTGGTGAGACTCTGGAATAGGTTACCCAGGGAAGCTGTGGATGCTCCAACCCTGAGAGTGTTCAAAGCCAGGTTGGATAAGGCCTTGAGCAACCTGGTCTAATGAAGAAGTCCCTGCCCATGGCAGGGGACTGGGGCTAGATGAGCTTTAAAATCCCTTCTACCCCCTTAAAATTGTATGATCCTACAACATTCTATGATTCCATAACATGGAATCTATGATCATGAACCCAAGCTAAAAGCAGCCACCGGAAAGCCAGATTGCCACACTCCTTGTTTTCCTCGAGGCTCCATCCCCACACTGCCCTGCCCTTTGCATCGCTCAGCCCTGTCTGTGCCCAAACCCAGCCAGTGACAAAAGTGACACGGGCAGCGTGAGCGGGGCCAGCAGCCACGGGCACTGAGCGCCCTCTTGTGAAACGCCTTTCCAGAGTCCGACTGATCCAGGCAGGATCTCACCCCGGCACCCAGGACCTTCCCTCTCCCATTTACTGGCCTCTAAGGCGTGAGCTTTGAAGGATGATGGCAAAAGTCAGGCAGGTGTGGAGGATGGGGCTTTTTGTTCCTCCACCTCCCGCTGTTTCCCAGCTCAAAACTTGTATTTTGTATGGCTTCAAGCCTGTTGCTTTCTCCTCTTGCCTTGTGAGCCTGACTAAACCAGTTCACCCAGAAAAGGAACTTTGGGTCTGCTCCCTGCACTAATTCATTAGTGASACTTCCTATTAATTATCCCTCTTTATCAAGAGAAGGAAAATGCTGCTGGAAGCTTCTCTTATTTTATRTTTCCCTTGAGCTCTATAAACAACATAGCACAAAGCCAGCAAGGAATATGCAACATTTATGGAATTGATAACATTTTCTTGGGATAGCCACGATGGCTGGAAGGGCTTGGGAGCTGGAAAAGGCAGGATGGTCTGGGATCCAGACACCTTAGGGTAGGTGTGTACACGTGCAGGGGGTCCCTAAGCTSCCACTAGAGCTGCTGGAGATCTGGGGCTCTGTTCAGGTGATGTGGGATTCTGGACAAAGGAGGCTCAGGGGGACCTTCTGGTCTTCCCCAACTCCCTGACAGGAGGGGGCAGCCAGGTGGGGCTTGGGRTCTGCTGCCAGGAAACAGGGACAGGATGAGAGYACAGAACCTCAGGSTGTGCCAGGAYAGGTTCACTTTGGACATCKAGAAGAATTTCTTGACTGAAACAGTGGTCAGGCATTGGAAGGGGCTGCCCAGGGAGGTGCTGGAGTCCCCATCCCTGGAGGTGTCCAAGGAAKAACTGGATGTGGCCCTCAGTGCTCTGGGCAGGGTGACAGGGTGGTGATCAGTCACAGGRTGGYCTRGATGGTCTTGGAGGTCTTTTCCAATGATTCTATTTCATGTCTCTGGTGCCACCTGAGATGGCCCAGGAGAGCTGAGACCTCCTGGAGTCAGTGGAAAGGCAAGAGGGGCAGAAAGATGCAGCTGGACAACTGCAAAGGGCCAAAAAGATAAAAAGCCAGAGAAACACAAGAGGCAAGAGGAGAGGGAACCCTGAGGTGTGGTAGAGCGAGCTGGTTGGGATGTGGGGCACTGCTGGCGAGGGCATTGCAGGGCTGATGTGTTTCCTTGCTCTGTTGTCCCCACAGTCAGCATCTCGCCGTGTTGGGCTCTCCTGTGCCAACTGCCACACGACCACCACCACGCTGTGGCGCAGGAACGCCGAGGGGGAGCCCGTCTGCAACGCCTGCGGGCTCTACATGAAGCTCCACGGGGTAAATCCTGGCTGTGGGAGGGTGCTCGTGGCACCAGGCTGGGGGCTGGGCTCTTTACATTGCTCTGTGCTCTCCTGGAGCTGCTTCTCCTGCTGTCCTTTCGGGTTTAGTCCCCCTCAAGGTTACGTTGTGTTTATACCTGCAAGGGGGTGTACACGCTGGGTATTTCCTGTCTCTTATACACATCTTCAAGGTTACGTTGTGTTTATACCTGCAAGGGGGTGTACACGCTGGGTATTTCTCACTTACTCATTGGGTCCCCTTTGCAAATAAGTCTTAAAACTCTAATAAAACAAGGCCTAGATTCTTCCCACATAAATTCAGGCACTTTAGTAAAAAAGCCAAGTCAGAAGCACAYACACATGGGCTGTAGTTCCCTTRTGGKCCTAAAACACTCAATACCATGGTGTGATCTTCTTATTCCCATTTGGATGKACATCTRGTTGTTGTTTTCAATTAAACCAGCTCYACCATAAGATAGAATTGGAATCATGTTCTCTTAGATGACCTTAAGGACATTCAGAAACCAATGTYCTTTTCTGTTTGGACCCACAGGTCCCAAGGCCTTTAGCCATGAGAAAAGAGGGAATTCAGACGAGGAAACGCAAGCCTAAGAACCTTAACAAAACAAAGGCACCAGCAGGTAAGTGTTKAATGAAGGAATTTATTTTATTATGRGTATTTGTGTGGGCACCTGTATTTCTAACCACAGTGCCCTCAAATAAGAGAGATCCAATGACAAAACAGGCCAATTTTTTAAAAAATGGGGGATGTCTAAATACCTGAATATCCTTCCAACTATTTAAAAATTTACTTTTACCACACATTTCTGGGTGAGTGAGCATAACTCTGTGCTGAAAGGTCTTTGGAAAGAGCCTGTTTTACCCTCTGGTTTTACCCCAGGCCCATCCAGCAGCGAGAGTCTTACCCCGACCACCAGCTCCACCAGCAGCAGCAGCAGCAGCAGCACCACGACCACCGAGGAAATGCGCCCCATCAAAACAGAACCTGGGCTCTCATCTCACTATGGGCACCCCAGCCCCGTTTCTCAGGTACTGAGGGGTGGTGTTAGCAGTGGGAAAAAAAAAACCAAAAGGGAAATAGGGTGGTAGACATGGGGAGAACATCCTCATAACTTTATTTAGGTACTTAAAGACAAGCACCTGAAGGGAAGCTGCAGGAAAAGATGGAGAYAGACTACTGGAGGTCTGGAGTGATAGGACAAAGGGAAATGGCTTCAAACTGAAAGAGAGAGGTTTAGATTGGATATTGGGAAGCAYTTCTTCCTTGWGAGGGTGGTGAGGCCCTGGCACAGGGTGCCCAGAGAAGCTGTGGSTGCCCCTGGATCCCTGAAAGTGTCCAAGGTCAGGCTGGACAGGAGCAACCTGGGATGGTGGAAGGTGTCCCTGCCCATGGCAGGGGGTGGGAAGGAGATGATCATTAAGGTCTCTTCAAACCCAAACCGTTCTGTGTTTCTAGAATTAGAAAGAAAGGGAGACAGGAAGAAAGAGCRTGCCCAAAGTATCCCACATAGGGTGCAATCTCCAGCCCTGCAGCAAATKCAGACACATTTTTACAACAGCACCAGCCCACCCTACAGGGATTCACATGGTRCTCTAAGGTTTGAAGCTTTTTMCACAGCATTCTCCTTTTTCCATAGGCATTCTCCATCTCTGCCATGTCRGGACATGGATCATCCATTCATCCTGCGATCTCAGCTCTGAAGCTTTCCCCCCAGGCTTACCAGTCAGCCATGAGCCAGTCTCCCCAAACCAGCTCCAAACAGGACTCCTGGAACAGCCTGGTGCTGGCTGAGAACCACGGGGACATCATAACTGCATAACCTGGCCCTTTCCCTATGAACTCCAGGCTGATCTGCTTGAGAGATGAAGAAGATGCCACGTAATCATCAAGTCAATGTTGTCTCCACCTCCCCTGCTCTCCTGCCTTCTCTCCCCTTGTGAGATGTTCCAGCAGAGGTAAAGAGAACTTATCTGAGGCGTAGGGGAGCTCTTATGAAATGAACAGAGAAGACTCAAATCTCAGAGTAACTCAAGGATTTGAAGCCTTTTTTCCCCACTTTAAATGAGCCTCTCTATTTGACTGTCACCACTTCCTATGAAACAGCCAGAAACACAGAGATGGACACAGTTCATGAGTTTAATTTAACAATATCTAGCATTTTAAGACTCAGACAGTGGTGGAACAGAGACACTTCTTCTGCCACCACCCATTCTTTTCCCAAACAGAAGAAAATGCCATTGTCCTCTCATGACCCAAATTCAGTGATCTTCCACCAAARGGAGTCAGTTCCAGGACAGTTTGCTGAACAGACTTCACTAGAGATTCTTTAGTGGCTTTAGTGGATTTGATATGATGTAGGGCAGACAAAAAAAGAGACATCCCCCTTCCTCCTCAGCTCACACATGTAGAGCATTGTCTTCATTTTTCTAGATGGTCTGGAAAGCTCATGAATGTCRGTATTTAATAGTAACTCCTTTCCTATTTATCACTACGAAATCATGGGACTGTGTTTCCAAAAGGTTGTTGGCTGAGCCTGGAGTAGGTCTGTCCAAAGTCAAAGGAGGATTTTGGAAGAAGGAACCTTCTGGAAGAAYGTAGATGAGACCCATGCTGGTCATCAAATCCTGGAGGAAATGGCTGGGCTCTTCCCTGATGGATAGCGACAAGCCAGGTTTAGAGATGATTCAAGAGCACAGCAAGTGAAAGATGCTCTTCTAACGCTGCTGGGCCACTGCTTTTCAGACAGATAATTTAATTATTTTGCCTATTTTTATGTTGGCTTGGATGCCACTGATGAAATCTGACTGTCACTTATTTTTGGCTGTACTGTGAGTGCCCACTTTCCCCCTAACAGCTGGCTCGTGACCATTTCCCYCATCTAATCCTTTAGGATTTCACTTTTTGCAACAAGCAGTGGCTTCAGCCCCTACTGGAGGTGSCAGGGGCTGTTTTCCTTATCAAGRGTGTCCACAGACTTGCTTGCCTGCAAGAGAAGCACAACTCCATTACACAAGACTCGACTGTTTGCTTGCCCATAAGGCTCTCAGCTACCAGGGAATCCTGGCAAAGGGAGCTGGAAGAGATGCTAAGAGCAGGACTCATTCCCTTTTSCCAAAGGGATCAATCCTGCCTAATCCAGCCCTGACTGCTCTGCCTCTGGTTTAACAAACTCAAACTCCAGCACGGCAGACCCTGGGCAGTCCAAGTGCTTCACCAGATGCTTCCCATGATGATTGCATCAACATTTCCAAGGAAGTACAGCTTTGCCTGTCCATGCAGAGAGTTCCTGGGAGACCTCATCCTGCAAGATTCTTCACTCTGGTTTCTGTCTGCTCCCAAGCTCTGTTACCCTTCTTGCCTTCCCAGCTCCTCTCTTTTCCTCCCTGCATCCAGAACTCYAGTACAGAACTACCAAGTGAAAAATCTCTAAGGGGGATTGTGCAACCCTCCCAAATGTGCCACCCTCTGCCTCCCACTGTTTAACACTCCCACGAGGAGTGTCCTTCCACACAAACTAAGGCACGTGACTTGGTGAAGAGGAGAGGCATGGACAGGTTTGAAGCAAAAGAATGGCATTGTGTTGTCTTTGCTTGAACTCACCCTTTTCCTCCCTATGGTGTAAAAGCTTCTCTAAGGAGAAGGATTCAACTGGACTGGTCATGACTGGAGAGTCCTGAACCCTCCCACATTTCCRGTTCTCTCCATAGCTCAGATTTGCACGGTTTTGTTGGGGTGACAGAGCCTCCACACTCCCTAGGGAAAAGCACCATGGCAATGGTGCCATGGGAACAGCTGGGTGGTGTTTGCACCAGTTCCCACTGTTTTGTGGAGCTAATGCAGTGTTTAGCCTCATTAGTGCTAATTACAGATGAGGGAAAGACATTCATGAAACCTGAATATAAAGAAATTAAATTCTGTGATTTTGTTCAGACCTGCTAGGGCTGTAGAGAAGAGGCCAGAAATAGCCCTGAAAAAAAATGAATTTGAGGTGAAAACACAAAGGTGTTTCTCCATTGGCAGGAAGATCTTTAGCCAAACTCCTCCTTAAGTAAATCCCTTTGTAAATGGCAGTTGAGCTCTCCTGGGATCTGGCTGTGAATTCCTGGCCATAACACAGCAGCCTGCACCTCATGCCACYTGGCTCATGCCAACTTTTGAGAGATCCAGAACTACCCTGGAAAGCCCCAAGAGGGAGTGGAACCTCCTGATAAGGATTAAAAGTCCAGACCAACCACAGCCCCATTTTTCCTTCCATCTGGAGGCTCACATTGGTTCGCCCTTCCTTTCCCTATCGCTGTGCTCCTCCTCCTTCCRTCAAAGCCAAATTCCCCAGTGGAATTTTTCTCCTGCCCTTAAAACCCACTCAGAGATGCCAGAAAGAACTCTGCTTATAATGCCAGAAGAAAAAAATCTCTGCAGAACATATCTGCCTTATGTRCCCTTGGTAGAGATTTATTAACTGGATTTTAGCCTTCCTCAAAGCCTGAAAAACAATTCTTGAAACAGAGTGAGCAGCATTTACAAGTCCCTGATAACAGAACAAGGTATCTGATTTCAAAAGGTGAAACTCTGGAGGACAGCTTTAGGGGTAGAGGACAACTCTTTAGGGGTAGAAATTAGCTCTTTTGRCCCCCTTTCTGCACCAGAAGCAGAAGTTCAGATACACCACGTTCTGTGGTTCTTTTCAATCACCCAAAACTGTTGTAGAGCTGCTGTTGGCCCAGGGGATTTTSTCTTTTTCAGGCCAGTGCTGGTATCAGGATGGTGAGAGACTGATCTCAGATGAGCATCACCATTTCAGGTGGGGTACAAACATACCATAATTGATGGGTCCCCTTCTTCAGGGCTTCTGATGATCAAATTACAGAATAATTTAACTCGGCATGAGATCAAATCTCTCAAGGCCCTGTTCAGGCAACTTTTGAATATTCCCAAGGATGGAAATCCCAGCATCTCTCTGGGTTCCTGTTTCAGTGTTTGATTGCTRTCATGCTGGAAATGTTTTRCCAAGAATCACTGGCAAATTAATGACTCACATTTGGGGATTCCCATGTAAGAAGTCATTGTGGGAGGCTGAATGTGGTTTCCAAGCCCAGGAATCACTCAGAGCCACGTCTTGCAGGGGTGGCCAATGAAGGATGACAAACTCCAGAGGTGACAGGCCAAGGGATACTCACAGGACAAGAGGATTAAAGTGCTGCCACTGTCAGTTCACTCAGCTCCTTCCAGCAAAAGGAGCAATTACAAAATTACAGGTTCCACCTGAGCTCTGCTTCCCTGCCTYTGATGGGGGAGGCAGTTAGAGCCTGCTTTGGTAATGAATTAATGAATACAATTATTAGAGACCCATTAAGGCAAAGTAATTATTGGTTRTATTACTGCTTTTATTGCTGGAGAACCTCATGAGATCCATASCAGCTCCTACACAAATACAGGACCGAGAACTATCCCTTCTCTGAGGAGCAAGAGGGAAGGGCCCACTCCTGCAAAACACCTCAGCACATTTAAAACTGCATTTGTGGGATTTGTTCCCTTGAGATCATCCCTAATCAGGAAAATTTTGATGCTGAAGGGTTTACAGCACAAGGTTTGGGTGTGTCAAACCAGACCTTGGCACTGGCCCAGTGGCCARCAAAGTGAGATGGGCAGATGAGAACCAGGACAAGGGAGGTCATTTAACCACTTTTAAATGTCTTTGCTCTTTGTGGAAGTGCAGTATCTTGATTCACTTCAGTTATTCTTTGTAAATTGATCAGACAAGATCCACAGATCACTTGCAATCTTATGGGCTTGGATGGAGAGGGTGCAATCAGGAGGAGCTCAGGAATATTGCAAGGGAGCTTTAAAACCAATCAACAACTCTCAATGTAACATTGAAGCTGTGACTATGTCGGGGTGGTGTTTTGTTTTGCCTTTTTTTTTTCTCCCCATGTAAAAAGTTTGAAGCTTCCCAGGTCATCTGGGAAGGTCTCATGGAAACAGACACTTCTTTGTAAGGGGGAGAGGGAAACCAACCAACTGAACAAGCTGTAATTATTTAAAGATGTAAAAAAATATCTATTATGAAGTAGTATGGCTACCAATCCACGTAACTTCTACACCTTTAGAACTAATGGAAATAAAACAATGATAATAAAACCAGAAGGTTTCTGCTTGATTCTGTCTACCCTCATAGGCTTCTTGGAGAGGGCAGGGGGTAAATGATGAAATACTGAAAACATGAAAMGCACCTGGAGAAGAAATGGTGAAGTGGGTCCTGTCCCAGAGCYCTCACAATGAAAAAATTACAGGGAATTTAAAGTCAGAAAAGATGAGATCAGATTTRTCAGAGCTCTGTTCAGCCAAGTTTTGAACATATTCCAAGATGGAAATCTCACSACCTCTCRGGGTTCCTGTTCAGTGTCTGACCARCCTCACAGTGGAAATGTTTTCCCAAATCACAGAATGTGAAGGTGTTGGAAGGAATCTTAAAACTCACCTTCTCCCACCCCCTGCCATGAGCAGGGACAACTTCCACTAGACCAGTCTGTTCAAGGCCTTATTGAACCTGGRCTTTGACACTTCCAGGGATGGGGCAGCCACAACCACCTTTGGCAACCTGTTCCAGTGTCTCAAAGTTAATTTCTGACCACCCTCAAAGTTAATAATTTCTTCCTAATATCTAATCTAWATTTCCCCTCCTTCAACTTGCACCCATTACTCCTTGTCCTATATAAAATTCCTATTTAATAAATATTAGGTTATTAATGAGAACAAAAATCTTTGGTAAATTAATTGCCTGGGAATTCCCAAGCAATGAGTCATTGCAGGAAAATCGATGTTGAGCCACACACAGCCCCCTTCTATATGTAAGATTTGGGATGGCCAACACAGGATGAAAAACTCAGAGGTGACAGACCCAGTTTGAAGCAACTCAAAGCCAGGCTGGGCAGGGCTTGGAGCAACCTGGTCTAGCAGAAYGTGTCCCTGCCTATGGCAGAGAGGTGGAACTGGYTGATCTCTAAGGTCTCTTCCAACRCAAACCAGTCTGTGACTGTGATTTTAATATAAATGAGGAAAAGCCCCTGAACACAGCAGAGAGGAGAAAAGCCCTTGGGGACACTTAAAAACCATCATGACTCAGCTTTTTGGTCTTCTCACTGAGTTTTACTCGGTAGGCCTTGTTCAGCCTGAATGCTTCCAGCTGAACTCAGAGACAACAGCCTGCAGCTGAAATCAGGCTGTCAGCCAGGGCTGTGCTGTGAAAAACGCCAATCACTTGTTTTTAAAATGTGCTCAGCCACCTCCCACTCCGCAGGGCACAGCCCTGCTCTGAGCACCCAATCACCCCGCCAGGTACTGCCCAGCTTCCTCCCCAGTCCAACCAGTTTCCAAACCGGTACAGCTGGTGGGGTGAGTGAGATCAGCACCTGGAACCGCCCATCCRTCCCCCAGCAGCCAACTGGGGAGCTCCCCTGCTTTTTGGGGAGGGGAGGGAYGATCWTCCTCCCTTATAAAGAGGTGGGTGGAAGGGGTTTGGCTGTGCTCAGTCCGGTTGAGGGTGGGTGGAGGCAGAGGAAGGGCTGTGAGGAGTAGAGGAGAGGTAATGAAGCAGGGGGGAAAGGCTGCCCAGCCTGCTCCCCAAATGGCTGTACAGGGTGGTCCTGGGGAGAGCAGTGGATGAGAGCTGGATGCAGGAATGTGCYGCTTGGGGGAAAAGCAGGGGGTGCCTTCACTGCCCTGGGGTGATGTGGGTGAGAATGGGGTGGGAAATCAATGCCTGTTTTCTGAGGATGGCTGCAAATTGATGCTTGGTTGAATGTGAGAAGATGGAGAGCTCTGCACCCCCTGACTGCACGTGGAGGGTCAGAGCTGTGCCTTGAAGTCCCTGCAGGAGCCTGGCCCAGGGGTGTAAGGTCACAGGGAGCCTTCCTGCAATCCCTGGGTGCAGGCAGAGCTGGGGTGAGCAGCATGAGCCTCGTCCTTGCTCTGTTCTGCTGTGGGTGCTGGGCCTTTGTCTGGGCACAAGGACTGGGAATGAGCCCATACAGGGGGAGGGTTTGTCCTGGAGACCAGGCTCCCTGCCCCAGACCTGCAGAGGCACCAGCTCAGGTACCATGCTTAGGGTGAGATGAGTGTTGTGCCCTGCAGAGGGCTGGGCATGGTTTTCCTCCTCTTCTTCCTTGGAGGGGGGAGTGCTTTGGATGAGACTGAAGTGGATCTAGAGTCCAAATGTGAAATAAGGAGGTACATGGAGATAAGGGTCCATGGGATAAGGATGGCAGATGCTGGTGGTTCTCATGTGGTGGGGAACAGGGCAGCCTTTCCTCTTGAGGAGGAGTGTTCCTTTGCTGTCAGGCTACAGCTGGGGCAGTGTGAACATTAATACCTTACAGAGCTCCCAGCACTTCCAATCTCTCACAAGGAGCTGATAAGAACTGACTAAGCAGCAGTCAGAGTTCTGCAGCTGATGAACTTCCCTGGGATGTGAGCTCTGGGCTCACAGGGCTGTCCTGGCACTCAATCTGTGAAGCCAGTGCCTGGATAGTCAGGACAGTACTCCTTGGATGACCTGTGCCCAGCTGCTTCCAGGGATCCAAACTGCTGCTGGTGCTTTTGGCAGCAGAAGCGTCTCTTTAGCTGTCTCTTGATCAACATAATATGCAGATTTTTTTCAATAAAACTGGAGCAGGCCTGTGAATAATCATTACATGCCCTTGAAGGCGGAGGACTAAAGCTCAGTCTTTTACCCTTGCTAAATCTAGTTTTGATGACCACTTAATATCTGTACCTGGATCTAAGACATTAAATTAATGTTCCCTAACATGTTTTCCTCTTGAGCCCTTCCAAAAGAGATTTGGTTTGTGCTGCAGCACAGGAATGGCTGGCATGAGGTGGGAATTGCTCTTCTGGCGGGGGGCCCTAGGGTTGCTGTTGATTTTCTCATCAAGCTGTCTCAGAGCTGTGCCAGGTGCCTCAGAGCCCTGTACTGAGTGCTGTGGATCTTGAAGCTGAGCCTCTGATCAGTGCTGGTCTCTGGTACTGAGTGCTGTGGATCTTGAAGCTGAGCCTCTGATCAGTGCTGGTCTCTGGGATTAGTGTGCAGGGAGAACTGGCACTGTGGGATGAAAGCCAAGCTGAGCTTTCCTTGTACACCCACAGCCAGCAGGAGTCCTCAGAAGAACTGCAAGTAACTGGGGCTTCATGCCAGGAATAACTCCTTATGTACTGGTGTGACTTCCTGGAAGGAGCTGCAGGATGGTGCTGCCTCATCTCCCCCTCACCCGGAGCCTTCTGCTCCCAGATGCTCTTGGCAGAGTGCAGGAATGCTCCCCAGCTGGTTCCATGCCATTGCAGTCAGTGGGGCAAGCCGTGGGTAAAGCCAGGGGTGGGGATGTTCTAATTCCAGGGCTGATCTTTCCATGGGAGCAGCACTTCCCMTGGTGTATAGGGAAAAAGATGGGTCACTGGCCTGTGCTGCTTCTGGGTCACTAATCATAAAATTACAGAATGGAATGGGTTGAAGGGAACTTKAAGATCATCTACTTCCATCCCTAGTGATGTGGGCAGGGAAACCTCCCACTGCCCCAGGAAAAAAAGGACTTTGGGAGATTCCCCAGGCCAAATTCCCACTTGTAGCATGAAAACTGCCATTGGAGTATGTTATTCAGGGCTGTGTTGGATTYAATTATATATATCTGCTAGGATGGAAACTCTTCCACCTCCCTGGTCCTATTTATCTTCATGGATTTTGCCACAGGAACTTAAGGAGGAAAACTAGGAGAATGTTTTGTGTATTTCTGCTTCCCTTCAAGTCTAGGGCAGAGTGTGACAAGGACCTGCTAATCCCTCCGCAGCTGCTGGAGATGCCAGAGGGCCCTTCAGTGAGGAAGTTCCAGCTGCTGACCTCCCCTTTTGTGGGACAAGTGGTGGCCAAGGTGGGGGGAAGCAGCCGGAAGCTCAYTGTGAATGACCTGAATGCCCTGAGGCTGCAGGACTCCCAGGTGGGTTGAATTTACAGATCCATGACAAGTCTGAGGGCAGAAATCACCATTGTCCTGCACTTGGGTGACAGAAGGTGCAGAACCTGTGAATGTTTCCCTGAGGGTTTCACCTGGCTAAGTTGAGATGTCTGTGCTGTACTTGTCAGAAGTCACACTGGGTCGGTCCTGTTGGGGCTTCACTGGCCTGACACCTCCAAATGATGATTTGGACSTGACTGGCCAAACCCTGGTGCAGCCTCACCTCTGATTAAAGGTGTGGAGCAAAATTAAAAGCACAAAATGTGCCCAGCAAAAAGTGGGAAGAGGAATCAGAAACGATGATGACAAATTTCAAACTCCTGAGTGTGTGACCTGGTGGGCCTGATGGGAATCCGTGTGAGGGATTCAGAATTGAGTGGCATCTAAACACCTTGTGCTTCAGGCAGGCAAAGAAAGGAATCTGCAAGGATGACCCCAGCTCTGATGGGAATGGCTTGGATGCTGATGAATCCCATGTTCAGGGTGGGCTGATGTGCCCTCTATTAGAGATTGTAGAAAATAAGTTATTTGTATGGAATCAGCCAGAGGTTTTATCCCTGGAAGTGTGCAAAATCATGTTGGATAAGGACTGAGCAACCTGGTCTAGTGGAGGTTGTCCCTGCCCAAGGGTGGGGGCTRGGAATGAGATGAGCTTTAAGGTCCATTTGAACCCAGGTCTTTCTAGAATGCTATGATCCTTTATGGATCATCAGCACATCCCACCTCTTTTCTCAGGTTCATGGGAAGAACTTGTACCTGGCATTTGTGGCAGCTGAAGGTCCTGTTGGACCAACTGCAGAAGAKACAGCGCTGCAAAGAGAGGCTGCTTGTGGGGCACACTGTCCTGCTCAGGGACAGCAAGGACAGGCTGGTGTTCCACATCCCCATTCCCAGGATGAGGAGCTGCAGGAAGCCCAGCACTCAAGATCTGAAGCCCCAGAGGCAGCAGAGGGTCGGGGCAATTGGCTGCGGATCCACTTTGGCATGTTCGGCAGCGTCCGCGCAAACGAGTTCTCGAGGGCAAGCAGAGCCAATAAAAGGGGGGACTGGAAGGATCCTGTGCCCAGGTATTTCCTCTTTTCTCCCAAACCAAATCTGTGTGGGAATGCTCTTAGCCTTGATTCTCTCTGATATTTTTTAAGGCGTGAGTGAATGTGGGGTGTGTTCAACCAGAGAATCCACAGTGGAATTGTAAGATGCAATTGTCTGGGGATATAGTACCAGCTCTGCTAAGATTTTTATCTTGAAGAGGGAATTTTTAGGATGCCAGGCTGAATCATGCCCTAAAAATGCCAGTTTCTCCCAGTTAGGTGTTTTTAAAAAAGCCTTGGATAAATAACAAACATCTCATACACCTGGAATCATGGGCTGSAGTGATGCTGTAAAAGGCAGCAGTGAATTGAAAACATGGCCATGGTTTGTGTCCTGTATCCCACTGGAATTGTACAGAGCAAGGGGGAACAGCTTCCCAGAGAAGCTGTGGCTGCCCTGGAAGTGTCCAAGGCCAGGCTGGATAGGGCTTGGAGCAACCTGGGGTGGGGGAAGGTGTCCCTGGCCATGGCAGAGAGTGGTCCAAGATGATCTTTGAGTTCTCTTCCAACCCAAACCATTCTATGATTCTGTGATTTTTTTTTGAATGATGACTTTGTTTCTACACAAGTGTTTTTAGACACAGTTTTTTGTGATACTTTTAACATCCATTTCTCTGATTTGTGGACTGTCCTGCTGAAGGRTTTGTCAACCAGGGTCACAGGGCAGCAGAAGGTAAAGCTTTCCACCAGCTGTGTGGGCTCACCACCAAGCTCCATGGCTGTAGTTGTTAAAGATGCCACCTTGCCTTGAGACAGTGGCCAGCTGCAGAGTATAACAAGTAGTTCAGAGATGTTTCTGATGAGAGACTGCAACTTCTCTGCTTCTCCCAGGCTGGTTCTGCACTTTGAGAGCGGAGGCTTCCTTGTTTTCTACAACTGCCGGATGCTCTGGTGCTCCTCTCCCAGGGCTGATCCTGCTTCTGACATCCTGGCTGTGGAATTCCACCGAGGCCGGGCGCTGCATGCCCTCTGTGCACCCGATCCCATCTGCTACACCCTCCTAGACCAAAGATATTTTTCAGGGCTGGGTGAGTTCCAGGGAATAGGGGCAGAAGGAAAAATGGAGGAAGGTGGGTGGGATGTCTACAGATGCAGAAGTGCATGTCTGGGCAGTTTTCTCTTTAGTTGAAAAGCTTCTGGTTGATTTTCAAGGTCTGTAACAACAGTAGAGGGAGGAGAACCTCTTCCAGTCCAATCCCAGCTCTAAGTCTACTCTCTGGATGCCACCTCTGGTATAGGGAGTGGTGTTGTTGGCTGTGATCCTTTAGGCAGAAATCACAAGTTGGAGCCAGCAGCCTGCATTACCTTGATTAGAAATATCCTTGCTGTCTCCTTGTTTCTGACCCCTTCCAGGGAACATCATCAAGAACGAGATCTTGTACCTGGCCAGGATCCACCCGTTAACACCAGGCTCCCTCTTGGCTCTCTCAGATCTGGAGCGCCTGCTGGACTGCGCCCTTCAGTTCAGCTCTGAGTGGCTGCACAACAAACTGCGAGGCCAAGGGCTGCACCTCCAGGTGTACCAGAAGGAGCAGTGTCCCCTGGGGCATCCCCTGATGAAGGGCACTTTTGGACCCTCGGGTGGCTTCAAGAGACCGACGTGGTGGTGCCCTCAGTGCCAGCCTGCGGTGCTGCCAGGGGATGGGGACCCTTCCCCAGTCACTGAGTGATCTGTCCTGCAGGGTGCTGGGTGGTCTCTGATCCGTGCTCCTCGTTGGCCTAGAAGGTCTCTGTGGTTTCTTTTAGGCTGTTGAGTTTGGTCCTTAGGGAGTTYGCAGAGTTAAGTGCTCAGTGGAGGTCCCAGGTCCCCTGAGTGGCTGCAGAAAGGAAAAAGTGGCTGTCCATGTTTTTTTTTTTTTGTCACAGTGTAAAGAGTTTGATCAGGTCTGAAGTGCATTGGTCACCCTGTTCAGGTGGCAGTGGATGGGAAGTGTAAAGGGTTGAGCAGGGGATTGCTGTGGTCTGAAGTGACCCTGTCCCTTGACCCCGGAGGAGTCAGCAAAACAGAGGATATCCCTCTGCCTAAGCAGCTTGATTAATTAGGAATTAAATAATCCTGCCTCTGTTTGGAGCTGAATACCTGTGTGCTGGGCTGTGACTGGGTGTGGTTAAACATGAGGGGCTGTTCCCATGTAATCTGACAGMAACAGCTCCCTCCTCCTTCCACACCAACATGTACAAAATATACGTCAGCAGTGCTTGGTGGAGCTCATCTCTGCACCCACAGGTTTCAGCTTTGTGGCAAACTGCCAATTCCAGATCTTGCTGTAAAAATTAAAAAACAATTACAGTGTGTGGCAGTGTTGCATAAAACTCAGGATCTCCAAGGAAACCTGAAAGCAGAAAGGTTTGGAAATAGAGCTGTGTCTCTACACTAGGTGGGAACTGCTGCTGTCCTCTCTCCCTGGATTTGAGTTTATTTTAATAATAAGTTGTTCACTTGAGCAAAAAAATAAAACATCACTTAGAATCAATGATGTTCATTTCAAGTGTGTCCTTTTGGTAGTTTCTTAGTTAAAAATGGGTGTACATGGAAATTCCAGCTGCCTGGAATTGGTTAACAGCTGCCTGTTGAGGATGGTACCAGTGACTTTCCTTAGCTATGTAAGTGGTCTCATTAATGGGAACTGGATTTAAAGATGGATTGCAAATCAGCTGGGAATGCTGGAGATAAACACCTCTGCTGAAGGCAGCTGCTTCCTAGGCAAGACTTGCACAGCCTCTCCCTTGGGAACTGCAACCACTTTGAGTGGTTGCAGGTTATGGGATTGCTGAATAAACGAATTAATGGGGTTATGGGGCCAAAGAAGGTGGTTAATGTCCCTTCTGCAGGGTGTTGGCCAAGTGCCCATCCAAAACAAAGTATCACACAATATKTTGAGTTGGAAGGGATCCACAGTGGTGATCAAAGCCCAGCTTCTGGAAGAAAACCACTCACAAAAAAGAACCCCAAAAGCTGAATTTTGCACTTCGAAGGATGGGGATGGAGCTGGGTATGTGTTGGGTTCTCAGCACAGGAAGGGTGTGSACTCTGGAAGCGAGTCCAGAGGAGGCCATGGAGGTGCTCTAAGGGCTGTAGCCCCTCTGCTATGGAGGCAGGCTCAGAGCTGGGGATGCCCAGCCTGGAGAAGGCTCCAGGGAGACCTCAGAGCCCCTTTCAGTGCCTAAAGGGGCTCAGGAGGGCTGGAAAGGGACTTTGGACAAGGGGGAATGGCTTCCTACTGCCAGAGCACGAGGTGAGATGGGATACGGGGAAAGAATTCTTCCCTCTGATGAGCAGGTGCGGGCTGGGATGGAATTCCCAGAGAAGCGGTGGCTTCTCCCCCCCCGGAAGTGTTCAAGGCCAGGCTGGACGGAGCTTGGAGCAACCTGGGATAGTGGAAGGTGTCCCTGCCATGGCAGAGGGCTGGAACTGGAAGGTTTTCACGCTCCCTTCCCACGCCAACCCTCCCGCGCCCCCATGGCGGCTCCGCTCCCCTCACGCTCACACGAAGGGGTTCGGGGCCGCCGACTCCTTCCCGCTCCGCCTGTGCCGACGCGCGCCTCAGCCAATCAGCGCCCGCTGCCGGCCGTCACACCAGCCACGCCGCCTTCCTATTGGCTGGCGCTGCCCTGGTGCGAGCGCGCCTTCGCCAATCGGCGCCGCGCCCGCCCCACCGAGCGATGTGCGGAGCGCTGTGATTGGCTGCGGGGCGGGGCTGGAGCGGCCCCGCCCGTGCCGGYTTAAGCGGCGGATGGGGGGGGCGGCGGGAGCGCGCGGCGGCGGCGGCGGGGTCTGAGCGCGGCCCCCATGGAGCTGCTGCGGAAATGGCTGGGCCACCCCGAGGACATCTACAACCTGCTCCGCTTCAAGATGGGCGGCTACCGCGCCGTCATGCCGCGGATGGACACGGTGAGCGACGAGGGATGCGCGGGCGGCGGGAAGCGCTTCGCTGTCGCCGGTGCGCGGTGCTCCCGGTGGGGAGCGGGGCACGGGAGGAGGAGGAGGAGGTGGGGGGCACTGTCATGTCCGGGCGCGGATACGGTGTTGCCATGGGTGACCATCCTGTATCCAGCGTGTATAGGACTTTGCCTGGCTTTGTGCGCCTTGTGTGCGCCTCGGTGCTTCCCGGTTGTACCGGCTCCAGGCATCCTATTGCATTGCTCGTACCGTGTGTGCATCCTACCGGTTCCGGGCATTCCACCGGTTCCGGGCATCCTGTGCATTGGTGCATCCCACTGGCTGCAAGCATCCCTGSTTTGCCCGGTGSCGYTARCCTGCGAGCTTCCCACCGGCTCCGYGCATCCCTGCATTGCCCGGTGCCGGACATCGCGGAGCCCCGGTGCTACCGGAGCATCCCGCAGCTCCAGACATCCCTTGCATTGCTCAGTGCCGGTATCCTGCCAGCATCCCACTGACGCCGATCATCTCAGGCTTCCCATGCATTTCTCGGTGCCCATACCCTCATTCATCCCCCCAGCTCCGAGCATCCCTTGCACCGCTCGCTGCCGGTACCCTGCGCTCATCCCCGCCTCTCCGGACCTCGCACGGCCCCGGCGCTGTCCGTACATGGCAGCGTCTCCGGCCGCGGCACGGGGCGGGTTAAGGGGCGGGTTTGGGGCCGGGGGCGGAGCGGAGCGGCCGCAGCCCCCCAGCACCGCCGCCCCCATGGCGGCCGGCTCCCGGGCCGTGTCCGTGCTTGCGCGACACTGACGCTGTCCCCGCCGCGAAACCCCCGCGGGCAGCGGGCAGGCGGCGGGACAGCAGCAGCAGCAGCTGCGCAGCCCCCCCGGCCCGCCGCCGTTCGCCGCCCCCCGGCTCCAACCCGCGGCCCCGGCCCGCTCTGCCCGCAGGACTCGCTGGATGTGGCCTCCGCACCTGCTACCGGTACCTCAACCAGACCAGCCGCAGCTTCGCCGCCGTCATCCAGGCTCTGGACGGAGAGCTGCGGTGAGCGGGGGACACTGGGGAGGGGTGCGGTGACCCCCGGCAGTGCGGGTTTTTGGGGGGTGGTGGGTGGGGTGACACCCCAACAACGGGGATCCTCGGGAGGGAGTGGGTGCAGCTCATTCCCTGACACCGGTGATGGTGGGGGTAAATTTTCTCCCTGGGAGGTGGTGATGGAGGTGGTGATGGTGGGGGTAAATCTCCTCCGTGGGAGGTGGTGATGGTGGGGATAAATCTCCTCCCTGGGTGGTACAATGCCAGCTCAACTCCCAGGGAACTTAGTGGCCCCCCAGTTTCAGGTCTCCCCAGGAGCTGGTGGGTGTGATGCCCCCCCAATAGCAGAGCTGGGCCCATGCAGTACCGACCCCCAYACTCCATTTTTGTCTAGTYGAGCTGCTGGGACACGCWCCCTCTCCCATCAGGAGCTGACTGYYCTCAGCCCCACCCCGTGCAGCAGYACGTGGGGCTTTTCACGTCCCAGCTGGCTGTGCCACATCCCCCCTCTGCATCACATCCCTCCCCAGKCTGGGTCTCTGGGCTGAGCCTGCTGGCCGGCAGGCTGTTAAACACAGGGCCTGGCACTGTGCCCTGTGTGACACCCTGGGAATGTGTCCTGGCACTGCCGAGGCTGGCGCTGGACAAAGGCTGGAGGGAGGAGGTGAGGAAAAACCTGGGGCTGACCAAGGGTCTGGGTCTTGCCTGGGAGGTGCTTTTGGAACCAAACTGTGCAGTTGTCACAGGGGGTTTGTTGCACACCCATTTCTTGCTGTGCAGATTTTGCTGCCCTGTGCAGAAAAGRTTCAGACAGGAATAGTAACAGAGGATGTAAATAAAGCTCAGCTGGCCAGGGGGCCTCATGCCATGTAATTATTCTCCATATAATTCCTTATATTCATTTGACAATTGCTGATTCCGGTTTTTAAATCCCCAGTTAATTCCAAGATGATCAAATTTAGGGGTTCTGGGAGTTGTTCCAGACARATCTGATGGCTCTGATCTGTGCAGTTGCAGGCACCATCCCAAACACTGGGAGGTCTGTGGGGTTTCTGAGCCCTGGTTTGGCATTTTGGATGGTGCCCCATAGCTGTGTCCAGTGTTTATGAAATGGTGTTTGCAGCCTGGTTGACAGGAAAGGCAGAGAAGTTCKGTGGTTTGGCTGAAATTGCATGGAAAAGTACAAGTAGGGCCAAGAATTAAGCTTTTTATTTTCCATGCTTTTTCTGTGCAGGAATTAAGAAAAAAAATTAAGAAAACACTATGAAACCTGTTAGCAATGTGCCCTGTGCTTGCCTCAAACTTCCTGTAGTTTTCTTTGTGTTTTTTGTCATTTAATCCTTGCCCTGCAGCCCTGCAGGATCACCCTTCAGGGCACAGAATTTCTGCCTGGCATCCTAAAAATGCTCTTGCCRGATCTTTGCAACCCAGCTTGGGCAGGAATGGTGGTTGGATTACAGCTGGCTCAGTAGTGGATCAGGAGAGACTCATTTTCAAAGAATTTCCACCAGAGGATTTAGGGACAAACAAGAGAAATACAAAATAGGGAGGGTAGAGAAATAGGTAGAGCCACAGCCTTACAGAAGGAKTTAATTTTGCTGGATCAAAAAAGTGCTTGAATTGATGTTGACCCCTTCAGGGAGTTCAGCTTGAGCCCCGGGGTTACAGACAGGCATCCCAGAAGGCTTCTGGAAAATGGGAATTTTTGAGGAGTGCTTGGGGCAGTGCTTCCCTGGCCAGACAGGGTATTGGTAGCTGAGCTGAAATGTCTGGTTCCTCCTTCCTGTCTTTTTTGGCCCCCATGAACCACCTGTTTTGCTGGCCAGAGCCCTGCCCAGCTCATTGCTCCATGGTTAGGATTTCTGGGAAGGTGGAGCTCAAACTGCATTTCATCCACAGCTGAGCCAACAGCATTATAACTGCTGGTGGTGGAAGGAGTTCTGATCCAGGCTCATAGCTCCTCTCCTGGTGATGGAGAGGAGAGGAGGATGCCTCTGGCTCTCTGCTGCCAGTTCCATGCTCCTGCCTGTCTCTGAACTCTTCAGGTCCTTCTAGTCCAGCACAGGCTGTATGTCCTGGCAAGGAGAAGAGATCTCCTCACCTAGGCAGGCTGGAGCTTGAGCTCTGGAACGATCCAGACTTGTTCTTTGCAGTGTCTGCTTCCATTTGTGCCACAGATCTAAATCAGTGTGACAGAAGTTAGGAGGCAGGGTACCCTCCCTGGCCAGACAGGGTATTGGTAGCTGAGCTGAAATGTCGGGTCCTCCTTTCTGGCTTTTTTGGCCCCATAAACACCTGTTTTGCTGGCCAGAGCCCTGCCCAGCTCATTGCTCCATGGCTAGGGTGTTTTCTGGGAAGGTGGGAGGCTCAAAACTGCAATTTCTCCACAGCTGAGCCAACAGCATCATAACTGCTGGTGGAGCGAAGGAGTTCTGATCCAGGCTCATAGCTCCTCTCCTGGTGATGGAGAGGAGAGGAGGGATGCTCCTGGCTCTCTGCTGCCAGTTCCATGCTCCTGCCTGTCTCTGGAACTCTTCAGGATCTATTCCTGAGGGTCTCCTCARCTGGGCAGGATGGAGCTGCAGCTGACAGGGCTGGAGCTTGAGCTCTGGAASATCCAGACTTGTTCTTTGCASYTGTCTGCTTCCATTTGTGCCACAGAWCTAAYTTCAGTGTGTGATYGAAGTTAGGGAGGCAGGTAAGGTCTGGATGCAGAATTGGGGTTAAATTGGTGTTTTAACTGTGCTGGGTTCTGGAATTACTGCTGGCTCTTCCCTGGGCATGATGCCCATGTGAGAGGTGCCTCTGGGATGGCATTTCCAGGTTCTGCCCTGCCTTTCTTGGTGGCTCCTGGAAGGGATTGGAGCCTTGGGCACTTGCATCCTGTTGGATGAACATTTACAGCRTGGCTGGAATGGAAAAACTCGGTCATGCAAAGGAACAGGAGCACGAGAGAGCTGCTCATGTGGTGTGACAGAGGTGTTAAATACCCTTCTAATCAAGGAAAAAAAGCCAAATTTAACAGTACTGACTGTAAGAGCAAGTCAGTTTTCCCTGGGTGATTAATCATTACTTGCACATTGTCATTCCAGGAGTACAGCACTGTCACCTGGTAATTAGCGTTTAAGCAGACCAAGCTACTTTCCATTTGTTAAACAATTAATAAATGCCTCCTCTCCTTGGTGTGTATCCCTGTGCTCATGGAGATCTGGGGATTATTTAATATAAATCCTGGAGTTGCAAACAGCATTTCTTGCCATCAGGACTTGGTTTTTTTTTGGTTTTTTTTGGTTTTTTCTTCTTCAGCTGGAGAAATGCGGAGGCAGGGATGGGGAAGGAAGCAGGGATGGGGAAGGCAGGGGTGGTGGCTCTCCAGCAGCTTCCTGCTGGATATTGGATCACATAGGCTGCCTCCAGTGTCTTGCTCCTGGAGATAAAAAATACAGGGTGATTTTGGCTCTTTCTGCCAYTCCTAATGTTCCTGTTGCACAGTGTGACCCCTTTATTCCCCCCCAACAGAGGYCAGGAATATTTTACCCCAACAGGGTAAAAAGTGTGCAGAGAAGAGGGAATGATGGGGAAAACACACCTGTTTTTSCCCTCCCTTCCCTATTTGGCATTTGCTTTTCCAAATAAGCTGACCTTGGGCTCTGTCCTCTGGGTCCAGGTGAGCACTGGCCTTGCTTGCAGGGTTGGATCTTCCCTGCTCAGGGAGCTCACAGGCCTGACCCTTCCCTGATACCCATCTTAGAAACCCCAAAATCATGCTGTAGCTCCCTGATACACATCTTAYAAACKCCAGAATCATGCTGTAGTTCTCCTCATGGGGGAAAATCCTGGAATTCCTYTGGATGACATGAGCATRCCCTTGGATGTCAAGGTCCCGATGCTGCACGAGTTCCACTCCCATCTCTACCAGCCAGACTGAAAGTACACATCTGAGAAACACATCTTAGAAACCCCAAAATCATGCTGTAGTTCCCTGATACACATCTTAGAAACCCCAGAATCATGCTGTAGTCTCCACAGGGGAAAATCCTGGAATTCCTTGGATGACATGAGCATTCCCTTGGATGTCAAGCGTCCCGATGCGCACGAGTTCCACTCCCATCTCTACAGCCAGACTCCGAAAGTACAAATCTGAGAAACACATCTTAGAAACCCCAAAAATCATGCTGTAGCTCCCTGATACACATCTTAGAAACTCCAGAATCATGCTGTAGTTCTCCCATGAGGGAAAATCCTGGAATTCCTTGGATGACATGAGCATCCCTTGGATGTCAAGGTCCGATGCTGCACGAGTTCCACTCCCATCTCTCAGCCAGACTGGAAAAGTACACATCTGAGAAACACATCTTAGAAACCCCAAAATCATGCTGTAGCTCCCTGATACACATCTTAGAAACCCCAGAATCATGCTGTAGTTCTCCTCATGAGGGAAAATCCTGGGTTTCCTAACCTGGCTGCTATCTTCCAAAGGCACCTGCCAGTGCCAGTGTGTGACACTCTGAGCTCAAAGTGCTTCTGCTGAAGGCAGCTGCTTGTCCTGCCTCCTAGGCACTCCCAAGTAAAGGATTACTGTTTTTTCTCCCTTTCCAGCCATGCAGTGTGTATATTCTACCTGGTTCTCCGTGCCCTGGACACTGTAGAGGATGACATGAGCATCCCCTTGGATGTCAAGGTCCCGATGCTGCACGAGTTCCACTCCTATCTATACCAGCCAGACTGGAAGTACACAGAGAGCAAGGAGAAGGACAGGCAGGTGCTGGAAGACTTCCCAACGGTAAGGCAGCCTCCTCCTTGCTCCTGGTGGCATCTCTGGGTGCCTGGTTGTCTCCACGGGGTGCCTGCAGAGCTTGTTCAGTGCCACAGATCTTCCCAAGGGCTCCATCCCCTGCCTGTGGGGCTGGGTGCCAAGCTGGGGTGAGAAATTCAAACATTGTGCAYTGCTGTGGGGCAGAGGGGATCTGGCTGTGGAAAAGTTCCAGCCTTTGGAATGTGGCTTCTTGCCTCCTCTGCTGGAAGAGCAGTTGACCTTTGACTTGTGGAGAGAGATTTGGGGTTGTTACCCAGCACAGTGAATTGCCTGTGTATTGTATTTGTGGGGTGTTCTGATGAAGGAAGGAAGGAATGATGAATTTGATTCTATGTTTTTAGAAGGTTAATTTATTATTATATTATATTATATTATATTATATTATATTATATTATATTACTATACTAAACTATACTAAAGAATACAGAAAGTATATTTACAGAATGCTAAAAAGATAATAATGAAAACTCGTGACTCTTTTCAGAGTCTTGATACAACTTAGGAGTGATTGGCCAATGAGTCAACTCACACCAGAAACCAATAAAACAATTACTTGTAAATAAGCAATCTTTAAACACATTTCATATAAGCAAAACAAAAGAAAAGTAAATAAGATAATTATTGGTTTTTTTTTTTCTCTGAGGCTTCTCAGCTTCTCAAGAGAAAAATCTTAGACAAGGAGATTTTTCAAAAAATGTAAATGTGACACCTGTGTGCACAGTGGGAGGTGTCCCTGCCCTCAGGTAGGGCAGAGGGTGGAATGAGATGAGCTTTAAGGTCCCTTCCTACCCAAACCATTCCATAACTCTGTGATACAAGACAAAAAGCATCCTCACTGTTATTAGTAACAATATTGTGTTGATTTTTTTATTATTGAGCTGATTTTAGGGGTTTTTTCTTTGCTCTCTTTAAGAAAAAATGTAATAGTTCTGGTGAGGAGCCTCTCATTTTCAGAGGATGTTCTGTTTTGTTCAAGTTTTTACCATTTTTAATTTATTCTGCCTTTTTCAGGCTTTCCCTAGCAGTGGGAATGGGGTAATTATTTGGGGAACTGAGGTGTGTTGGGAGTTCTGATGCTCAGGTTTGGAGTGTGGAGTGCTGTAGGGGATGTCTGTGTTGGGATTCTTGGTTACAAAAATGGGGGTAGGGATCCAGTAGGTAAAAATCAGTGGCTTGGCTTTAGAGGAGCTTTTGAGAAGGTGTTTATGGCACTTTGCTGTTCTCTCTTGATGTGTATGTTATTTATTTGAGGCAATCTATGCTCAGGTATGATTTTAATAATTTTTAATATTTTACACAAATATTTTAATAAATATTGTAATAAATATAATTTTACTTAATATTTCAATAAATACTATTTTAGTACTTTAAATAAAATTTTAATATTTTAAAGAAATCCATGCTCAGGTATTATTTTAATAATTTTAATAATCATAAAATTGTAGAACCATGGAATTGTTGGGTTGGGTGGGACCATAAAGCTCATCCCATTCCATCCCCTGCCATGGCAGGCACACCTTCCACCAGGCCAGGTTTCTCCAAGCCCTGTCCAACCTGACCCTGAATTTTTTGGGGGGGCATTCACAGCTTCTCTGGGCATGCTCTGCCAGTGCCTCACCACCCTCATAGTGAAAAACTTCTTAAAATATTTCCTAGAGGTGCATTTGCAGGCTGTGCTGCTCTGTGTAGGGGACAGAGGCAGAAGCAGAGTGGGTACATTTATTTTACAGACAAACCCTTATTGCAAAAAACCCCAGGGCTGGCTGCAGTCCCCCACTGATGGAGAATAAAGCTTAGCACAGTAAAACATGATGCTCCACAGTTTTGGAAAAAGGAGGATGCACTTTGGAATATTTTTTTTCAGTGTGAGAGTGATGGAGACAGTGCAGGGGGATTGGAACTAGYAGATCTTCAAGGTCATTTCCAAGCCACTCTGTGATTCCATGATCACGTTACTAGACATGCAGTAGAAGGATTTCACACTTCCCTCACTGCTTGATGCCTCTCCAGTTGTGCCAAATGTGTGAAGCTGGAGCTGGAGAGGGGCTGGGGAGAGCAGAGCACCAGAAACCTCCCACGGGTCTTTTCCCGTGGCTGGTGGGATGGAATGCTCTCAAATTACAGAGGAAAACAGCTCTGTGTACCAAGTGCAGTCAGTTTTGTCCTGCAGCTCCCAGATGATACCAGTCCAAGGCCACAGAGCCTTCCCAAAGATTCTGCTGTGTCTGATCTCCTGCCAGAGACCATCCTGTTTAGACTGGGAACAGGCTAAGCCTGAGCTCCAAGGACCTTGAAACAGCTCAGGTTGAGGGAGTTGTCCCAGATCTCCAGCCAGGGCAGGATTAGAGCCTGGTAAACAGTATTTTTCTGATTTGTTAATAAATGTGGAGCTGTGCTGTTTTTTTTTTTTTCTTCCTGAACACTCTCTTTCTGTTTTTACCACACTACAGATCTCCATGGAGTTCAGAAAACTGTCCAAGGTCTACCAGGATGTGATTTCYGATATTTGTCACAAGATGGGTGTTGGGATGGCAGAGTTCTTGGAGAAAAAAGTGGATTCTCAGCACGAGTGGGACAAGGTGAGTCAGCCCAGACAGAGGAATGGACTGAGCATGAGGAGGGTCATGGAGTTAAGGTTTGGAAAAGCCCTCTGAGATCATCAAGCRCAACCATTCCACCAGCACTGCCAAGGCCACCACAGAACTGTGTCCCCAAGTGCCACATCCACAGATTTTTTTGAACATTTCCAGGTAGGGCCCACCTTGTCTCTATGGAAGGAGTAGAGAGAACATCCCTCTTGGGAAGAAGTGTTTTCATGGGAAAGCTGAGACATCCCAGGGAGACCTTTCATCAAATGAACTGTCAGTTTCTTTTTGTAAAACTCACTGTGGCAAACAGGCAGCTCTCTGTAACTGCTCCTTTTATCTTGTTTTTTTTTTTTTTTTCCCCTTTCCCAACTTGGCACCTCCTTGGCAGTATTGTCACTACGTTGCTGGGCTGGTGGGGATTGGCCTCTCCCGTCTCTTCTCTGCATCAGAGCTGGAAGATTCCATCGTGGGGCAGGACACAGACCTGGCAAACTCCATGGGCCTCTTCCTGCAGAAAACCAACATCATCCGTGACTACCTGGAGGACCAGATGGAGGGAAGGGAGTTCTGGCCCAGAGAGGTGAGGAAAAACCTCATAAAATTGCTGCTGTTGGCTGTACATCTTCTTGGTAATGACAGTTCTGGTGACAGTTCTGGCTGACATCTGTCTGCAGCTCTCTGGGTACAGATGTGGGCACAAGGTGATGTCACCACACACTGCCAAGAGCTACTTAGGCAGCTCTTTCTCCTCTCTGCTAGGTTTTCTCTAGGAATGAGGGAGGATGAGACTGGRTGAGATCCCAGGAGGGTACCTAAAATCTCCCAAAAAGCAGGGTCAGCTCTGCCTGTGCCTGACATGACATCCAAAAATTTTTCTCCCCCTTTTCCATGTGGCTCAGCTGTCTCACAGAGCATTTCTTGATGTGGGACTCACCTTTTCCTTGCCCTCCCTAGGAAAGATGTGGACATGAGTTGCACCCTCCTCCTTGACCATCTCTTTGTGTGCACCAAGGCCACTGTCACATCCCCACYGCCTGCCCTTCCTGCTTTTCTTTACCCCAGCAATGCTCCAAGGCTGTTGGGTGGGGGTTTTTTGGTGCTTCTTGTTGCTCTCCCYGACCTGCTGTCTCTCTGATGACATCAATGCACCCTCCAGCTCAGGAACACTTATCTTGGTGTTTAGGTTTGGAGCAGATATGCCAAGAAGCTCTCAGACCTTGCCAAGCCAGAGAACATCGACGTGGCCGTGCAGTGCCTCAATGAGCTCATCACCAARGCCCTCCGCCACGTCCCCGACGTCCTCACCTACCTGTCCCGCCTCAAAAACCAAAGTGTCTTCAACTTCTGTGCTATCCCCCAGGTGAGCCGAGCTTCCAAGTGGTTCCTCACCCTCTGCAGCCCAGCTGGTGAGGAGCTGGAGGTGGAGGAGGTTCTGTGRTGTTGGTTTTTTTGCTTATTTCTTGGCTCCTGCCGTTTCTGCTGTTGTTGAGGTTGTGGCTCCACTCCATGGATGTCACCGTGGACAGGGTGACTCTTTGGCAAGTTCCTTGCAGTGCAAGTTGCTGTCTCTCCCCAGGTGATGGCCATTGCCACGCTGGCTGCCTGCTACAACAACCAGCAGGTGTTCAGGGGGGTGGTGAAGATCCGCAAGGGCCAGGCCGTCACCCTCATGATGGATGCCACCAACATCCAAGCTGTCAAAGCCATCATGTACCAGTATGTGGAAGAGGTAGGCTCAGCAGTTTGTTTTCAGTCATTTCTGGCTGTTCCTGTCCCTGGTTTTGGGGTGGAGTTGGGAGTACACTGGGGATCTGTTCATTTTATCCTTGGCTCAGTGGTGGTGGGGAGTGGTGACCCTGATGTGGTTTTGGTCTGGACCAAACTGTGCTTGYTGTGTTCCCTTGAATGTTCCCTGGCTCTGGGTGTGTGTTGGGAAGTAGGGACTGGGGCCAGGGGCATCCTGGCCTGGASCAGCAGTAGTGTGACCAGGGCAGTGCCCATCCCCTGGAGCCAATTCTGGGSTCAGTTCTGGGCCACTCACAACACAAMGACARTGAGGGGCTGGAGRGTGTCCAGAGAAGGGAATGGAGCTGGGAAAGGGGCTGGAGCACCAGGAGGGGCTGAGGGAGCTGGGGAGGGGCTCAGCCTGGAGAAAAGGAGMCTCAGGGGGCACCTTATGACTTCCTCCTGACTTCAGGGTCCTGTGGAGATTAAAAGTTCACATGGAAAGTCAACTTGTGGGGAGTTTGATGGGAAAAAAACACCTCCCCTCCCCAAAACACAATTCCAGTGAAGGCTATTAAAAAAAAAACCTTCACTTCTGCAGCAGGGAGACCCTAAACCATGGGTTATTAGAGCTGCCCTTGTGAACTGGCTGATCCCATGGCAAGGGACAGTGACACTGCAGGATTTTAACCCAGGAGAGGGTCTCTGCTTGAGCCCACCTTGCTCAGACTCCTGCAGAGGAGTYTCTCAGAAAACCATGAGAAGAAAACCCCAAATGCCACAGAATGAGGTGATGCTGAGGCTGTTCCAGGCAGGAGTGTTCCCACGGTTTCAGGTGGGCCATACAGTGAGTGAGGATTGCAGGGTGAGAACCCCTGATCCCAGTAACACCACTGGTCCCTCCCAGTAACACCACTGGGGCTTGAGGGATCATGTTCCAAGCCATGTGGTCCATGTCCCATCATGGGGTGCCCTCAAGAGGCAGCTTGGCTTAGTGCACTTCCCAAGGGAAGTGGGAAAGGGATGGGCCTCTGTGACGGTTCACAGGGATCCGAGGATGAGGGAAGAGACGAGGAGCTGAATCCATGTTTCAGAAAGCTTGATTTATTATTTTATGAAATATATTATATTAAAACTATACGAAAAGAATAGAAGAAAGAATTTCATCAGAAGGCTAGCTAAGAATAGAAAAAGAAGGAATAATAACAAAGGCTTGTGGCTCAGGCAGAGAGTCCAACGAGCTCACTGTGATTGGCCATTAATTAGAAACAACCACATCAGACCAATCACAGATGCACCTGTTGCATTCCACAGCAGCAGATAACCATTGTTTACATTTTCCTCCTGAGGCCTCTCAGCTCCTCAGGAGGAAAAATCCTATGGAAAGGATTTTTCATAAAAGATGTCTGTGACAGGCCCCTGGCCCCATCCAGCTGTCCCTTGCTTCACGTCCCTCCACCACCAACATCACTCCTGGCCCTCAAAACTTCAACCTCCTCCCATTTTCCTCCCTTAAACTCCCTGTGCCACCTTGAAATTTGATATCATGGGCTGGCAGCACAGCCCGGCCAAGAAGGAGGAGGGAGTGCAGCAGGGGCACGGTGAGAAGTCGTGGGAGTTCTGGGCAGGCAGAGCCTGAGGMRTTAACCCTTTTCTTGAATAATGGAAACCTTACAAATACTGATCCTCCTGGATCTGAATGAGAAGAGAGATAGAGATGAAATGGAGGAGGAAATGGGCAAGTGTGATGAAAGTTCTTGCAGGTGAAAGATGTCGGAGGAGTGGAGAAGAATCTTAGGTGGGAYGAGGTGATGGAGTGGCCTTTGGCTGGACTTTRCRTGTATAGCCATGGACAGAACCATGTTTCCTGTGACACAGAGACTGCATCTAGGGGGGAGGCAATGGCTTGGAGCCYAGAGAGTGCAGTGAAGTTATGGGAGTGCATGAACAGAGACAACGGATGAGGAGGGTGGTGGTTGGTGCCCTCGATCTTCAGTGGAGGAGAAGATCTGTGTTCTTGAGACCCCTTGGCCCCAGGGGGTGAAATCTGGGGGGGGCATGTGTCCCAAAAGTGAGAGACTGTGCTCTTTTTGGAACTGGGCAAAGCATCCTTAAAAGGGGAACCCTAGAAGCAGCTCTGGTCCATGAGCAGTGGTGAGAACACTGGGCATTGAAGGAAGATGTCATGATGGCAAAGGATCCACATATGACAGGAAATACAAGAGGTCTCAACTGTGTTTCCTGGGGAAGCCTGTGGCACAAGGGGGACTCCTCACTCCTTGATGAACTGAGAATTGATTATCTAAAGGGTGGTGATGGACCGAGAGTTAGTGATCTGAAGGATGGATGTATTGGAAATTTGGTGGGCGGAGGAGGAAATGTTTTTGGAAGGTTTTCATTTTTTTTTCTGRGTGTTTCTTTTTACATATAGTTGTAGTTTAGTTAATAAAGTTTTRCCTTCTTTATTCCTAAGTGGGGGCCTGCTTTGCTCTATTGCTGGTCACATCTCACAGCAGACACCAGGGAGAGTGTATTTTCATGGGGGGGGCACTGGCATTGTGCCAGCATCAAACCATGACAGGGCCCTAACTCCTCCTCCTCCCTCCTGGTGCAGATCTACCAGAAGATCCCGAGCACGGACCCCTCGTGCCACAGGACGCAGCAGGCCATCGCCGCCATCCGCGCCGCCAGCCTGCCCGCCGGCCCCATGGCCTCCCGCCACCACTACTCGCCCATCTACCTGTCCTGTGCCATGCTCCTGGCKGCCCTGAGCTGGCAGTACCTCAGCACCCTCTCCAAGGCCACCGAGGAGTACGTGCAGGCAGGGGACAACTGAAGGGCACCGGCTGGGTGGGGGGACGATGGTGGCGGATGGGTCCCCTGCTGTAGGGGTGGCCCAGCGCTGGGATGGTGACAAGGATGGGACACTGGGGAGCTGCAGCCCCCTGGGGTGACGGTGTGGCACTGCTGGACTCCGTCCTCACTGCCCTTGCTGTCTGCAGATGCTGGCTGGAGTCTTAGTGTTTGGGGTTGAGTGGTTTTTTTCCCCCCTTCTTTCCTGTTTGCCTGAATATTTTTGGTGATTTTTTGTTTGTTTTGTTTTTTTTCCATTAGGATGGTTTAAAATAGAAACTCCAGTTGTTTCTTTTCTTCCTTGAGATTTGAGGCATCTTTCCAGCTCAGACTGAGCAAAACCCTGAAGGTTTTGCCTCCCTTTCTTTAGGCAGCCTCTTCTCCCTCACCTCTGGTGCCTGCTCCATGCTGGAAAGATGCTGCTTCAGCTGGGAGAGGAATGTGCTTCCTTATCCAAGGAAAAAGCTCTGGCCACTTTCTGGCCCTCAGTGATTGACATCCTGCAGCCTGGAAGCAGGCAGATTGTAGCCACATTTCTGTTGTGCTGAAGGATGCTGAAATGAGCCCTTTTAATGTTAAACATATGAGAGGTGAGGTACCCTGTRCACCTGAACGTGCCCCCAGGTGAAGGGCAGCTGTGCAGCTCCCTGCCCTGGGACAGGTGGCCCCTGCAGTGACACAGATCTTGTTTCAGCAGTGGGGGAGTGGTTAAAGTGAGAAGGGAGCTGCCAGCACAGCCCTGAGCTCATAACCCCAGGCCTGACCCCACAGCAGGCTCTGGGCTCTGCACTGACCCAGCCCCAGGGCATGGGTGGCAGAGCAAGGCAGGGGAGTGAGGGTTTGCACCCTGCTGTCCCTCGTGGGATGCTTTTTTAGGGGGGCATTGCTCACCCTGGAAGGGAGCAGTGATCCCTGCCAGGAGCTGGGAAGGCTGGAGCCACCYAGGGAATGACCAGGGCAGGTTTCCCTGACCCACTTGGCTCTGGRTTTGGGTCAGACTGATGTGTGAGCTGCAAGAGGCTCCCACTGCTGTCTTCAAACACATCAGGCTGGCCTCACAAGAGGAACCAGCACTCTGAAGGCAAGTCCTGTTCTCCTGGGGTGGATTGTTGTTTGCAAGGTCCCTACCCACCCCCTTCAAATGCTGCTTTGCTGTCCTGAAGGGAAGGAGAGCCCCTGTCCTGGTCTAGGACAGAGCTGCCAGGTGCAGGGTGYTGGCCTTTGCAAGGCCAAGCCCCTGTGGTCAGGCTGTTACTCAGGAGGAGAGCCCCTACTCCACAGTTCCTGGTGTAGATTTAAGCTGTTGTTCTAAAGAAACTCGTGGTAGCTCTCTTTGTGCAGCTTCCAGTCTTGTTGAAATAAAAAGTTTTCTTTGGAAAAAAAAAAAAAGTGCTGGATCATCTTTTTCTATTTTTTTTTTTCCAGCTGTCATTTCTTTTACACCAGTAATTTCCCCACAAGTTAGAAGCCCTCAGCTCATAAAATTCTAGTGGTCCCTTGGTGACAACTCTTGAGTATCAAAGTACAGCCCCGTGTGCCAGACCTGGGGAAGAATTTTAACCAGAGGCACAGCTGAGGGTCCATAAATTCACCTTGCAGGGAGTGCTGGCACAGCCCTGGGCTGCAGGAATGTGCTCCAGGGCCCTGT
Organism: Sporophila hypoxantha; assembly: GCA_002167245.1. Taxonomy (NCBI): domain Eukaryota; kingdom Metazoa; phylum Chordata; class Aves; order Passeriformes; family Thraupidae; genus Sporophila; species Sporophila hypoxantha. The sequence continues at coordinate 411,371 of NDFG01000383.1, read as the reverse complement.
GCATCCTCAGGGATGCTGGGGACAGGTCCTGGCTGCTCTCTGCTCAGGGTGGGAGCACCTTCCCCACCCCAAGGGTGGCTGTCACCAGCAGGGCCACAGGACAGGGCTGGCAGTGACCACACCTGCACAAGGAAGGGATTCTGCCCCTCTCAGGTGAGACCCCACCTGCAGAGCAGCCCCAGCTCTGGGGCCAGCAGCAGGAGGATGTGGAGCTGCTGGAGAGTCCAGAGGAGGCCACAGAGATGCTCCAAGGGCTGGAGCCCCTCTGCTCCAGAGCCAGGCTGGGAGAGCTGGGGGAGCTCACCTGGAGAGGAGAAGGATCCAGGGAGAGCTCAGAGCCCCTTCCAGTGCCTAAAGGGGCTCCAGGAGAGCTGGAGAGGGACTGGGGACAAGGGATGGAGGGACAGGACACAGGGAATGGCTTCCCACAGCCAGAGGGCAGGGATGGATGGGGTACTGGGAGGAACTCCTTCCCTGTGAGGGTGGTGAGGCCCTGGCACAGGGTGCCCAGAGAAGCCGTGGCTGCCCCTGGATCCCTGGAAGTGTCCAAGGCCAAGCTGGATGGGGCTTGGAGCAACCTGGGGTAGTGGAAGGTGTCCCTTCCAGTCCCAGGGACTGGATGATCTTTAAGGTCCCTTCCCACCCAAACCATTCTCTGAAGACACAAGGGTCTCACTTGGCTTCCACTCCAACCATCAGAGGTGGCAGAAGCCAAGCAGAAGCAACCAAGAGCCAGGAGCCAGGACACTGGAGAAATCATTTATTGGCACAGGTGTTCCAGCCAAGTACAGCACAGCTCTGCCTCACTGGTGCCTGAGCAAGCAGAGGTAAGGGGCTATTTTACAGTGCATGGAGAGCCTGCTTCACACATCTCAGACCCATAGCCTCACGTCACTAATAGATTTTGTGCTTTAAAATTTAAAAAAAAAAAAAAAAGCTCTTTGCTATATTAGTGTTGGCAAATTGCATGATTCCTCCTGTACACAACCTATTACCTCCCCCCAGTAACAAAAYTAAGGATTTTTACCTTCCCTAATGTCAAGAAAAAAATGCTTTAATTGTGTCCAATTTACTGAGACACCTCCAAGCATCTGCTCGAGCTCCCTGCAGCAGACCTGGGATCCATCCCTCAGCTCAGCATGCAGCACCTACAGCCCCAAAGCACCCCAAATTTGGGCACTGCACCCTTGCCCAGGCATGACCTGCACACCCCAAGCTGCTCAGCCATGCAGGAGAAGGGCTTTGCTCTTTCCCAGCTCCCTCCCAGATGCTTGCAGGATATTTGATCAGAGGCTCATGGAACTCCAGCCAGGCCCTCCCCCAGCATTATTAACCCCAGACTACAGCAGATAAAAAAGTCAGTGAACAGCTGAGGAAGAAGTGGTTTGAGAAGCCAGGAGGATGGAGCAGAGCAGGCGATGCACGAGGGACTTGGTGCAGGCAGCTGTGGCCAGAGCCACCCCCAGAGCAAGTTCATCAGTAGTTTGTTCATTAATAGGTCTAAAATTAGCCAATTCAAGGCACACACACAGGAAATTCTCCCCTGCTTGTTTTGGGTGCTAACAGTCAGATCAACACATCTGGGGGTGCACAAATCCCCCCCTGGCCATGGCTTTCCAGCAGCATCCACCTCTGCTGCCCCASCAAGTCCCTAATCCCAGCACAAAGCTGTTTCCTGCCCTCCCAGTAGCAAACTGGGCTGGAAGGGGTCCAGGCTAACCAAATTCCAAGAGGCCAGCGAGCTCTCCAGCAGTCCTCTGAGCAGGGAATGCCCCAGTGTCCTGCTGTGACCCACCAGAGGCAGGAGGTTGGCAGAAAGCAGCTCCACCTCCAGCTCCAACATACAATTTAAAAAAAACAAAAACCCAAAAAATTTTAAAAAGGGAAAAAAACAGGAACAAAAAAATTGAAAAAAAAAAAAGAAAAAAAAAAGAAAAGATAAAAAGCTTTAATAAAGTAACCTGAACTAGAGTCTCTTTTAGAAGGGAGGGTCTCTGCACCCAACCCACTATGAGTTAAAAGCATCAGGGACTCAGGATTATTTGTGGTTTGATCAGAGTTACATCCTCTTCCAGTACTGCTCCGTCCTGGGGATGCCGGCCACAACCTCGGACTCGATGCCACAGTGGTCCTCTCCCCGCAGGATTTTGAAGAAACCTGGGAGAACACAAAAAAAAAATCATCCTCTCCGTCCACCCGAGGGGAATGGGCGGGGAAATGGAGTGGGAATTGCCGGTGGAGGGGAATGGGGTAGGGAAATGGGGTGGGAACTGCAGGTGGAGGGGAATGGGGTGGGAATTGCCTTCGGAGGGGAATGGGGTGGGGAAATGGGGTGGGAATTGCCGGTGGAGGGGAATGGGGTAGGGAAATGGGGTGGGAATTGCCGGTGGAAGGGAATGGGGTGGGAATTGCAGGTGGAGGGGAATGGGGTGGGGAAATGGGGTGGGAATTGCCGGTGGAAGGGAATGGAGTGGGAATTGCCGGTGGAGGGGAATGGGGTGGGGAAATGGGGTGGGAATTGCAGGTGGAGGGGAATGGGGTAGGGAAATGGGGCGGGAATTGCAGGTGGAGGGGAAATGGGGTGGGAATTGCCATTGGAGGGGAATGGGGTGGGAAAATGGAGTAGGAATTGCCGGTGGAGGGGAATAGGGTGGGGAAATGGGCAGGGAAGATTCCCAGAGGCTCTCACCATTCTCCCCCCAGTCGGTGTTCCAGGAGTTGGCCACCAGCCAGTAGGGAGTGTCGTTCTCCACGCCCCAGCCCAGGATTCGGATGGCGTGGCCTCCCACCTGCTCCCCAGACACGTGCTGGTAGACCCCTGCAAGGGGAAAAACACCCCAAAATGTCAACAGGCACTGCCTGTCCACACCACAGAGTGCTCACAGCCTGGAATTACAAACCCCAGGGTGGCTGAGATGAATAATATCCATAAAATGATAGAATTATAATATATTAAATTATATAATTATTAATAATTATGAAATTATTATAAAATTACATTATAAAGAATAAAATGAATTATATAATTATTAAATATTATTAATTTTGGGGTTTGGTTAAATGTGAAACTGAAACTTAGTCCAGAGTCTGGAGGAAGGAGTTCTGCACAGGGAGATAGCAAAAGGACAGAAGGGAAAGGTTTTAAACTAAAAGATGGGAGATTTAGGTTGGGTCTTAAGAGGAAATCCTTCCCTGTGAGGGTGGTGAGGCCCTGGCACAGGGTGCCCAGAGAYGCTGTGGCTGCCCCTGGATCCCTGGAAGTGTCCAAGGCCAGGCTGGACAGAGCTTGGATCAWSCTGGGARAGTGGAAGGTGTCCCTGCCCATGGCAMGGATTGGAATGAGAAGATTTTTGAATCATTATCTTCCCACCCAAACCATTCCACGATTCTGTGACTGATYCTCAGAGCARACAGTACACCCAGAGGCATTCCCCAAGGGGCTCAAAGCCAGCTCACAACAYGAGTTTTGAGGTCCTAAAATCTGAGCTGTTGCTGCCATCTGGAATTTGGGATGCTCCAATCCCAAGAACTGATTCCCCTTGCTATGGACARAGGAGGTGCCATCTGCCCATGACCTTGCCACAGCAGATACTTAATTGTGACGTTGAGATCTCTGAGACTGGAGAAGACAGACCAGGGCCACAAAAGAGGGACCCCAGGCTGAAGCTGTCCCCCCCCAGCCCCAGTGGTGCTGCTCACCAGATTTGTACATCAGGAAATCCTCGTAGACGATGAAGGCTCCTTCCACTGGGCCGTTCTTGTAGATCTCAGCCATGATTTCCTTCTCACTGCGAGGGACTCCGTAGGATGTGATGCCTAAAAGGAAAAGAACTCCCACCATTAGGATGGGCCACACAGGATGGCTCAGTGTGAGCCTGCAGGAAGCCTCTTGCACTTAAATTCAGGTTAAATCCAAACCCAGCAGCTCCAGAGGGACTGACACAGCCAAGCAGGAAAAGTGGGCTCCAGCCACRCCTCTTCCAGAGYGAATTATTTAATCTGAGTCCTATTCCATACCCAAAGACCTATTCCAGACAGCTTTAGTGGGAAGGGACATTTTTCCCTTGCACATTCTCCTTTTCAAAACCCAAAACACTCAAGGTGAAGACAAACCTCCAAGAAACAGCTGGATTCTCCTAGAAGTAGGCTGGCTGCTGCCAAGGAGACRTGGAGGTGGCTTTGACACTACAGCCACATGTACCTCGAGGACTCAAACCAGTTCCACCAGTTCCCCCTTCCCAGCTGAGCCTCAGCAAACACAAACTGTGCATCTGCCACAATCAGCTTTGCTCCAGGACCAACAGGGACAGGGCACAGGAGAAAAACCCACCAGGAACTGTGGTGGTGTTTGCAGGAGTCTTAGGATGAGGGAAGAGACAAGGATCTGACTCCATGTTCCAGAAGGCTTGATTTATTATTTTATGATATATATATTATATTAAAACTATACTAAAAGAATAGAAGAAAGGATTTCATCAGAAGGCTGGCTAAGAATAGAAAAGGAATGATAACAAAACCTTGTGACTGACCAGACAGTCCAAGACAGCTGGACTGTGATTGGCCATTAATTAGAAAACAACCACATGAGACCAATCACAGATCCACCTGGTGCATTCCACAGCAGCAGATTAACCATTGTTTACATTTTGTTCCTGAGGCCTCTCAGCTTCTCAGGAAGAAAAATTCCTAAGGAAAGGATTTTTCATAAAACATGTCTGTGATAGAAACGGGTTCAATGCTGCCCACCCCTCCCAGGTACCACGAGGAGGCAGCTCTAGAGGCCACCTCTCTTACCATAGTGCTTGTCCTCCTTGTATGAGGGTGAGTAGCCAGGCTCACAGTGCCTGCTGGCACCTGGGGGTGCCCCCTCCCTCCCCAGTGCAGGGGGGGCGGCTGCCGTTCACGTGGTGCTCACAGGGTGGGATGGAGTAGGGCCGGCAGCCTGTCCAGGACAGAGGTGACATCAACTGCTTGTCCCAAAAGATCCCAACAGCCGTGCTGGAGAAAGGCACCAGAAGCCCCAGGAACCCCACAAATTTCCTAAGTCTTCCTTCCATCAGCAATGTGTTTCCCAACAACCCGCTTCCCACCACCTCCCTCTCCAAATGGTGATGGAAAAAGTGGAAATGTGAACCAGCTGATGGTCATGACAGGGGGAGGCAGAGGGTTCCAGTCTGGAAGTTATTTTTTGAAGGGGGAACACATCAGGAAGACTCCTGACCTCATCCAAAGTGCAGTGATCTGGTTCAAACCAGCAACAACACAAAATTCACGGCCTGGTTCATTCCTGCTATGGAAACAGGAGCCTTGGGGGTGTGTTGAGGGCTGGAGTAGGGCCAGCAGCCTGTCCAGGACAGAGGTGACATCAACTGGTTGTCCCAGAGATCCCAACAGCCATGCTGGAGAAAGGATCTTTCCTGGGGCTTCTGGTGCTTTCTGCCCCAGGAACCCCACAAAATTAATGGGGTGCAGGAGGTCTTCCTTCCATGAGCAATGTGTTTCCCAACAAACCCGCCTCCCACCACTCTCCCTCTCCAAATGGTGCTGGAAAAAGTGGAAACATGAACCAGCTGATGGTCATGGCAAGGGGAGGCAGAGGGTTCCAGTCTGGAAGTTATTTTTTGAGCCCTTGGGCACAGCAAAGGTGCACAGAAGCTTCTTTCACATTAGCTCATGTCACATTGTGGAAGTTGTGCCTGCTGGGGAGAGACACTATCCACATGAATGGGGACCTCGATTCTCCAGAGCTCACCAGGAGCATCTCTGGGATCACAGATTGGTTGCTCAGAGCTCGCCTGAACCCAACCAGAGTCCTTGACACTTTGCTGCAAAGCCCGAGGGGCAAAGCACCTCCAGACACAGGAACATCAGCCAGGAATACAGCCATCAGGTCAGTAGGTCGAGCTCCAAGGCTTTTGGACACAGCAAACTGACCAAGGAGGGTCAGGTTCACGCAATACTGGACAGCTCCCTGCTTTGTTTCAGCCTCCTGCAGAGTTTCCTCTTTGTACATTATCCCTCCCTCTTCTGCTATTCCAGGACACGATACAGAGGTTGATCAAAGCCTGGTCACGAGATGTATTGTCATAAGAGAGAGATTGTTTAACTCAGTGGAGAGAGCCCTACTCCACAGTTCCTGGTGTAGATTTAAGCTTGTTGTTCTATGAGAAACTCGTGGTAGCTCTCTTTCGTGCAGCTTGCCAGTCTTGTGAAATAAAAGTTTTCTTTGGAAAAAAAAAAAAAGTGCTTGGATCATCTTTTTCGATATTCTTTTTTTTTTTCCAGCTGTCATTTCTTTTCAACACCAGTTAATTTCCCACCAGGTTACACAGCCCTCACTCATAAAAATTCCAGTGGTCCCTTGGTGACAACTTTGAGTATAAAAGTACAGCCGCATGTGCCAGGCCTGGGGAAGAAATTTTAACCAGAAGGCACGCTGAGGGTCATAACTCACAGCTTGCAGGGAGTGCTGGCACAGCCCCTGGGCTGCAGGAACGTGCTCCAGGGCCCTGTGCATCTCAGGGATGCTGGGGACAGGTCCTGGCTCTCTCTGCTCAGGGTGGGAGCACCCTTCCCACGCCCAACAGTGGTGGCTGTCACCAGCAGGGCCACAGGACAGGGGCTGGCAGTGGACCACTACCTGCACAAGGAAGGGATTCTGGCCCCTCTCCGGTGAGACCCCACTGCAGAAGCAGCCCAGCTCTGGGGCCAAGCAAGCAGGAGGATCGGTGGAGACGCTGCTGGAGAGTCCAGAGGAGCGCCACAGAGATGCTCCAAGGGCTGGAGCCCTCTGCTCCAGAGCCACGGCTTGGGAGAGCTGGGGGGCTCACCTGGAAGAGGCAAGAAGCGATCCAGGAGAGCTCAGAGCCCCTTCCAGTGCCTAAAGGGCTCCAGAGATAGTAGAGAGCTGGCAGAGGGACTGGGGACAAGGGCATGGAGGGACAGGACACAGGGAAGGCTTTCCACAGCCAGAGGGCAGGGATGGATGGGGTACTGGGAGGAACTCCTTCCCTGTGAGGGTGGGTGAGGCCCTGGCACAGGGTGCCCAGAGAAGCCGTGGCTGCCCTGGATCCCTGGAAGTGTCCCAAGGCCAAGCTGGATGGGGCTTGGAGCAACTGGGGTAGTGGATAGGTGTCCCTTCCCAGTCCCAGGGCCTGGTTGATCTTTAAGGTCCCTTCCACCCAAAACACATTCCTGAAGACACAAGGGTCTACTTGGCTTCCATCCAACCATCAGAGGTGGCAGAAAGCCAAGCAGCAGCAACCCCAAAGGAGCCAGGAACTGGAGAAAATCATTTATTGGCACAGGTGTTCCAGCCAGTACAGCACAGCTCTGCTCACTGGTGCCTGAGCAAGAGAGGTAAGGGCTATTTTAGCACGTGCATGGAGAGCCTGCCTTCACACATCAGACCCATAGCCTCACGTCACTCACATAGATTTTGTTGCTTTAAAATTTAAAAAAAAAAAAAAGCTCTTTGCTATATTACGTGTTTGGCAAATGCATGATTTCCTTTCCTGTACAACAGGCCTATTACCTCCCCCCAGTAAAAAAATAAGGATTTTTACGCTTCCTAATGTCAAGAAAAAATGCTTTAAATTGTGTCCCAATTTACTGAGACACCTTCCAAGCATCTGCTCGACTCCTGCAGCAGACCTGGGATCCATCCCTACAGCTCAGCAATGCAGCACTAGCAGCCCAAAGCACCAAATTTTGGGGCACTGCACCCTTGCCAGGCAGTGACCTCACACCCAAAGCTGCTCAGCCATGGCAGAGAAGGGCTTTGCTCTTTCACAGCTCCCTCCCAGATGCTTGCAGGATATTTTGATGCAAGGCTCATGGAACTCCAGCCAGCCCTCCCCCACAGCATTATTAACCCCAGACTACAGCAGATAAAAAAGTCCAGGAACAGCTGAGGAAGAATGTGGTTTTTGAGAAGCCAGGAGGAATGGAGCAAGAGCAGGCGATGCACGAGGGAACTTGGTGCAGGCATGCTGTGGCCAGAGCCCACCCCCAGAGCAAGGGTTCATCAGTAGTTTTTTCATTAATTAGGTTCTAACAATTAGCCAAATTCAAGGCACACACTCACAGGAAATTTCTCCCCTGCCCTTGTTTTGGGTGCTACACAGTCAGAATCAACCATCTGGGGCGTGCACAAATACCCCCCTGGCCCATGGGCTTTTCCAGCGCCATCCACCTCTGCTGCGCCCACAAGTCCTAATCCCAGCCACAAAGCTCGCTTTCCTGCCCTCCCAGCTTAGCAACTGGGCTGCGAAAGGGGTCCAGGCCTAACCAAATTCCAAGAGGCCAGCGAGCTCTCCAGCCAGTCCTCTAGCAGGGATGCCCAGTGTCCTGCTGTGACCACCAGAGGCCAGGAGGTTGGCAGAAAGCCAGCCCTCCACCTCCAGCTCCACATACAATTTAAAAAAAACCAAAAAAAAAATTTTAAAAAGGGAAAAAAAAACAGGAACAAAAAAATTGAAAAAAAAAAAGAAAAGATAAAAAGCTTTAATAAAGTAACCTGAACTAGAGTCCTCTTTTAGAAGGGAGGGTCTCTGCACCCAACCCACTATGAGTTAAAAGCATCAGGGATCAGGATTATTTGTGGTTTTGATCAGAGTTACATCCTCTTCCAGTACTGCTCCGTCCTGGGGGATGCCTGGCCACAACCTCGGACTCGAGCCACAGTGGTCCTCTCCCCGCAGGAATTTTGAAGAAACCTGGGAGAACACAAAAAAAAAATCATCCTCTCCGTCCATCCGAGGGGAATGGGGTGGGGAAATGGGGCGGGAATTGCCGGTGGGAGGGAATGGGGTGGGGAAATGGGGTGGAATTGCTGGTGGAAGGAATGGGGTGGGAAATGGGGTGGGAATTGCCGGTGGAGGGGAATGGGGTGGAAAAGGGGTGGGAATTGCAGGTGGAAAGGAATGGGTGGGAATTGCCGGTGGAGGGGAATGGGGTGGGGAAATGAGTGGAATTGCCGGAGGAGGGGAATGGGGGGAAATGGAGTGGGAATTGCCGGAGGAGGGGAATGGGTGGGAAATGGATGGGAATTGCCGGTGGAGGGAATGGGGTGGGGAAATGGGGTGGGAATTGCAGGTGGAGGGAATGGGGTGGGAACTGCAGGTGGAGGGAAATGGGGATGGGGAAATGGGGTGCGGAATTGCCGTGGAGGGGAATGGGGTGGGGAAATGGGGCGGGAATTGCTTGGTGAGGGGAATGGGTGGGAATGCGTGGAAGGGAATGGGTGGGATGGGTGGGAATTGCAGGTGGACAGGGAAATTGGGTGGGGAAATTTGCGGGGAAGTGAATGGGGTGGGAAAATGGAGTGGGAAATGCCCAGGTGGAAAGGGAATGGGGGTGGGAATTGCAGGTGGAGGGGAATGGGCTGGGGAAATGGGGTCCGGGAATTGCAGGTGGAAGGGGAATGGGGTTGGGGAAATGAGGTGGGAATTGCCGTGGAGGGGAAATGGGGTGGAGAGTGGGGTGGGAATTGCAGTGGAGGGGAAATGGGGTGGGAATTGCCATTGGAGGGAAATGGGGTGGGAAAATGGAGTAGGAATTGCCGTGGAGGGGAATGGGGTGGGGAAATGGGGCAGGGAAGATTCCCGGAGGCTCTCACCATTCTCCCCCCAGTCGGTGTTCCAGGAGTTGGCCACCAGCAGTAGGGAGTGTCGTTCTCCACGCCCCAGCCCAGGATTCGGATGGCGTGGCCTCCCACCTGCTCCCCAGACACGTGCTGGTAGACCCCTGCAAGGGGAAAAACACCCCAAAATGTCAACAGGCACTGCCTGTCCACACCAGAGTGCTCACAGCCTGGTATCACAAACCCCAGAGTGGCCGAGATTAATAATATATATATAATTATAAATATATTAAATTTTATAATTATTAATATATAAAATATTATAAAATTACATTATAAATAATAAAATATATTATAAAATTATATAATTATTAAATATTATTAATTTTGGGTTTTTGGTTAAATGTGAAACTGAAACTTAGTCCAGAGTCTGGAGGAAGGAGTTCTGCACAGGGAGATAGCAAAAGGACAGAAGGGAAAGGTTTTTAAACTAAAAGATGGGAGATTTAGGTTGGGTCTTAAGAGGAAATCCTTCCCTGTGAGGGTGGTGAGGCCCTGGCACAGGTGCCCAGAGAGCATGTGGCTGCCCCTGGATCCCTGGAAGTGTGATAGAGGCCAGCTACAGACTTGGATCATGCTGGGATAGTGGAAGTGTGTCCTGCCCATGGCAGGGATTGGAATGAGAAGATTTTTGAATCATTATCTTCCCACCCAAAACCATTCCACGATTCTGTGACTCTGATGCTCAGAGCACACAGTACACCCAGAGGCATTCCCCAAGGGCCTCAAAGCCAGCTCACAACAAGAGTTTTGAGGTCCTAAAATCTGAGCTGTTGCTGCCATCTGGAATTTGGGATGCCCAAATCCCAAAAGAACCTCGATTCTTCGCTATGGACACAGGAGGTGCCATCTGCCCATGACCTTGCCACAGCAGATACTTAATTGTGACGTTGAGATCTCTGAGACTGGAAAGACAGACCAGGGCCACAAAAGAGGGACCCCAGGCTGAGCTGTCCCCCCCCAGCCCAGTGGTGCTGCTCACCAGATTTGTACATCAGGAAATCCTCGTAGACGATGAAGGCTCCTTCCACTGGGCCGTTCTTGTAGATCTCAGCCATGATTTCCTTCTCACTGCGAGGGACTCCGTAGGATGTGATGCTAAAAGAGAAAAAGAACTCCCACCATCAGGATGGGCCACACAGGATGGCTCAGTGTGAGCCTGCAGGAAAGCCTCTTGCACTTAAATTCATTAAATCCAAACCCAGCAGCTCCAGAGGGACTGACACAGCCAAGCAGGAAAAGTGGGCTCCAGCCACTCCTCTTCCAGAGAGATATTATTTAATCTGAGTCCTATTCCATACCCAAAGACCTATTCCAGACAGCTTAGTGGGAAGGGACATTTTCCCCTTGTACATTCTCCTTTTCAAAAACCCAAAACACTCAAGGTGAAGACAAACCTCCAAGAAACAGCTGGATTCTCCTAGAAGTAGGCTGGCTGCTGCCAAGGAGACCTGGAGGTGGCTTTGACACTACAGCCACATGTACCTCGAGGACTCAAACCAGTTCCACCAGTTCCCCCTTCCCAGCTGAGCCTCAGCAAACACAAACTGTGCATCTGCCACAATCAGCTTTGCTCCAGGACCAACAGGGACAGGGCACAGGAGAAAAACCCACCAGGAACTGTGGTGGTGTTTGCAGGAGTCTTAGGATGAGGGAGAGCAAGGATCTGACTCCATGTTCCAGAAGGCTTGATTTATTATTTTATGATATATATTATATTTAAAACTATACTAAAAGAATAGAAGAAGGATTTCATCAGAAGGCTGGCTAAGAATAGAAAAGGAATGATAACAAAACCTTGTGACTGACCAGACAGTCCAAGACAGCTGGACTGTGATTGGCCATTAATTAGAAACAACCACATGAGACCAATCACAGATCCACCTGGTGCATTCCACAGCAGCAGATAACCATTGTTTACATTTTGTTCCTGAGGCCTCTCAGCTTCTCAGGAAGAAAAAATCCTAAGGAAAGGATTTTTCATAAAACATGTCTGTGAATAAGAAACGGGTTCAATGCTGCCCACCCTCCCAGGTACCACGAAGAGCAGCTCTAGAGGCCACCTCTCTTACCATAGTGCTTGTCCTCCTTGTATGAGGGTGAGTAGCCAGGCTCACAGTGCCTGCTGCACCTGGGGGTGCCCCCTCCCTCCCCAGTGCAGGGGGGGGCTGCCGCTTCACGTGGTGTCAGGATTTGGGAATGTCACCGGTGGCGTGGTGACAGAGATCCAGCCTTGGTCCCAGCTGGCTTCTCCAGTGAGGTGATGCTGACAGGGGCTCCTGCAGTGACAGAACTGTGGAGCTCCTCTTGGAGCAGAGCAGGATGAAATTTGTGCAATAGGAAGCTGCTGGTCCTTCGCTTTTTTTTCTTACTGAGGTTCTGTTTTTTTTTTACAAGGCTGAGATTGAAAGTGCTCGAGATGGTATTTTTGTTTGTTCAGACTCAGATGTTTGTTATTTCTTATCATATATCACAGTCTCACAAGCTGTGAGTTCTACAGCATTTCACTAACAAGCGTAACCAAAGTGGCCTTATTGTACTTTCTCTATAAGGTCTCTTAAGGAAAAACTATCTACTTAAGAAATGACACTTAAATTATTTTCACTTTTAACTCAGTAACTAATCACTTGTGTCCCACAATGAGGATTAATTACATAATTACATAATTAATTACATTATAAAAATTACATAATTAATTACATTCATAATTGTCTAAGTACAAAATACTACTCAAACCCATGAAGAAGATGAAGAAGGATTAGCCTCTGCTTAAAACCTCTAATCTTGCTTCACATCTATTATTATATTCTAAAACATTAAAACTCCAAGTTTTCCACCACGTGATATTACACACTTTTTAATCAAACTACACACCCAGAATCTCCAGTTCTGTCCATTCAATTTTGGAAGTTCCTCCATGGCCTCAGGTCAAATGCAGTGTTCTCTCTGTGGGTCAGATCTGTCAGCACAGAAAGTTTAAAATTTTCAGCATGCAGGGTTCCAACATCTCCCTCCCCTCTTGTTTTGAACTGTGAAACGCTGCTCTGACAGCTTTGTCAAACCTCTGTTGGATACACTGAGAAGTAGAGAAAGGAGGAGGGATAATGTACAAAGAGGAAACTCTGCAGGAGGCTGGAAACAAGCAGGGAGTGTCCAGCTATATACCTGACCCTCCTTGGTCAGTTTGCTGTGTCCAAAGCCTTGAGCTGGACTTAACTGGACCTGATGGGCTGATCCTGGGCTGTGTTCTGTGTCTGGAGGTGCTTTGGCCCCTGGGCTTTGCAGCAAGTGTCAGACTCTGGTTGGGGTTCAGGGAGCTCTGGAGCACCAAGCTGTGATCCCAGAGATGCCTCTTGGTGGCTCTGGAGAATCGTGTCCCCATTCTGTGTGTGTCTCTCCCCAGGCAGGGCACAACTTCCACAATGCTGACATGAGCTATGTGAAGAAGCTCTGTGGCACCTTCCTGGGTGGGGCCCAAGCTCTGAGAGGTGAGTGCAGGGAGGGAAGGTGAAGCTCCAGTAAAAGTTGAGATGAGACCATTGGAGTGGGTAGGGGCTCTCCTGGCAGGGTGGACACTGTTCATGGGGTTAAGCAGAAGCACACTATGAGTGGAAAATCCACTGTTCTCCAGCTCGTCTGCACTGGCCACTTGTGCAGTTTGTTCTCCTTGAAAAATCAACACTCCAGAGGAGCTGCTGACCTGCTCTGAGGACAGCAGTTTATGTGCTCCTTCAGTAAGCAAAACAACACAAACATCCTCCAGGCCACCTTCAGGGGAGGCTGGAGAGTGCAGTGCAGCCGTTGTGGTTCACGGGTGTTCCTGAGACAGGATTTCCCTCTCCTCACAGGGTGGATTTTGCTGCAGACGTGGAGCTGCCCGATAAACTTCGACTCGCGGACGCAGTGGCCCAACTGTCCACCATCAGTGAGATAAGAGACCAGGGCTCCTGTGGCTCCTGCTGGGTAAGGACAGGGGAAATTTAGTGTTGTCTTCAATAAAATTTACTGGGCAAAACCCAGGCCTTTGTATTTGCTGCTGAACCCCCTGCCATGGGCAGGACAACTCCCACTATCCCAGTTTGCTCAAGCCCATCCCACCTGGCCTTGGACACTTCAGGGATCCAGGGGCAGCCACAGCTCCTCTGGGCACCTGTGCCAGGGCCTCACCACCCTCACAGGGAACAATTCCTTCCCAATATCTATCGCATATCCCTCTCTCGTCAGATGGGAGAAGCCATTCCCTGTGCTTCCTCTGTCCATGCCCTCATGCTTGTTCCAAGTCCCTCTCCCAGCTTCCCCTGGAGCCCCTTTAGGCCCTGAAAGGGGCTTGAGGTCTCCCTGGATCCTTCTCCCTCCTCAGGTGAGCAACCCCCAGCTCTCCGCAGCCTCGCAGCTCCCCAAGAGAGGGGCCCCAGCCCTTGGAGCATCTTTGTTGCCCTTTTGTGAGGGGACACTGAGAATCCTGTGGTGTCTGAGCTCCTGGGTGGCTTCCTCCCAGCCAGGCCATGCTTGCTGCTGTCATTTCCAGGAGGTTTCCTGGTTTTCTCCTCCCCTGGCTGAGCTCTAATGTGTGTTTGGGGTTGCCCTCAGGCTTTTGGCGCGCCGTGGAAAGCGATTTCAGACCGGATGCTCTGTGTCCACACCAACGCCAAGGTCAGCGTGGAGGTCTCAGCTGAGACCTGCTGTCGTGCTGTGGCTTCGAGTGTGGCATGGGGTGAGCTGCTCCTGGTCCTTGTGCTCCTGGAAGGTGGTTGGAGGAGCAGGGGCAGGCCCTGGAGGTGCTGATTGCGTCAGCCCTGCCTTCCTTACCTCCCTTAGGAGCAGGAAGCTCCTCCAGAGGTTTGTGCTGTGGATGAGGGAGTTGGGTGGGAACATAAAGGTGATTCCAGGGACTGGGACACATCCTGCCCCCAGCACAGTGGGGGGTGATGGCTGTAAGCACATAGTGATGCTCTCCAACACAGAGCTGGCAGCTCCAAAGCCAAAGGAAGAATCTTTCTTAGTCCCAGATCCTCGATTTTTCAGGCACAAGCCTTTTGCCTGTGGCTTTCCCAGCTGTTGAGCACAGGGTAGGGAGTTGAGTCTCCAAGTCCTGTTGCTGCTGGCAGCAGAAGCTGGTCAGGGACCTGGTAATGAGGCACTTTGGGATTTGAGTGCTCTTATCTCCTTGCCTGAGGCCTTGGTGGTCTCAAGGCAGATCCTGGAGAAGAAAAGACACGACTAAGAAAAGGTTTAATATACCCAAACCTTCCTTTGAGCCATCCAGGCTGGCTCCATTCCCTTGCGTTCTCCAGCATGGGATGGCTGGGGCTGGAGCTGGTGCCTCTCCCCCCAGGTGCAATGGTGGTTACCCCTCTTGGAGGTACTGGACAGAGAGGGGCCTCGTGTCCGGGGGTCTCTACGATTCCCACGTGGGTAAGTCCTGGTGATACCCTTGGGGGAGCAGGGAGGAGCATCTCTGCTTGCTTAAAGTTCATGTTTTTTGGGACCCTTCTCTCCTGGTCTGCATCCTTGTGGCTGCTCCCTCCTTCAATTCAAACACCTCTGCAGTCCCAGCTGGCTGCCCCTGCCCTCATGGCTCCTCCCTTTGGGACAAAGGTCCTTGACAGCACCCAGAGGCAGGAGGCCCATCTGGGAAGGGAGCCAGGAGCCCTCAACACACCCCCAAGGCTCCTTGTTTCCATAGCAGGAATGAACCAGAGTGAATTTTGTGCTGTTGCTGGTTTTGAACCAAATCACTGCACTTTGGATGAGGTCCTGACATGTTTCCCTTTCAAAAAAATAACTTCCAGACTGGAACCCTCTGCCTCCCCTGCCCATGACCATCAGCTGGTTCACGTTTCCACTTTTTCCATCACCATTTGGAGAGGGAGGTGGTGGGAGGCAGATTTGTTGGGAAACACATTGCTCATGGAAGGAAGACCTCCTGCACCCCATTAGTTTGTGGGGTTCCTGGGGCAGAAAGGCTCTTTCCTGGGGCTTTTGGAGCCTTCTCAGCATGGCTGTTGGGATCTTTGGGGACAAGCAGTTGATGTCACCTCTGTCCTGGACAGGCTGCTGACTCTGCTCCAGCCCTCAAAAACAACCCCCAAGGCTCCTGTTTCCATAGCAGGAATGAACCAGGCCGTGAATTTTGTGCGTTTGCTGGTTTTGAACCAGATCACTGCACTTTGGATGCGATCCTGACATGTTTCCCCCTTCAAAAAATAACTTCCAGACTGGAACCCTCTGCCTCCCTTGCCATGACCATCAGCTGGTTCATGTTTTCCACTTTTTTCCAGCACCATTTGGAGAGGGAGGTGGGGGTTGGGAAAGTCGTAGTTGGAAACATTGCTCATGAAGAAAAGACCTCCTGCACCCAAAGGTGGGGTTCCTGGGGCAGAAAGCACCAGAAGCCCCAGGAAAGATCCTTTCTCCAGCATGGCTGTTGGGATCTCTGGGGACAACCAGTTGATGCCACCTCTGTCCTGGACAGGCTGCTGGCCCTACTCCAGCCTCCAACACACCCCAAGGCTCCTGTTTCCATAGCAGGAATGAACCAGGCCGTGAATTTTTGTGTTGTTGCTGGTTTTGAACCAGATCACTGCACTTTGGATGAGGTCAGGAGTCTTCCTGATGTGTTTCCCCCTTCAAAAATAACTTCCAGACTGGAAACCCTCTGCCTCCCCCTGTCAATGACCATCAGCTGGTTCACATTTCCACTTTTTTTCCATCACCATATTTGGAGAGGGAGGTGGTGGGAAGCGGGTTTGTTGGGAAACACATTGCTGATGGAAGGAAGATTAGGAAATTTGTGGGGTTCCTGGGGCTTCTGGTGCCTTCTCCAGCACGGCTGTTGGGATCTTTGGGGACAAGCAGTTGATGTCACCTCTGTCCTGGACAGGCTGCCGGCCCTACTCCACCACGCCTGACA
>NDFG01000383.1:288210-391308 GCA_002167245.1 Sporophila hypoxantha | reverse complement strand
CCCTGTGAGCACCACGTGAACGGCAGCCGCCCCCCTGCACTGGGGAGGGGGGGGCACCCCCAGGTGCAGCAGGCACTGTGAGCCTGGCTACTCACCCTCATACAAGGAGGACAAGCACTATGGTAAGAGAGGTGGCCTCTAGAGCTGCTCCTCGTGGTACCTGGGCAGGGTGGGATGGAGTAGGGCCGGCAGCCTGTCCAGGACAGAGGTGACATCAACTGCTTGTCCCCAAAGATCCCAACAGCCGTGCTGGAGAAGGCACCAGAAGCCCCAGGAACCCCACAAATTTCCTAAGTCTTCCTTCCATCAGCAATGTGTTTCCCAACAAACCCGCTTCCCACCACCTCCCTCTCCAAATGGTGATGGAAAAAGTGGAAATGTGAACCAGCTGATGGTCATGACAGGGGGAGGCAGAGGGTTCCAGTCTGGAAGTTATTTTTTGAAGGGGGAACACATCAGGAAGACTCCTGACCTCATCCAAAGTGCAGTGATCTGGTTCAAAACCAGCAACAACACAAAATTCACGGCCTGGTTCATTCCTGCTATGGAAACAGGAGCCTTGGGGGTGTGTTGAGGGCTGGAGTAGGGCCAGCAGCCTGTCCAGGACAGAGGTGACATCAACTGGTTGTCCCCAGAGATCCCAACAGCCATGCTGGAGAAAGGATCTTTCCTGGGGCTTCTGGTGCTTTCTGCCCCAGGAACCCCACAAACTAATGGGGTGCAGGAGGTCTTCCTTCCATGAGCAATGTGTTTCCCAACAAACCCGCCTCCCACCACCTCCCTCTCCAAATGGTGCTGGAAAAAGTGGAAACATGAACCAGCTGATGGTCATGGCAAGGGGAGGCAGAGGGTTCCAGTCTGGAAGTTATTTTTTGAAGGGGGAACATGTCAGGATCGCATCCAAAGTGCAGTGATCTGGTTCAAAACCAGCAACAGCACAAAATTCACGGCCTGGTTCATTCCTGCTATGGAAACAGGAGCCTTGGGGGGTGTCTTTGAGGGCTGGAGCAGAGTCAGCAGCCTGTCCAGGACAGAGGGACATCAACTGCTTGTCCCCAAAGATCCCAACAGCCATGCTGGAGAAGGCTCCAAAAGCCCCAGGAAAGAGCCTTTTCTGCCCCAGGAACCCCACAACTAATGGGGTGCAGGAGGTCTTCCTTCCATGAGCAATGTGTTTCCCAACAAATCTGCCTCCCACCACCTCCCTCTCCAAATGGTGATGGAAAAAGTGGAAACGTGAACCAGCTGATGGTCATGGCAGGGGGAGGCAGAGGGTTCCAGTCTGGAAGTTATTTTTGAAAGGGAAAACATGTCAGGACCTCATCCAAAGTGCAGTGATTTGGTTCAAAACCAGCAAAGCACAAAATTCACGGCCTGGTTCATTCCTGCTATGGAAAAGGAAGGCCTTGGGGTGTGTTGAGGGCTCCTGGCTCCCTTCCCAGATGGGCCTCCTGCCTCTGGGTGCTGCTCAAGGACCTTTGTCCCAAAGGGAGGAGCCATGAGGGCAGGGGCAGCCAGCTGGGACTGCAGAGGTGTTTGAATTGAAGGAGGGAGCAGCCACAAGGATGCAGACCAGGAGAGAAGGGTCCCAAAAAACATGAACTTTAAGCAAGCAGAGAWGCTCCTCCCTGCTCCCCCAAGGGTATCAGCCAGGACTTACCCACGTGGGAATCGTAGAGACCCCCGGACACGAGGCCCCTCTCTGTCCAGTACCTCCAAGCACCAGAGGGGTAACCACCATTGCACCTGGGGGGAGAGGCACCAGCTCCAGCCCCAGCCATCCCATMCTGGGAGAGGCAAGGGAATGGAGCCAGCCTGGGATGGCTCAAAGGAAGGTTTGGGTATATTAAACCTTTTCTTAGTCTGTTCTTTTCTTCCCAAGGATCTGCCTTGAGACACCAAGGCCTCAGGCAAGGAGATAAGAGCACCCAAATCCCAAAGTGCCTCATTACCAGGTCCCTGASCAGCTTCTGCTGCCAGCAGCAACAGGACTTGGAGACTCAACTCCCTACCCRGTGCTCAACAGCTGGGAAAGCCACAGGCAAAAGGCTTGTGCCTGAAAATCGAGGATCTGGG
The DNA here is from genome assembly GCA_002167245.1 of Sporophila hypoxantha. Taxonomy (NCBI): domain Eukaryota; kingdom Metazoa; phylum Chordata; class Aves; order Passeriformes; family Thraupidae; genus Sporophila; species Sporophila hypoxantha. The sequence goes on along the minus strand of NDFG01000383.1, from coordinate 389,232 downwards.
ACTAAGAAAAGATTCTTCCTTTGGCTTTGGCAGCTGCCAGCTCTGTGCTGGAGAGCATCACTATGTGCTTACAGCCATCACCCCCCACTGTGCTGGGGGCAGGATGTGTCCCAGTCCCTGGAATCACCTTTATGTTCCCACCCAACTCCCTCATCCACAGCACAAACCTCTGGAGGAGCTTCCTGCTCCTAAGGGAGGTAAGGAAGGCAGGGCTGACGCAATCAGCACCTCCAGGGCCTGCCCCTGCTCCTCCCAYCCACCTTCCAGGAGCACAAGGACCAGGAGCAGCTCACCCCATGCCACACTCGAAGCCACAGCACGACAGCAGGTCCTCAGCTGAGACCTCCACGCTGACCTTGGCGTTGGTGTGGACACAGATCCGGTCTGAAATCGCTTCCACGGCGCCAAAAGCCTGAGGGCAACCCCAAAACACACATTAGAGCTCAGCCAGGGGAGAGAAACCAGGAAACCTCCTGGAAATGASAGCAGCAAGCATGGCCTGGRTGGGAGAAGCCACCCAGGAGCTCAGACACCYCAGGATCTCAGTGTCCCCTCACAAAGGGCAACAAAGATGCACCAAGGGCTGGGCCCCTCTGCTCTGGAGCCAGGCTGGGAGAGCTGGGGGTGTTTCCCTGGAGAAGAGAAGGATCCAGGGAGAGCTCAGAGCCCCTTCCAGGGCCTAAAGGGGCTCCAGGAGAGCTGGAGAGGAACTGGGGACAAGGGATGGAGGGATAGGACACAGGGAATGGCTTCCCACTGCCAGAGGGCAGGGTTGGGTGGGATATTGGGAAGGAATTCTTCCCTGTGAGGGTGGTGAGGCCCTGGCACAGGTGCCCAGAGGAGCTGTGGCTGCCCCTGGATCCCTGGAAGTGTCCAAGGCCAGGTGGGATGGGGCTTGGAGCAGCCTGGGATAGTGGGAGTTGTCCCTGCCCATGGCAGGGGGTTCAGCAGCAAATACAAAGGCCTGGGTTTTGCCCAGTAAATTTTATGAAGACAACACTAAATTTCCCCTGTCCTTACCCAGCAGGAGCCACAGGAGCCCTGGTCTCTTATCTCACTGATGGTGGGACAGTTGGGCCACTGCGTCCGCGAGTCGAAGTTATCGGGCAGCTCCACGTCTGCAGCAAAATCCACCCTGTGAGSAGAGGGAAATCCTGTCTCAGGAACACCAGTGAACCACAACGGGCTGCACTGCACTCTCCAGCCTCCTCTGAAGGTGGCCTGGAGGATGTTTGTGCTGTTTGCTTACTGAAGGAGCACAAATGCTGTCCTCAGAGCAGGTCAGCAGCTCCTCTGGAGTGTTGATTTTCAAGGAGAACAAACTGCACAAGTGGCCAAGGGTCTGGCAGGACACAGYATGGATTTTCCACTCATGTGTGCTTCATGCTTAACCCCATGAACAGTGTCCACCCTGCCAGGAGAGCCCCTCACCCACTCCAGATGSTCATAAAGGATTCACARAACTTTTACTGGAGCTTCACCTTCRCCTCCCTGCACTCACCTCTCAGGGAGCTTGGGCCCACCCAGGAAGGTGCCACAGAGCTTCTTCACATAGCTCATGTCAGCATTGTGGAAGTTGTGCCCTGCCTGGGGAGAGACACACACAGAATGGGGACACGATTCTCCAGAGCCACCAAGAGCATCTCTGGGATCACAGCTTGGTGCTCCACAGCTCCCTGAACCCCAACCAGAGTCTGACACTTGCTGCAAAGCCCAGGGGCCAAAGCACCTCCAGACACAGAACACAGCCCAGGATCAGCCCATCAGGACCAGTAAGGTTCAGTTCAAGGCTTTGGACACAGCAAACTGACCAAGGAGGGTCAGGTCACCAAAATTTAGCTGGACACTCCCTGCTTGTTTCCAGCCTCCTGCAGAGTTTCCTCTTTGTACATTATCCCTCCTCCTTCTCTACTTCTCAGTGTATCCAACAGAGGTTTGACAAAGCTGTCAGAGCAGGTTCACAGTTCAAAAAGAGGGGGAGGAGATGTTGGAACCCTGCATGCTGAAAATTTTAAACTTTCTGTGCTGACAGATCTGACCCACAAGGAGAACACTGCATTTGACCTGAGGCCATGGAGGAAGCTTCCAAAATTGAATGACAGAACTGGGATTCTGGGTGTGTAGTTTGATTAAAAGTGTGTAATATCACGTGGTGGAAAACTTGGAGTTTAATGTTTTAGAATATAATAATAGATGTGAAGCAAGATAGAGGTTTTAAGGCAGAGGCTAATCCTTCTTCARCTTCTTCATGGGTTTGAGTAGTATTTTGTACTTAGACAATTATGAATGTAATTAATTATGTAATTTTTATAATGTAATTAATTATGTAATRATGTAATTAATCCTCATTMTGGGACACAAGTGATTAGTTACTGAGTTAAAAGTGYAAATAATTTAAGTGTCATTTCTTAAGTAGATAGTTTTTCCTTAAGAGACCTTATAGAGAAAGATACAAGGCCATTTMGTAGCTTGTTAGTGAAATGCTGTAGAACTCACAGCTTGTGAGACTGTGATATAGATAAGAAATAACAAACATCTGAGTCTGAACACAAAATACCATCTCGAGCACATTCAATCTCAGCCTTGGTAAGAAAAAAACAGAACCTCAGTAAGAAAAAAAAGCGAAGGAKCAGCAGCTCCTATTGCACAAATTCATCCTGCTCTGCTCCAAGGAGGAGCTCCACAGTTCCTGTCACTGCAGGAACCCCTGTCAGCATCACCTCACTGGAGAAGCCAGCTGGGACCAAGGCTGGATCTCTGTCACCACCACGGTGACATTCCCAAATCCCAGCCACAGAATCCCACAGAGAGACTGTCAGCAATGCCTCCCCCGCCAAAAAAAACCCCAAATCAGCCAGTACTCACCTTCCAGGTGGTGTTGAGCTTGTTTATGTGGTTGACCAGGTCATCAGAGAGAGGAGGGAAGTAAGGAATGCTGCGAGCGCTGGCACAGGCCACCAGGACACACAGGAGGGACACGGGCGGCCACATCTTGGCTGCTGAGCAGGACACCCCACCTGCAGACAGATTGGAGCAGTGCTGAGACATTCCCAGGGTGGACTCAGCTGCAGCAACACGTGGGAGGATAAAATGTGTGGCTGCASCAGATCCCTCCAGATCCCCAATTGCCCCAAAGGTCAGGAGAGGGACACAGGAACAGAGCACCAACCTCCCCCCTCCTSCAGCTCAGGAGAAATCKGACAAGGCAACCTTGTTTGTTGACCACTGCAGGATTAGCAGCAGCAGGAAAATACCTTTTGAAGCAGATCCAAGGGATTTAGAGGGTATTAAAACCTGTGTTTACTTCCACAACAAGGGAYAATAAGGACCYGGAGAAGGAARAAGTGACATCCCAWCTCCACACCAAACTTCAGGCATGGGATTTGATAAGCCCTGCTSTTCCCTTTAAGGATATTACTCCAAATTACATTTTTTACAGCCTCATTTTGGCCATCCCCCTGCCCTGGGGGTGTCACAGCCTCTGGTGTGACCCCTTGTCCACACACAGGGGGGTCAGCATGCACCAGAGCTGCTCCTGTCCTCTGCTCCCCTCCCACTGGGGCTTTTCCCCAGGGAGGTGCAGGGAATGAGGAAAGCCCCAGTTTGGGGATCAGAGACACAGAGGAAGAGCAGGAAAGAAAGGACCACAGCCTCCCATGCAGGAGCACAAGCACCATGCAGCCCACAGACACCCCAGGGCTCTGTGATTTCCCTTTAACCTAATTCACATCGAATTGCCCAACTTCAAATTTACCCCCAGCGCCAGCAGCCACTTGTTCCACGTCCCCAAGCCTGACTCAGACACAARACAAGCTCCTTTATCTCTGCAAACACACCAGGGCACCCTCCTCCTCCTCCTCCTCCAAACCCTCCCAGCTCCCTCCCTCCCACCAGCCCCACATCCACCCCAAGCCTGGTGAGCACCCCAAGCCCTCAGTTCCTCCCCAGCAGAGACATTCAGGCTTTAATTCCTGCTCAGCTCAGCCAGCTGAAGGMGTAATCACCTTTGCAAGCCCGGGTTTAAACGGGACACACAGCTCCTGCCACAGCAGCAGAGCTGGATGAGCAGGGGATGGGGATGGAGCCACACACTCACACCTCCCTGCTGGCTGCTTCCACCCACTCCCAGCCAAGTTTAGCCTTTCCAGAGAAGAAAACCCAGCAGGAGTGTCCTACTTTCTGCCAGCAGWGAGCCCAGGCTGCTGCAGCTCGCTGTATAAAGGGGCTTTTTTCTCCTTTCTCACTCCTTCTTCCACCATTTATTTTGTTCCCCCTGCTTTGTGCTTTCAGCAAGACAGCCAAAAAAAAAAAAAAGAGCTGTGTTTCAGCAGCACTTGGGTCCTCCCACTCCTAAATATCGCCTCTTTGAAGGGGTTTTATGCATATTTTTCAGGGGTTTCATGGACATTTTCTTGCTTACAGATTTCTGCAGGCAAGGGACTCGCTGGCTGTGCTCCCCTGCTTACACAGGAGGTTACACCCAGGAAAATAAATATACACTTATAATAAAACTGTGCTCTTTGCCCACAACAGGCCACAGAAAGCCTGCAGGTAACCAGCCTAAGCTGAAGCACCTTTTAAATGAAAAATCTTATGAAAATAATTTAAAAAAATGCACACACACAAAAATATCAAACCCCACAACCCTCTGTACTTCCTGCAGTCAACTCGGTATTTTCCCATAGCAGAGGCAGGAGGTGTTTTTGAGGCCAGAAGTCACATGATTACACTTTTTTTTCTTCCAGCAGGATGTTTGTAAATCTGCTGACAGGCTGAAAACCACCCTGCCAGGGCTGATGTGCTGCTCACACCCAGCTTTTGAGGGACAGGCACGGGARATCTCCCAGCCTCGGGTTACCAGACCACACTCTCCAGGCAACCCGAAACCAAAGTGAAAATAGATCCCAGCAGTTTCCCCTGAAAGAGGCAGAGTTTCAGCTCTGCTGCTTTGCATCTGCACCARGGACATGGCCCAGGGCCAGCAAACCCAGCAAAGCAAATAGCTGGGAGCCAGATCGCTCTTGAGACAAAAAAAACCCAAAAAATTCTCTTGTCAAGTCTCTTGTGGGCATGGAGCCTCCCTATGGGTCACGAGAGAGGTGGGGGTGTCCAGCCTGGGGAAGAGAAGGCTCCAGAGAGATCTTAGAGCCCTTTCTAGTGCCTAAAGGGGCTCCAGAGAAGAGAAGGCTCCAGAGAGATCTTAGAGCCCTTTCTAGTGCCTAAAGGGGCTCCAGAGAGCTGGAAAGGGACTTGGGACTAGGGATGGAGGGACAGGACAAAGGGAATGGTTTCCCACTGCCAGAGGGCAGGGATGGATGGGATATTGGGAAGGAATTCTTGGCTGTGAGGTAACAGGMTGCCCTAAAGATGGGGGATGCCCCATCCCAAAAAACATTCAGGGTCAGGTTGGACAGGGCTCTGAGCAACCTGACATCCAGTTAAAATATATAGTTGAAGATGTCCCTGCCCATGGCAGAGAGGTTGGAATTAAATGCCCTTTAAACACTCTTTCCACTCCAAACCTTTCTATTATTCTACGAGGTCTCCTGTGGCTGTGAAGTTTYGGGTGGTGGGAGCTGACACCCAAGATCAGGTGTCTAGAAAAGGAAGGGGAAATCTTCATCCCCGTGGGATTTCTTCCTCCCTAACCCCCCCTTCTCCCTGGCTTTATCCTGTGTACAGCAGGGCTATAAATAGGGCACAGGCACGGGGCTGGCAGGACGGATTCCCACCGGCCATGGGTCACATGCAGCACAAAAACAACAACCCCAGAGACCCTACAGCGACAAAAAGCTGCTGCTTTCCTCCCTCACCCCCTGCCCCAGCTGCTCTGAGCAGCAAAACTTCCCCTGGCAGCGTTATCACACTGGTGCTTCCTTCCCCCAGCACCGCTATCTCCTCCTCACACTCAAACCTCAGGGCCGTTTAAACCCCACAGCAGCAGCCCCAAAACCCAAAACTGCATCACAGCTGCTGCACCCCAACATCTGCCCACCAATTCATGCACAGCAGAGCAGAGGAGCTTCCCCAAGGAACCCCAGCACTCCAGAGGTGCCTCAGCTTCAGGATAACCCTGGCTAAGGTTGGTCCTCACACAGCTCCCATCCCACCAGCCTGGAAAGAGAAATAAGGCTGTTMGGCTTGTCAGCTTCACCCTGCAGGATTCCCCAGGCGGCAGGAGGATGTTTGGGGCTTGCAAAGAGCCCCCTCCACCTTCCCCTGGACAGAGAGCAGGGAATACTCTGAGCTCCAAAGCATCTGCTCGTGCCACTTCTTCAGGGATGAGCAAGAAATAAGCAAGAAATAAACACCCACCAGCACACCTGGCCCTGGGCGGGACAGGACACTCAGGGTTCAGCCAGCTGGTCGCTCAGAAAGAGGAAATTTGGGGCAGCTGAGTGCAGCCCCTGGCCCAGCCAGGCAGCGAGGAGGAAGCAGCGAGGCCGAAGGCTCTGCAGGAGCTGCTCAGAGCAGCTGCAGCCTGCGAGGGAGGAGAGCAGCCCAAGGGCTGTGGCTGTGCTGGTGCTGCAGCATCCACCCACAGCCCTCTGAGCTGCCGCAGAGGAGGAGGAGACACAGCCCAGAGCCATCTCCATCCCTCCTGCCCAGATCGGGCAGCCAGGGCAGCTCCCCTAAACTGATACATATTATTGTTGTTGTTATTATTATTATTATTATTGAAAATGTTAACAATTCAAACTGCAGTTTTCTGACCTTTTTGGTTTTGTAATGAAAGGATGAAATCGTCATTATCTGCTATTATTATTATTATTATTATTATTATTATTATTATTATTATTATTATTATTATTATTATTATTGAAAATGTTAACAATTCCAATTACAATAAACAGAAGTTTTTTGACCTTTTTGGTTTTGTAATGAAAGGATGAAGTTGTCATTATCTGCTATTATTATTATTATTATTATTATTATTATTATTATTATTATTATTATTATTATTATTGAAAATGTTAACAATTCCAATTGCAATAAAGAGAAGTTTTTTGACCTTTTTGGTTTTGTAATGAAAGGATGAAGTTGTCATTATCTGCTATTATTATTATCATCATCATCATCATCATATATGTTTTTAAATTCCTTTATTTTTGTAATGGTATCAACTGTTTTCTCCTGGACAGAGCTGTTTGATCATCAAATCCTGATATCCCAGCCTGTCAGAAGCCAGGACATCTCTCTGGCTGTCTTGGATGGCTCGAGCCCCTGCCCAGGGGGCTCAGAGACCTTGGCAAAGACACCTGTGACTTTGATTTTGACCCATGGAGCAGATTACCAGCTTTATATGAAGAATTACAAGTCAAGAGAGTTTAAGTAGAATAATAATTAGTTTGTCACGGGGTGAAAAATAGATTTTTGGGGTTTTAGAATGGGGGCTCGGGGTGCCAAGATGGAGGAATCTGGGCATGATCTGTCCTTCTTCTTTCTTCTTCTTGGCCTCCATGTTCTGGGTGATGCTGGCACTTTTGGATTGGTTTAAGGTAGAAGCTCACTGTCTAACATAAGTGACAGGTATTGGGAAGTTATTGTAAATAATGCACACGTGGTTTTTAATAAAAAAAAAAAGATAACACAAGGGCGGGCAGTGTGCCCCAACCCGACCTGCCAGACAGACCTCAGCAAGCTAGAGAAAGAATGTTATAAATAAGAAATAATAAACAACCTTGAGAATGAGAACAGAAGAATCCTGACTCCTTCTTCGACAGCTGAGCTGGGAAAAGGAGACTTGTACATATCTCAGAGTCACTGTGACCAGCAGAGATCCTGATATCCCAGCTCTCAGCAGGATCCTACATCACTCTCCAGCAGCCAAGGCAGACACATTCAGTGCCCACAGCAGCAAATCCCTTCACCTTTGCACCACAAAGCTCTCCTTCGCCAAAACAAAGCCCACTTAACTTTATGCAAGAAAAGAAAAGCACCAACCCAACCCCCAAACCGGCTGTTCCGAGCCCAGCTCACATGACTCAGCCCAGGCAGGTCAGACCACAGATAAGTCACAGCCCTGAGGCATCTCCCAGCTCCTGCAGCGTCTGGGCCAACCCCCTGCAGGCACAGACAGAGGCATCCACACCTTCTCCAAGGAGCCATCCACACTTTCTTTCTCCAAGGAGGCCTCCACACCTTCTCCAAGGAGCCATCCACACTTTCTTTCTCCAAGGAGGCCTCCACACCTTCTCCAAGGAACCATCCACACTTTCTTTCTCCAAGGAGGCCTCCACACCTTCTCCAAGGAGCCATCCACACTTTCTCCAAGGAGGCCTCCACACCTTCTCCAAGGAGCCATCCACACTTTCTTTCTCCAAGGAGGCCACCACACCTTCTCCAAGGAGCCATCCACACTTTCTTTTCCAAGGAGGCCTCCACACCTTCTCCAAGGCTCTGAGGAAGGTAAAAGCTGTCCCACCCTCCTTTCCACAACACCCCCCAGCCCTCCAGCGGTGCTCAGCACAGCCCAAATCATGTGTCCTGCTCAGCACCACCCTTAGCCTAGGCCCAGCTTTGTCCTTTGTTCTCTTTGCCAGGGCTTGTGACTCCAAGCCACAACAAAGCCAGCCCAGAAAGGCTCAGCTCCAGCTCCAGATCCAGCTCAGCCTGCTGCGTCACCAGGTGAGCTCGGCAGCACCAAACCTGCACTGCATTACTGCTCTCTCTGCATTATCAGAGCTGGAATTATATTTTAATCAAGAAAAATAAAAACAACATGAGGCTCTCCTCCCCGCGTTTATTCCCTTCTAGCAAAGCCAGATCGCTAACACAGGTCAGGTAACAGAATRCTAGAGAGGTTTGGGTTGGAAGAGATCCRAAAGGTCATCTAATTTCAACCCAACTAGGACCTGGCTGTTCTGTATATCTGATAAAATAACTCCCTCCTGAGCCAAGCTGCAGCACTCACCTCTGCAGCTTCCAGGCCCAGAAAGCACAAGATTCCTCCCAAATGAAGCTGCACTGATTTTTTTTTTTCCCCTGTTATTCTTACAAACCAGAGTCTTGCACAAGCCCCCGGACACCCCGCGCTACGGCAGGACGGGACATTTCGAGGGAAATGCCAGAAGGAAGCGATCTTTGCTACATCACRGTGCCCTCAGAGCATCCCTGGGAGTGGGATACGGGGATGAGGGATTCATTCCAGGCCAGAGGGACCCATGGCAGCTTCTCCAGCGCCATTCCCAAGCCACGGTCCCGGTCCGAACCCAGGCTGGGCTGTGCATCACGGGATGCTCCCAGCGTGCCAAACCGAGCTCGGCGTCAGCTGACGAGCAGGGCTGCGCTGTTTTTCCTGTCTCTGCCATAAAAACAAGGCTTCCTCTCTCCTCCCGTGACCTTCCTTGGAGGTTTTTATGCCTTCCGAGCGCTCTTTTTCCCTGCCACAACCTCCGCCGCAGCGCATCCTCCTCCCTCACCCCGCACTGCGCACCCCGGACAAAAATGCCCCAAAACGCCGCTGGAAAAAGAGGGAGACGCTGCTGCTGCTGTCCCTGCGGGCGTTCCGTGGCCCTCACGGAGCCCTGTAAGGGGGTGCCCCATTTTCCATGCCCCCTGCCCCTAAGCATCCCCTCCCTTACCGCTCCTCGCCGCTCCGTGTGCGCGTCCCCGGCTCCCCCGGGAGTCAGCGGCGCTCACGGGCCCCGCTCGGTGACCACGGCSGGGGCAGCTCCCGGAGGCTGAGTCATCCCCGCCGGCCCGCCCCCGGTGTGACAGCATCCTGCCGGCTGCCCGCCCCCAGAGCCCGCCTCCCTGCCTGCTTCCATCCCTCCGTGCTTCCATCCATCCCTGCCTGCTTCCATCCCTCCGTGCTTCCATCCATCCCTGCTTTCAGCCATCCCTCACTGCTTCCAGCCATCCCTCCTTCCATCCCTCCCTGCTTTCATCCGTCCCTCCTTGCTTCCATCCATGCCTCCGTGATTCCATCCATCCCTGCTTTCAGCCATCCCTCCCTCCCTCCCTGCTTCCAGCCATCCCTCCTTCCATCCCTCACTGCTCCAGCCGTCCCTCCTTCCATGCATCCCTGCTTCCATCCATCCCTGCTTCCATCCATCCCTGCTTCCATCCATCACTCCCTGCTTCCATCCATCCATCCTTCCCTCCCTCCCTCCTTCCATCCGTCCATCCATCCATCCATCCATCCATCCATCCATCCATCCATCCATCCATCCATCCATCCCTCCTTCCATCCATCCCTGCTTCCATCCATCCATCCATCCCTGCTTCCATCGATACATCCCTGCTTCCCTCCTTCCCTCCCTCCTTCCCTCCCTCCTTCCTCCCCTCCCTCCTCCTCTCCTTCCTCCTGCCTGCTTCCCTTCTGCCTCCGTCCCTGCCCCTGCAGGTTTCCATCATCCTGCCTGCACCCCTGCTCTGCTTCCATGCCTCCTCCTCCATGGTTTTCATACCTCCCCCCTGCCTGCATCCTTCCTCAATTCCACCTCCAGCCCACCTGTATCCCTCCCCCAGCCTGCCTCTGGCCTTCCTCAATSCCACAGYTGTTCCTCCCTCTGCCATCCCATCCTGCATCCCTCCTCCTGCCTTTCTCCCTTCCTGCCGTGCTCCATCCCATTTTGTTTTCATTTTTTAATCTGCCTGCATTCCTCCTCAATCCCACCTTTATCCCTGCTTAATCCCATCCACATCCTTCCTGCTTCCTTCCTCCATCCTCTCTCTATCCCATCTAGTTTTCCTCCAGCAACCTGTCTGGATTTTTCCTGAATCCCACCTTTGCTATCCCATCTCCATCCTGCCTCTAAACCTTTTCCTTCCCGTTTCTCTCCTCCAGCTGGCATCTCTCCCACTTTGTTTTCRTCCAACCTGCCTGTATCCTTCCTAAACCCTCCTGCATCCCACACCCATCCCTTTTCAACTCCACCTGCATCACACAGGTTGCCCAGAGAAGCTGTGGCTGCCCCTGGATCCCTGGCAGTGTCCAAGGCCAGGCTGGATGGGGCTTGGAGCAACCTGGGATAGTGGAAGTGTCCCTGCCCATGGCAGGGGATGGAATGGGATGAGCTTTAAGGTCCCTTCCCACCCAAACCATTCTGGGGTTCTGTGATCCTCCTGCTTCCCTCCTCCAGCCTGCCTCTATCCCATCTAATTTTCCTACTTCACCCTCCTTGCACCCACCACTCTCCTGTCTCCATTCCATTTCTGTCCTGCCAGCATCCCTTGACYTTTTCATCTGGAAATGCAGAAATATTTCACTGTGTTGCTGTGCTGACTGACTCTTTTCCCCTCATTTTGGCCAATTTTCAGGAGTATGAACAACAGAAAAATCATCTCAGGAGCCAGTTTCAAGCCCTGTTCTAAACAACAATGACACTAAAACTTCTCTTTAATTATAAAAACCTTTTTTTAATTATTTTCTCACCATTCTCTGTGAGGAAGAGGAGGTAAAACCTATACTCCCCACCATWCTCAGAAATGAAAAGACCATGTGGCCTGGAACCACAAATAATTAAACAGTGATCAAAAACCAGTGAGCATATTCCTATTTTCCCTGTTTCCATTGATATCAATCAATTTTTGGTCACACTCACATTTTAAAGACTGATTTTGGTTTAAGAAAATTTCCTAGTGAAGTGATGAGAAAAATCAGAATAACATTTAATACACTTGACTGCACAACCCAGTATTTAGGCAGTAAAACTGGAGATGTTTTTGATGMGTTTAGATGTTTTTATTCTTCAGTGCTCTATGTGCAATGGCCCTTGGACCACTGCATGCCTTTGCATGTAATATTTAACCACCCCTTCACTATGTTTTTATTTGTGCTTTAGCAATTAAAATAATTTTTTTAAAAATCACTTGTAAATTGCCTAACRTCCCTCTGACTCCACAGGATTTCTTCGCTCTCCTTGCGAAGGTTGATTTCAGTTTTCCACGTTGTCTGTGAGGTTTTATTGGCATAAAACAGGAGAAATAACCTGGATTTCATCCTGCCCTTTGTACAATCTGGCTCCAAAAGCCTCAGTGCCTCCAGCCCTGTGGAGCTGCAGTCAGGACATCACTTAACACTGATTTATTCCAGTAACTTGATCATTTCCCTCTGAACTCCCCACACCTCCTTATTCCCAGCTAGGTTTTCACCCAGAGGTCACAGAAGAGCAATTTTAAACCTGTGCAGTCTCATAAAACACCTTTTATTTTGCCTAGCTTTGTGTRACCAGGGGTCCCATCCTTCAGGCCCTGCTGGTGTCCTCTGTGGGTTGTTCAGGAGGGAGCAGCCACCTGTMTCTCCTGCAAATATTCGGTGTCTTTTTCAAGAAACGAAAGCATGAACTAAAACTTTGRACAGGCTGCTGACTTTCTGCCCTCTTTGGGGAAGTGTCAAAGTTGCTGCCCCTGTTGCCGTTGGTTTGGACTGAGAACATGTCAGTTTTGAGATAAGTTGATCATTTTTGAGATAAGTTGATCATTTTTGAGATAAAATGCTCCAAGGGCTCTGGAGCCAGGCTGGGAGAGCTGGGGGTGCTCACCTGGAGAAGAGAAGGATCCAGGGAGAGCTCAGAGCCCCTTCCAGGGCCTAAAGGGGCTCCAGGAGAGCTGGAGAGGGACTGGGGACAAGGGATGGAGGGACAGGACAATGGGTATGATGGGATATTGGGAAGGAATTCTTGGCTGTGAGGGTGGTGTGGCCCTGGCACAGGGTGCCCAGAGAAGCTGTTTCTTCCCTGGAAGTGTCCAAGGCCAGGTTGGATGAAACCTGGCATGGTGGAAAGTGTCCCTGCCCATGGCAGGGGGTGGAATGGGATGAACTTTTAAGGTCATTCCAACCCAAACCATTCTGTGGTTCAATGCTAAGTGTTTTTATATATGATGCTGAYTGCAGCCAGGAAAGTTTCCCCATTTGAGACTTCTTAGAGAGTTCAAAAATCCCTTGTGTCCCRAAACCAGGCATGAAACAAACCCCCTTTTTTCTCATTGTATTTTTTTAGCATATCAGAAAAAATGAATGGTGTTTGCTGAGGCTTTGGCCTTTGGAGCAAAATCCAYCACTACAGGAACAAGATAAGGAAATYGGTCAGGAGGCCTTGGGCAAACCTCTCTTATCACTGGTTAAATCAGTGTTGATTGAATCATGGTGTGCCTGCTTCAGCACTGAACAGCAAATAGCTCTTGAGGAGGCCACTGCAGGGCCAACACCTATAGGTTTTACAAGAAAAAAACCAAGTTTCTATGAAAATTCATCTACCATAATTTTTTTATGGTCCTAATTAATGCAGGTGTGGCTTTTTTCATCTTCACGGTTTAAAACCATCATTGCTTACAAAAAGTGTATGAAATTCAGGTCTATTTAATAACCAACTAGATCTGCTTTGCTTGGGGTAGTAGTGAATTGTGCTCCTCCCTGAACCCAAAGCCTGTCCAGCTGGGCTGCCAGATCTCCTTTAGGGAATATCCACCCTGATTTTTCCTGATTCATCCCTTTCAGATGCTTTTACTTTTGAATACTATAATTTTACTGCTGAAGCAACATCACAATATTTTACTTTGAAGTTCTTTTATTCCTGGCTTTATGTCCCTGTTTGAGCATCATCCCTGGAGTGTCCAAGGCCAGGCTGGACAAGGCTTGGAGCAACCTGGAATACTGGAAGGAATTCCCTGCCCATGGCAGGGGTTGGAATGAAACGAGCTTTAAAGTTCCTTCCAACCCAAGCATTTCTATGATTCTAAGATTTCTGTGACATGATTTTGCAGCTGTCTCGCTCTCCTTGGCAGCAGCGAGCATCTGTGAGGCCTTGATGGTAATAATGATGGTTATTACATGCTGCATCAGCTGCCAAGGTAAAATACTCACCCAGGGCAACTAAAACAGGATTTTTGTAAAGCCTGAGAAATCCTTGCTGGAAGGGTTGGGCACTGATGAAATCCTCACCTCTCCATGGCAGCTGGGACATCTGAACCCCAATCCTCACCCCCAAGCATTCAGTGTCTGCCAGAGTCAGTACATCCTTCCCCGATTCCACCTCCAGCCCACCTGTATCCCTCCTCCAGCCTGCTCTGGCCTTCCTCAATCCCACAGGTGCTAAAGACCTATAAATTATCTGTAAAGCATGAGAATTCACCAACTGAAGAGCAGCTCCCAGATTTACACTGGAATTACCCGCAGGGGTGTGTTATAAATAAGAAGCTTGACTAGGCCAATATTCAAGCAGCAATCAATTTTTTATTTAATATGGTAAAGTATGAGCAATGCAGCGCTGGGTAAGTGGGGGAAGTTTTCCCTCCAACTGCACACAATAATTGAGGATTACAGGTATTTATAGGGGTACTCATCAGGTTTTTTTCAGCAGTTTCTATTTCCATTTTTTTATACATCAGCAATATTTATTCCAAATTATTACATCACAATTCTATACACTATGTGATTTAGTTTTTCTCAGGATGTGTTTTTAAAAGGAGTATCCCCAGATGGTGCTGGTCAGTTTCCGAGAGAAGGAAGACGAATCCATCTGGTGGAGTCCAACTCCCAAATGTGGGTCCACCTTTTTAATTGCAGAGACTATAAATCTAATAACAGTGATGTCCAGCTTCCTGGTCGAAACCATAAACCCTTGAGGTGTGGGTGTCATCTTCCTCTCTCAAGCTGTTTTTCTTTGCTTCAATGGTATGAGATAGCATATTTCCTTTATTATATTCCAAAGCTATAGTTTCAAGGATACAAGTAATATTCTAAAATTATACTTCAAAAGGTTGTTGTTGCAGAGCTCTTTATGGATTAACTATAAGCAAAAAGCAACATCTTTAATGCTTTAATTCCAATGCTCCTAAATCAACTAGGTTATTTCAAGGCCTTTTTCCATGCTTCATTTTCCTCAGTTAAAATTCACAGCTCTCCCACTGTCAGTGCACTCACAAATACACACATCACCTGTTTGTACCTGACACGAAACACAGCTTTGTATTTCACAGGGGGAATGTGAGACCATCTCCAGGACCTGGAGCACGTGGGTTTGAAAACCTCCCCTGGAACATGCCTTGGGTGGGGTGTTGGCGAATTCTGAGGGATTTAGGCTTGTCTCGTGGAAGTTTGTTGACCAGATTTTTTCTGTCCAGACAGAAAATCAGCTTTGCTGCCTCCTTGAGCAAGAGAGGCTGTCCTGGCTGGTGGGGGCTGTGTGCTCCTGGTGTGGATGGGAGATAATTTGAGATTATCAGGGGGGGTCTTGGTGTCCTACACCCCCTGAACACCCATCAGCATCACCTTAACTTTGTGCTGCTGTTGCTGCTGAAGAGGCTGAAGGTTTCTTCTAGATCTGGAGGATCCTGCAAAATCCTCCCTGCTGCTTTCGGGAAATCCTTGCGAACAGGGAGCTCTGATTCCCCGAAAATTCYGCGCAAACAGGGAACTCCGGTTACACAACGCCGCGGGCGAGGTGACTCAGCCGGGCTGGCTCACGAGGAGCCCTGTGACCGCAGGGAGGTGACTCGGGAACAGATGACATCGGCAAAAAAGCTTCTTCCCACCCTGCCTGGGACACATCGAGACCTCCAGGGCTGAGCTTGCTGGCCCTGGATGGATGTGGGGAGGCAAGYACAGGGATATTGTTAATGCCTGCAAAGTTTATGTCCCTTTTAATTGATCCTCAGCACCAGCATAAGGCAGAGTCCTTGTCTAGATTAAACATTAATAATTTGATCTATTTTTATTGATAATCTCTCCTTGGTTCCCATGCTCCATCCTGTCTTCCTGAGGTATTTCCCCTCCTAATTCTTCAAGCAAACATCACCAGCTGTGCCCAAGGACTGCTCCCATCCTAAGGTGGAAAAGTTTTTCTTCATATGTGGCACATCAGAGAGGCAGAGAACAAACTTGTCCTGTGTCTTGCTTGAGACAGAGCTTGTAGACCTGTGTGAATGTCACTGCTCAGCATGGCCAGGCCTCTCTCCCCACTCTCCCAGCAATTTTTGGCTGCAGCACTCCTGGAGTCAAAGGTAGAACTTGATCAGATCTGAGTTTTCCACCACTAATCCGARAGATTTTTGAATCTATGGGAACTTGTTCTGTGTTCCCTCTCTGCCCTGGCAAGGGATTGTGTTTTTCAGCTTTTGGGGCTYGGGCAGCTCCCCAGAGCTGTGTCCCCATCAATGTGGGGCTGGCTGGGGCAGCTGCTCCAGCCCCAGATAGCCCAGGAGGTTCCTTTTGGAATCACCTTAACTCCAGGGCACTTCTGCCATGTGTTTTCCATACAAGGTGTCCTAGAATAATTTAGTTTGGAAAAGCTCTCTGAYATCATTGAGTTCAYRCATCCCCTGGCCCTGCCAAGGCCAGCACTGACCCATGTCCCCAAGTGCCACATCCACATGGCTTTTAAATCCATCCAGGTGTGGGGACTCCATCACTGCCCCAGACAGGTGTCCCAGGGTTGGAGAACAGCTCTGATGAAGAAATTATTCCTAATATCCAATCTAAACCTTCCCAGGTACAACTTGATGTCATTTCTGTTGTCCAGTCCCTGTTCCCTGGGAGCAGAGCCTGACCCCCTGGCTGTCCCCTCCTGTCAGGAGTTGTGCAGAGCCACAAGGTCCCCCCTGAGCCTCCTTTTCTCCAGGCTGAGCCCCTTCCCCAGCTCCCTCAGCCCCTCCTGGTGCTCCAGATCCTTCCTCAGCTCCATTGCCTTCCTGGGCATGCTCGCAGCCCCTTGTTTTCCTTGCCATGAGGGTCCCAGAGCTGTCCCCAGCACTGGAGGTGCCCCAGCAGTGCCAGCACAGGGGACAGCACTGCCCTGGTCCTGCTGCCACTCAGAGCTGGACAGCCCAGAGCCTTTGGCTTTTGCCCACCTGGGCACACCTGGCTCATGTCCAGCTGGGTCAGGCATGTTCAGACAGTTTGGAGCAGCCACTGTGATCTCTGTTCCCTTTGTGGTTCACGCCTGACTTTGCTCTTGCTCCTGCCATGCCCCAACCTCCAGGGAATTCAGGAGTTCTGGGAAGTGCTCAGGACTCAGCTGCTCTGCCTGGTCACCTGATCCTGACCTCATCCTTCCCCTTCTTGCTGAGGCTGTGCTTTTGAACCACGCAGCTGCAATCTGTGTCCATCCATCCTGGCTTGTGATGGAAAGTGGGACCTGACTTCCCCTCTGTGCCCCTCTGGGTCACCCACTGCCCAGATGACAGATGTAGGATGGGAACATCTAAGGATGAGGACCTTATGCTTCAAAAAGAAACTCCCAGCTGGCTCCAGAGGAGAAAATCCACTGAAAAGAAGAAGTGAGAGAGAAGTGGGGACAGTGACATGTGAGAATGTGCACCCAAAGTACTTTTCTGTGCGTGTTGTACAGAGGAAAGCAAAACCCCTGCTCTGTGACCTTTGCTCTTCTGCATGACCAGTGTGTCAGTCCCTTCCAACCACAGCAACTTTGCCATCCWGGCTTTACTGGGAGAGCTCTGGGCACAGCTTTTTGAGGAAGTATTTCACAATTTGGCTTTTCTCTGCAAGCTCAGAGATTGGCCATGGCCCAGATCAGAGCCTGAACAAGGGGATCTCCTGAGCTCTTMGCTCCTCCTACACTCACCGGAGTCTTCCTTCCAACACAGACTTGGGAAGGTGTTTTCCCAARGTTTCTGGCCAAGGAATGGGGCTGTGTTTGCCCTTGTCTGTTCCAGGAGATCCCCAGGCTCTCATTTGTGTCTGTGACTTCATCTCTTGATGTCTCCTGCTCACAGCATGYAACACCCATTGGGTGGGGGGGGTTCCTTAGGCCCAAGCATTTGTTCTGTGTTGTTTTTGGATTGGAAAGGTGATACAGGGATGGAGGCTGTGTGTGGTACAGGCAGAATTTGGCTTTGGGGGAGACCATTTTCTCTGCAGGGCAATTTTTGATTTCCTCTTGGCAGAAGGGAAACTGAGGCAGGAAGGCTCCATCCCACAGTGAGTCCAGCTGGAGAAACCCACAGTGGTGGCCCATGGAGAGCCTTGCTGCAATGATTTCAATTTCATTGTGCTGCTGGGCACCCTCTGACTGCCTGCAGAGCCASAGGAGCTGCTGGCTCCTGGCAGGAAGGGAAACCTCCCAGAATTCTTCAGAAAAGGGTGTTTTTGGTGCTCCAGTGAAAGGTTATCTCAGCAGGCTCCGTGCCAGSCTCTGGTGACGTGGGAGGGTCTGTCACATGCCACCAGCCACCAGGGACCCTTTTTCTCCTGGTAACCCTGRTTTTCCCTGTTCTCTGCTTTGTTTATACATGAGCCTCAGGGGGGAAATGGAAATAGGAGGAGAACTMGTGGGACTGGAAAATGGGGTCATTCCTAAGGAGCTGGGGCAGGAAGGGCAAAGTGCCAGGAGGGATTACTGATGTCAGCAGCAAGGGACCTGTGAGATGGGTACCTGGACCTGTTTGGGATGTGGAAGAAACTGGAAGTATATTGGATTTAATTTTAATTTTAATTTTAATTAAATTAGAATTAAATTTAATGTTAATTTTAATTTTGATTTTAATTTTTATTTTAGTTTAGTTTTTAATTTTAATTTTAATTAAATTAGAATTAAATTTTAATTATTTATTTTTAATTTTGATTTTATTTTAGTTTTTAATTTTAATTTTAATTAAATTAGAATTAAATTTTAATTAATTTTAATTTTGATTTAATTTTAACTTTAGTTTAGTTTTTAATTTTAATTTTAATCTTAAATTTCAATTTTAATTCTAATTTTAATTCTAATTTTAATTTCATTTATTTAGGAAAAAAAATGCACGATGAGGGAGCCAACAGGGAGTTTCCTGGGGCAGAAGTGACATTCCTGTAAGAAGAGACACGCTGTGCCATTCATCCCAGCAGGATGAACCTTGGAAAGTCTGGGTTTGCTGGAGGAGGCCAGASCAGAGGGAAAACCTGTCTGGTTCAGGCTGCTCTGGTTTTTAATGCCATCTCGTGGTCCGGGAAGGTTTTACAGAGGGATGTGTGGAGCACATTTCCTTGGCTGAGCAGAAAACTGTGGACTTGGGCAGTTCCTGCTGTCACTTCCCTGGCAGAATCGTGAAATCTGCCCCTGGCCCTGTCACTTGGAACAGGTCTCATTCCTGGAGGGTGATTTCCATCACCCTATCCCATGTCTGTTTGGGAATTGCCATCCRGAATACCTCAAGGGAGCTGGGCTGTCTCACTCAATCTCATTTTAAGCTCTGAGGGRTGGAGRCCCTCAGCTCTGGAGCCAGGCTGGGAGAGCTGGGGGTGCTCACCTGGAGAYGAGYAGMATCCAGGGAGASCTCAGAGCCCCTMSCAGGGCCTYAAGGGGCTCCAGGAGAGCTGGAGAGGGACTGGGGACAAGGSATGGAGGGACAGGACACAGGGAATGGCTTCCCACWGCCAGAGGGCAGGGATGGATSGGATATTGGGYAGGAATTGCTCCCTGTGAGGGTGGGGAGGCCGTGGCACAGGGTGCCCAGAGAAGCACCCAGCACAGAAAGACTAAACACATTCAGAGCCCAAAATTCCAGGGGTGAMTGCTCCAGGAGTGAAGAGGAAGCTGAGCACCATAAAACCTCCATGTCCAAGAGATTTGATCCTGTGTTGCTGCAAGCCTGTTGATTGCCCAAGAGCAGCCCACGTGCTGTGGTGTGCAGCAGCAATCTCTGCACAGCTTGCTCAACATCGGCAGGGATTTGAGGCAGTGCCTCCAGGCTGGCAGGGGCAGGACTTCCAGCTACAACAGATGCAGAAAAGTGAGGAGCAAACGCTGTCTTGTGTGACTGTGGAGGTTTGGGAGAGGTTTTGTGTGTTATTCTCCTCTGCTCTCCCTGCTACAGGAGAGTGTGGGGGTGAAAAAGCTTTTTTAGGTACTCAAATGAGCCGATTTCACTGGRATCTGTAAGAATTCCCAGTTTAGGGTGACAATCCCCGTGGTTCAGAGAGACAGGGTGACAAAAAAATTGATTTGAACTTCTCCTGGATAGAAAAAAAAGTGGCAGCACCTCTCCCTGGAAATCTGTTTGGAGATGAGGATTGTGAAGGTTCAATAAGGGAGCAGGTCTTAAGGAAAGCACAAAGGTGCTAAAGACTTATAAATTATCTGTAAAACATGAAGAATTCACCAACTGAAGAGCAGCCTCCCAGATTTACACTGGAATTACCCRGAGGGGGGWTGTGAGACCATCTCAAAYCAGCCACACGGGGCTGGAGCTGGCTTCAGGTTTTCTCCCATGGCTGATCTCCAAGGTGGCTCCACCCCTGCTGCCTCCCCAAGCACTTTCCAACCAGCCAAATCCTTCAGATAAATATAGCAGGAGCAAGGCAGCAGGTTTGGCTGGGGACAGGCAGAGGGAACTGGCTCTGGGACAGCTTTGTGGTCATTGCAACAGAGTCACGTGGACGTGCTTAAACCAAGACCTAAGCCCAAAGTTATGCTGCCCTGGGATTTTGGAGAGGTCTTGGGGTTTGGAGGGGAAGTTGGCAGCTGAGTGTTTTTCTCAGCTGATGGGGTAACAAGTCAGCTGGATTGGAATGGGCTTTTTTTAGTTTTGAGGTGACTTTTCTCTCCGGGGAACAGGGTGGCAGATGTCCCAACACACAGCCGTGGTCATGGCACAGTCACGGAACCATGAATCATTTGGATGAATTTAATGGAATGGAATGGAATGGAATGGAATAGAATAGAATAGAATAGAATAGAATAGAATAGAATAGAATAGAATAGAATAGAATAGAATAGAATGTCACTATCTCCAGCTATGCCTGTGCTGAAGGAGTAGCTGCGATCTTCATTTTCCTCCTACCCGTTTATTCCTCAATATTCCTCTTCCAGGGTCTGTTATTTATCTGCCAAGGCATCACTTGGCTTCAGGAAGTTCCTGGCATGGGGAAAGAMGTTGTGACTCCTGACTGCAGCCTCCACCATGCCAGTCACCTGCCTTGGGATGAACCTCAGGGTCTTAGGGTTGACAAAACACCATGGGGTCTTCCAAGAGGGGTCTTGCTGCATTTTCCAAGTATCTGAAGCCCCTCCAAGGACTTGTACCTGGCAAACTCTATTTGCTGGTGCTTGCAAGGGCCATGAGCTCCTGGGACTGCCCCACTAAGGGTGGATATCGCCCATGGAAGTCCCCACACAGCAGGCAGCTGTCCCATGGGATGGYCTGTGACACCAAGTGCCTCTTGTCCCATCTGAGGGGTAAAGGATAGCCCTGAGTCTGTCAGCACCAGGCACAGCGAGGTCCTAACCCTGAACTGGCGCCCACCCAAGCCAACAAACACCACAAAAAGAGGGGATCCTCTCCTGGGAATTGCTGTGGCTCTCCCAGCATTGTCTCCCCATGGCCTTGAGCATCTCCCTGGCCGCCGTGGTGCTGAGCTGCACGTTCCGAGGTGAGCGAGGCTGGACAAACAATTGCCCCCCAAAACGACACTGGCGCCTGCTGGGGAAGCCCAGACTGCTGTTTGTGCCAGAAGACACACAAACATCTTAGAAAACAGCCCTGACCTCCTCCTCCTTCCCCCTTTTTGTGCTTATCTCTGCATCCCTGGGGTAACCCAGAGCAGAGATATTCTGGGAGCCCAGCGCTGCCGTTTCCTCCTGGCGCCGTTTCCTTCGGCGCGGGGTCAGCGCCGCCACCCTCTCCTGACAGGACCCCACGGGATGCCCACGGTCCCCTGGGATGCTCAGGGCTATCTCTGGGAGGACATCAGCCAGAGGAGGAGGAAACCCTTCGACAGGAGCTGATGGTCCAGGAGCCGGGCAGGCTGGAGGGTGCTGAGCGAGGAAGAAAAACAGGAAAGTGGCTGCAGATAAGGAAAAGGACCTGGAAGAGGAATATTGAGGAATAATGGAGGGTAGAGAGGGGAATGAYGATCACAGCAGACGTCATGCCGTGAGAGGAAGCTGCTGAAAGGAAAGCAGCCCAGAAATATCCTTCTCATTGTGCTGGGGAAAGGGTCTCAGCCTCACAGCACAGGGGTGCTCAGCAGGTCTGTGTGCAGGGGTTGTCACATACCCACAGGTCATACCTGAATGGGAAACTCCAAAAACCTGTGTGAAAATGGTAATTAGCCCGTTGTGAAGACTGCTAATTAATCTGTTAGTGGCCTGATTCCCATTGTTCTCAAGCTACATCAGGGAAGGTATAGGTTGGATATTAGGAAGAAATTTTTCACCGAAAGAATAATAAAGGACTGGAATGCTCTTCCCAGGGAGGTGGTAGAATCACCATCTCTGGGTGTGTTTAAAAAAAGACTGGACATGGCACTTGGTGCTATGCTCTATTTGAGGTGTTAGGGCATAGGTTGGACTTGACGATCTCAGTGGTCTCTTCCAACCTCATTATTCTGTGATTCTGTTGTGAGACTGAYCCTCATGCATGCTGTCCCTAAAGAGAGACAGTCCTGGGGGCAGGGACAGTTCTGGATGGGGCTCTGAGCAGCCTGGTCTAGTGGAAGGTGTCCCTGCCCATGGCAGGGGTTTGGAACCAGATCATCTTTAAGGTCCCTCCCAACCCAACCCATTCCATGAATCTATGATTCTATGATTCCACGTTTCAATGACTGGGTGTGAACCAGCCCTTTGGACCTGCTGGGGTGGAACAAACCAGTGAGAGGGGCTTGTGTCCATATCCCAGGTGTGTCCTGCCTCAGCTTCCCTGTGCAGGTGCCCTGCTGTTTAATCTCAATGTGGCAGAGCACAACAACTGCATTTCCTGGCTGGTTTCTGCAGTCACCACCATTTTCTGCTGATCCCTCGGGCATTGATCACTTCTACCTTCTCACCTTGAAGCAGGTCACACTTGTGGCACTTGGAAATCTCATCATTACTCCAAGACACTTCCTTTCTTCTCCATTTACATGGATAAAACCCCAGTCCAGATCCATCCCGATCACAGCCAAAACCTGTGGAGGAACCCTCCCCAAAACACACATGGGTGCAATGGAGGCACACCCAACCTGGTGRTCCTTCAGAATCATTTCTCTGGGACCTCTTCCCTACAGGAGRCTGCTGGGAATGTCCTGATGGCCAAACTGTGCTGAGGGGTTGTTCAGCTCTGTGCTCACTGGTTAGTGTTAAAAGCAACGAGTGGCTAATTTAAAAGTGCAGACAAATTTAATTCCCTCCTGGATGGGAAGGATTATCCCTGTRTTGCCAAGGTAACTTGGCAGCAGTGAGGGGCTGGTAGATGATAACCCCAGAAGGGAAGAGGTCAATCCTCCAGACCCAGCAGAGGTTGAGGAGCCCTCCATGGTGCCAGCATCCCCTGGGATGAGATGGGATGCAGAACACCAACTCTGCTGGCAGACAAGAGGTGTGAGCAGAGGAGCCTGAGCAGAATCATCCCAGTGACCTGATCCAGGAGCCACCACTGACAGTGCTGGGGATGGAAACTGAAATTCCCGCCTCAGAGTCACAAGCACACYGGGAACTTGACCAGGATGTGGTTGGTGACACATCCTGGATATGAGAAAGTGTTGCCTGGGAAACCCTGATACAAAACTGTCACTAATTAGGGAAAAAAAAGAAGGGCTCAGTGAGTTGTTTGTGCATGGGCTGKAGAGAGAAGCAGCCCCTCTTTCCCTTTCCAACATAAAAGGAATGAAGTGAGAGATATGTGTTGAATCCATGTGCTTTCTGGGGTCATCAGCACAGCAGAGACAGGGACCTCTTGGAGTGAGCCCAGAGGAGGCCACAGAGATGCTCCAAGGGCTGGAGCCCCTCTGCTCTGGAGCCAGGCTGGGAGAGCTGGGGGTGCTCACCTGGAGAAGAGAAGGATCCAGGGAGAGCTCAGAGCCCCTTCCAGGGCCTAAAGGGGCTCCAGGAGAGCTGGAGAGGGACTTGGGACAAGGCATGGAGGGACAGGACACAGGGAATGGCTTCCCACTGCCACAGGGCAGGGATAGATGGGATTTTGGGAAGGAATTCTTGGCTGTGAGGGTGGGGAGGCCCTGGCACAGGGTGCCCAGAGAAGCTGTGGCTGCCCCTGGATCCCTGGCAGTGTTCCAGGCCAGGCTGGACAGGGCTTGGAGCAACCTGGGATAGTGGAAAGTGACCCTGCCCATGGCAGGGGTGTGGAACTGGATGAGCTTTTAGGTCCCTTCCAACCCAAACCATTCATCCCTGAAAAATCTGATTTGAACAGAACCTGACCTTGAACACTCCCAGAGATGGGGCAGCCACAGCAACCTGTTCCAGGGCCTCACCACCTGCACTGGAAAAACTTTTTCTCATATCTAATCTTGATTCCCCRTTAGTTTAAAACRARCACKTCTTGTCCTGTCACAGCAGGCTCTGCTAAAAAGCTTCTCCCCATCTTTTAGTCCACCACCTTCATCCACAAACCAAATTTCTTTGTCTAAGACTGACAAAAGAGTCACTGCTGCAGATCATCCATGAGAAACCCACTCATCTCTGCCCCATGCCCCAGTTACAGGCGGTCCCTGCACATATTTTGGGATCCACCTTTACCTCAGGATTGTCCAGCTGGTGACTGACAATGGCTGGTGGGATGACTTCCCCTCTCTGAAGGCATTTTTGCAGTGTTCCACCACGTGACTCTGGTGAGTGACAGGGCTGTTGTGGGGGCTGATAACTGGATTAGCTCGAGCCAYAATTGCTTCTGCCTASAGTCAGCAGTGTRYGAARTCAGCACATCCCTCCAGGTGTCCAGAGCTGCCYAGGACCCCGCCYGGGGGCTCGGAGACCCTGGCATGCTGRCCAGAACACCTGGGGATTTGATTTTGACCCCTGGAGCAAGTTGCCAACTTTGTATGAGGACCTGAAAGTCACAGAGGTWTGAATAGTGTAATAARAAAATYATCACAGGGTGAAAATGTAGATTTTAGGATTTTTGGTATGGGGGTWATGGGGYCAAGYTGGAGGGATCTGGGCGTGTCCAGCCTTTCTTCTTCTTCTTCTTGGTCTCCATTTTCTGCAGTGATGTTGGCACTTTGGGATTGGTTTAGAGTAGAAGTGCACTGTCTAACATAGGTGATAGGTATTGGGAATTAAGTGTAAATATGATATATGTAGTTTGTAGTATAAAAGGACAACACTGTCTCGGGGGCGGTCAGAGTGCCTGTGGCTGCCCTGCTGAGCAAATCTCTGCTGGGCAGAAAGAAAATTTTGTTGATAAGAATTAATAAACAACCTCAAGACCAAAAAGTGAAGAGTCCAGACTCGTTCTTCAGACGCGCGGGCCGAAGCAGAGACATCCTGCACATCTCGGGGCAGCAATTARCAACAGCAACCCGAGAAGCAGGACCTCGGATCATCCCCCACCSTGTCAGCTCACAAAACCCAAAAACCCCTTTTGCAGCCTGTGCTGAGCCCACCGCGGTCTGTCACCCCCCAGGGGACCCTGCTAACGAGCTGTGCTTGAAGAGCAGCCTCTCCCAGCAGATAGCAGCTCCCAGAGCAGCATCTCCCAGCAGATAGCAGGGAACAGGCAGCCTGGGAGCCACGATGCTGATGGTGAAACCTCCCATTAATCACAGGAGCACAGCCACCACCTCCCCATCCCAGCTACCAGAACCAGTCACAGCCCCAGGCAGACAAAACATCCACGTTTTCCCCCTCCCATGTGTTTTCCCTCCATGTGCTCTGTGTCAGGAGCTGTCTGGTGCTCAGATAGGGCTGCCCCTGGGCCGTGGATCATACATTGAAGGATTGTGTTGTCATCCAGCCTCATTCTTGGAAACATCAGCCTGGAGAATCCGTAATGCAAATCCTTAACTGTTCATTGTGCAGATCCTAACAGGCAAATCCATAACTGTCCTCCTTGGGGAGATAAAGCTGTTRCCATGCCAGCAAGGGGGACCTCAGCTTCCCCTTTGCTTCCAGAGCTGGTTCCTTTGGGCAATCACCTACCCATGGTCTCGAGACAGCACTGCCAGACTCCTCACCTTGAAGTAAAACCAGGGCAGCATCTTCTTGGGCTTTCCTTGAAAGCAGCAGCCTGGACAGAGGGATTATTTCATTTCTGTGGTTTTCACCCCAAAACAAATGAAATGTGTTTCATTTGAAGTGGCTGCTATGGGCCAAGCAGACACCCAGKTCTTTGGGAGAAAAGGGGCTAATGCCAAACTTGGGATATGCATGAACTTGGAATAAACATAGTGATTTCCAGAGCAAATGTACAGAGCCTTTGAAATTAGGAAGAAATTCTTTACTATAGGGGTGATGAGGTTGCCCAGGGGAGTTATGGACTCCCAGTCTCTGGAAGTGTTCCAGGCCAGGCMGGATGGAGCTTGGAGCAACCTGAGATAGTGGAAGGTGTSCRTGCCCATGGAAGGGACTGGAATGAGYTCYTCTTTCAGGTCCCTTCCAACCTAAAACAATCCATGATTCTGTGAAATCACATCTGTATTTTTAGCTTGTCCTGCAGACCTCACTGGGACGTGTTGCCCTGGCAAATGCTGCCAGCTCCACATCTCTATCACCAAGTTTTGTAGCTCCCTAAAATCTTCCCATCACCCAACTGCATTGGTTTTTTCCCCACAGCTCCTGCAGCACAAACTTTGCTCTTTCTTGGTGCCTCAGGACCATGGCATCAGGTCCTCCAGGCTGGGGATGAACTTCCAGTCTTAAAGAATCATTCCCTACTTCTGCTCCCTCCACCTCCTCCAGATGAAAACAGGGAAGGGCAGGCTTCAGGTTTTACCCTACAAACCTGGGTTGTAGTCCCAGAACTTGAGAAAGTGGCAACATCAGAAACCCAGCGAGATGCAGCACACAGTTCACAACCACAGATGCAGTGCTGGGGTCCCAGTAGCTCTGCTGTGGTCTGATACAGCTGGGATATTTTCCACATTAATGTCTTTCCTGCTGGCTGGAGCTTCCCCCTGCCCTGGGAAGGCTCTGCCTGACACCAAGGAGGGGTCAGACCCCTTGGGGTCCTGCTAGCCCAGCCAACATCCTTGCAGAGGCTCTCCTCATTTGTACATACACCCATATGAATTAAGAGATGCTTTTGCAGGAAGGGTGTTTTCGGATCTTACCCAAGGAATTTAGGACTGGCTCTACTGGGTCAGGAAGCCTTGGGTCTGACACAACTGCTCTGAAAACACAAAACCCTCTTTTTCCTCTCCTTCTTCCATAGATGTGGGATCATGGGGTYGGTGGAGGATGGGCTGGGTGGGCTTTCATGCCCACACACCTCCCCTTCCTCCCTCCTCCTCCTCCTCTCCCTCCCCATCACCCTCCCCAACCCCTTCCACTCTTCTCAGCCATGATAAGCTCGCTGATGGAAAAAATGTTGTCACACATATCTCACTTCCAGTGTGTGGGAGTCGCTGATAARGGCACAAAGATCTGGACAATAAAGACTCCTGACAGCTTTCGTGTCCATCCCAGGCACGGGGGGATAGTCCTGGATGAAGACCTGAATGATTGTGGGATTTGGGGAAGGGTCCTGCAAGCTGTGATCCTGGGGAGGAGGCTGGAGAGGGGAAAGGGCTCATCCACCCTCCCCATTTGGGGGTGCAAAGCCATTCCCCTGCACATTCCCCAGATTCCACCCTGCTCTGGGGCATCTCCGAACTGAGAGCCATGAGATTTTGGCTTCAGGTGGCTTGGCTGTTGTGCTGGGGAGCAGCSCAGCAGCTGCTCAGCACCGTGTTTGTTTTGGAGCCTCCCCATCAGCCAGTCTCCCTCGGTGGGGAGAGGGGGCTGTGCTGCTCCAGCGCTGCCGTTCTTCCACGTGGAGCTGATGAAAGAGCACAGAGCAGCTCGCCAGGAGGGTGAAGTCATTTATTTATGCCTAGAAAAAATGTGTACTTTATTGCACAGCCCCTGAGATGAGCCACTGAGCCACTGCCAGGTTTTTGTGCTGATGTGGAGAGCCGAGGTCAGCACGGGGCAGTGCCAGGGGCTGCYTTTCTTCCCAGTCTCCTTTTTGGGATGTACAAACAGGACACCAATTTATTCATGGAAAAAAAAAAGTGCCAGGGTTTGGTGGCAGAGGTTCGTTTGACACAGAATCACACAATCATTTAGGCTGGAAAGGACTRCCAWGGTCATTGAGTCCAGCCTGTGACTGATCCCTAATTTGTCACCAGCCCAGAGCACTGTGTGCCACATTCAGTCATTRCTTAGACACCTCCAGGCATGGGGACTCCAAACCTCCCTGGGCAGCCCCTTCCAAAGCCTGAACACCTTTTCCATGGAGAAYTTCCTCCTGGTGTCCAACCTGAARCTCCCCTGGRACAGCTTGAGCCCGTTCCCTCTGATTTTAGAGCCATCCTACTTTTTTGGTATCTATTTTCTTACTCTAGTTACAACAACTGAYAATGACTTTTGCAGAAAACTTTATTTATTCCAAGCAAAAGAAAATCAATTTTATAAATTTTCCAGCTGGAAGGAGACCTCCCAGTTGTTTAGATTTCTGTCCCAGTCCTCAGGGGCTGTGGATGCTCTCCCCAAAATTTCCCTTTCCCTCCAGAGCACTGGTCTCCAAAGTGAGCATGATGATCCATCAAAACGGGGGGYYYAAWWWTRRTTRRWAKKWTAAAAAAATAGCACAAAATTAAATTTATTTGAAGACCATTGCTGTGGGGAACTGTCTCTCTCCTTGGGCTCCCATGTCCCACAAGACTTTTCCCTTCTGAGGGCTGTGTTTGGGAGATAGGAAGCCAAATTTTCCCTGGATTTAGCCTAAAATATTTCACACTTTTCTGATCAAAKCACTTTTCTGGGGGAGAGAAGAAAAGAGGGGGTGGGGTTAGCATTTTACAAAGAATGAAGGTTTTGCATTCCACCTTGGAGAAAGGTGCCAAATSAAGAGAAGGATGCAAAAGTCAATCCCAAAACCATTTCCATTGTAAATTTGTACCTAGCTCTCCTTGAGAGCACTCCAGACCCTGAGCTTTGGGTATAGGGCAAATTAATTTATCTTCCTCCATCGGCCCTGATCTTCTCCTTTGATGGCAAGGGGCATCTTTTAACCTACTTCAGATGGATTTTCCAGGTTGTCTGCCTAGGACATGAGAGGTTAAACCCTCCCAGTGTCAGAATTCAGGACATCCCGCTGGCTGTCCTGGATTGCCAGGACCCCTGCTAGGGGGCTCAGAGACCCTGGCACAGAGCCCAAGATGCTTGTGACTTTGATTATGACCCATGGAAAAAATTACCAACCTTAGATGAAGATCTGCAAGCCACGACAGTTTAAGTAGAATGATAGAATTAAGTAGAATGATAGTGAATTTATCACAGGGTGAAAAATCGATTTTTTGGGGTTTTTAGAGCAGGGGTTCAGGGGGCAAGATGGAGGAATCTTTGTGTGTCCAGCCTTTCTCCTTCTTCTTCTTGGCCTCCATCTTCTGCTGTGATGGTGGCACTTTTGGATTGGTTTAGAGTAGAAGCTCACTGTCTAACATAGGTGATAGGTATTGGGAAGTAATTGTAAATAATGTACACGTAGTTTTTAGTATAAAAAGATAACACTGCCCCAAGGTGGTCAGTGTGCCATGAACTGACATGCTGGACAGATCTCAGTGGGTCAGAAAGACAATGTATTYGATAAGAGCAAATAAACAACCTTGAGAARGAGAACTGAAAAGTTCTGACTCCTTCTTCAACTGCTGGGCTGGGAAAAGAGACTTTCTAACTCATCTTGGGGTCATTCTGACCAGCAGKAGCCCTGAGACCCCAGGAGCAGATCTGGGTGACAGCATCACCCTTGACTTGGCCGAGCTTTGGCACAGAGGCGCTTTCCCCTTCTCCTGCAGCTGATAGCTGGCTCCATCCTGCTGGAAGCCACTTCCCTGCTGCCAGGGAGCTCAGACACACACACACACAGACACATCCCTGTGCACACAGCCTCTCACAGGGCTCAGTTCAGGGGCTCCCCACCTCCTTTCCCTCGCAGCTCCGGCATCCCAGCCCCGGGATGTCACCCTGCCCCTGATAAGGCGCAGGGGRGGCTGCCAGAGGAAGGCTCCCAGTTGCTCCCGGCGCCAGGCTGGGTAGAGGCAGACGTGTCTAAGCCTCTGAAGGGCCAAAAACAGATGACATCACCCCCTCGTGGTGTCCATCCTCCCCCCAGAATCCCTATCACYCTTGGAGGAGTGAGGAGGAAGAGGGAAGGCAAAGGGGGAGGAGGCCGGGGAAAAGGAGGGAAGGCAAAGGCTGGAGCTGGAAGTTGGTTACTTTGGCAAAAAGACAAAGTTCTGCAAAACTTCACCGGCCAGACTTCAAAAAGGTGGAAAAACTGYAGGCTCAGTTCTGGCAGGTCCTGTTATCAAGGGGAGCCTTATCTCTCGATGGGGCTGATGGCTCATGCGAGCCGCAGTGGCTGCTAACCTCTGGCTGAGCTTCCCGAGGCCCCTGAGYAGCCAGAGTGTCACTCAACAATGGAGAGGACAGGCACCCAGGAGAGGGGACTGCCTGAAAGCATTGCCACCGTGTTTGCAGCCTGCAGAGCCACATGAGCAAGGATGGGGTATCCCAGCATGGAGCCCAGCAGGCCCTCACTGCCTCAGTTCATGGTGGGGAGGAGGGAGGGGATCTTTCCCTGCTCACAGTCCAGCCAGAGATGGGGCAGGTCTCCACTGGGGTCACTGGTTTTACTGGTTTCCTCCAGGGCAAYACTGGTGCCTCTGGGATGGATGATAGCAGAGTGGGTTTGGGTTGAAGCCAGGTGTGTAGCTGGGGGTTTTAGGGTGGGAATTTTGCCCACCTAATTTCTTCTTTGTCCTGAGTACCACACTGGATGTTTTCCAGAGATAAATCTWCCAGCTTTTCTCTTGAGGAGATTTTCATACTCTTTCAAGAAAACTCTCTACTTACAGCTCCCTCATCTCTATTTCTGCTCCTCCTACATCACCTCCTTRCCACCTCACCACCTCCAAGGTGAGGAATTGCTTTGGGGGTCCTGCTCCAGAGCACACCACGGTAGGCAATTCCCCTTCCTTCAGTAAACAACAGTCCACAGCCAACAACTCTCACTCCCTGGTGAGGAGCTGCTGGAAGTGAACTTGGCCTTGGCTCATTCCCACTCTTAATTCTACTCAATAAATCAGCCTGTGCAGGACAAGAGGCAGTGATACCCCTCGGGTGATGTTGGGATAGAGTTTGGAATCACTTTCACTATGGAAGTGAGATTTCACCTGGGCATTACTCCATGCAGAAGCAGGGCAGATGCAGAGCCCACCACACTCCCTGTGAGACTGGGTGAATTGTTTGAATTGTTTTCCCCATGGGGATTTCTCAGCCTTACCCACCTTTACCCCCTCACAGAGGAGGATCACAGAATCATGGAACAGTTTGGGTTGGAAGGAAGCTTTAAGYGTCKTRWATTCCAGCATTCCTGYYATGAGCAGGGACKCCTTRCAGGAGATCAGGTTGGATAATCTGAGTCACCCACCCAGGTTCACCTTGCTGCTATAGGAGAGGAAGAGTGGAAGYGGTTTTACAGTGACTTCTGTGAGAAGTTTGATAAGAGGATCCATGTTTARCCTTGAAAGAATTTTCTACCAAGGTRATTGACATAGAAACCAAGAAAGAAAGAAGYATAAAGAAGAGAAACCTGKAACTGCCTATTCCAATGAGCATTTTCTTTGTCTTTCATGACCAATGCATGAAGTGAAAACTTARYAGTTTTGTAAGAATGTATAAAAAGCATGCATGCTATAATAAAAWCAGTTTGAAGCCTTGTGAAAATMGYGTGRGTTGCTTTGTATTGTTTTTATCTCAACTACAACAAGGAAGAGGAACTTCTGGAGGGAAAACCATACCTCTGTCTTGGATCCATCCCATTGAAGAGGATGAATCCTGCCATGGCCTCTTCTGAACAGAGCTAGAAATTGAGGTTCAAGGCAGTGACTGAGACAGATGTGGAGGGACAGGTCCAAAGAGAGGTTTCAGAACTGCTTGGACCAGCCCAGCAGATCCCTCRCTTGCTGCCACTCTGGAAGGACACCCCTTGGCCCTACACCACTGTCACAGACATCTTTTATGAAAAATCCTTTTCCTTAGGATTTTTTCCTCCTGAGAAGCTGAGAGGCCTCAGGAACAAAATATAAACAATGGTTATCTGCTGCTGTGGAATGCAACAGGTGCATCTGTGATTGGTCTCATAGAGTTATTTTTAATTAATGGCCAATCACAGTCAGCTGTCTCAGACTCTCTGTCTGAGACAGAAGCTTTTGCTATCATTCCTTCTTTTTCTATTCTTAGCTAGCCTTCTGATGAAATCCTTTCTTCTATTCTTTTAGTGTAGTTTTAATATAATATATATAATAAAATAATAAATCAAGCCTTCTGAAACATGGAGTCAGATCCTCGTCTCTTCCCTCATCCTAAGACCCCTGTGAACARGGTCACACACCACATCTGCCACCTTTGTGCAGACAGTTTGGATCCCCCAGTGCACCTCCAGCACCCTCAAGCCCCGAGTGCCAGGCAGGGTGCTCCATCTGAGGGGGAAGCTCACAGACCCAGCAGGACACAGCAAACCCAGAGGTTTATTGGTGCTGGACAAACCGAGCTGCACGCGGAGGCACGGAGGTGCCTGAGGGCAGGTCCTGTGTACAGTTCTGGCTGCAGGATCGCTGGGCTGGCTCTCCTGGGGCTGTCACAGCCCCTGGGGTGGCTGCTGTCACCGGCAGCAGRGCAGGCGGCCGCTGCTGCAGCTCCCTTCCCAGCGCTCCATGTGGAAGCAGAGCCTCCGGCAGTGGCCACGGTTGCTTCTGCACTGCTGGGTGTCTGAAAGGCCTCTGGCTGCTGGGGAAAGAGGAGACACCTGGTTAGGAGAGCTGGAACCAACTCAGAGCCCCAAAACCTACTAGGAGCTCCACTGGTGTTGGTGGCTTATTAATAAAAGCCTCGGTATGGCCTTAGCTAACATCAGAGGCCCTCTTCCCTAAGGAACAGAGCGCCTGATGTCCCGGCGTAGCTCAGGCTGTGGCCGCAGGGCTGCCTGCTAGCAAGCATGGGTAGTTATCAGCTCTTTAGTGATATTCAGCTCAGGATTTCAGCCTGCTTGCTAGCAGTGGTCAGCCCAGGGCCGGAGGCACCAGCGGATGAGAGAGAGGAGAAGAGGAGACCGGAGGTTCCGCGAAGATGTCTTTATTGATGCGAAGGGGTCCGGTCAGCGCTCGTTCTGAGGCATAGGCTAAAATATGCCCCTTTTATAGGATATAGAAGGATTCAGCTTGAACCAATGGAAAAGGTTAAAGTCCTGACCTATAGGGTTACAGGGATAGGCTATAGGGTGGGGGTCAAGAAGTCAGGGAGTAAAAATGCTGTCTCATTCTCTCATTCAAATCCTCCAAGGAGCTTTGCTTATGTCCATAGGGACTGCTACAGTGGCTGAGCGTGGGATGCTCTCAGCTGGCAGCAGGGAAATTCAGGTGGTTCCATGGTGAGGATCAGATGTGCTTGGGAGGAGTTTCTCCATCCAGCAGGCACTGGGAGTCTCCTAAAGACTGGCCTGGGTGAGACAGCCAGGTTTGGGTTGGCTGTGTTAGCTTGGATGAGTTTGGTGAGGCTGGACAGAGAAGTGCCTTTTGGAACAGGTGTTTTACCTGTTGTTTCCTTTTGAGATTTTTTGGCTTCTTGGTGTTTTGGGGTTTTTGTTTGCTTGGGTTTTTCAAATCTTTTGCTGTTTTGATTAAAAGGGCATGTGCTGCTTCTCRTTAGACACAGCAGAAACACCAAGTTTGGGGGTTCTGGAGGGTCCACCACCACCAGTGGGGTGGGCAAACCTTTCTCTCTCCCTTCATTGTCCCCAGGACTTTAGTTWAATAAATGACAAGATAAACAGGCTAAGCAAGTAAATATCCTCTTCTTGGTTATCAGGTTTGCCTTCTGCAAAAGTGATATCACCAAAGTCCTGCTAACATCATAGTGACCTTACACCTGAATGAAACCCAAATCTCTGACATCAAGCAGCCAGCAAAAATGCCAAGTCATGGAATAAATTTCTATCAAACCAGAATCCCAGAAGACAACAAACAAAAAAAGGTGAACTTATCTGCCTTTCCCTCTTCTTTCCCCCCTGAAAGATAGTTTTAATTTTATAGAATCAAAGACACACAAAATMATTTGAGTTGGAATGGACATTAAAGACRATCTACTTCCAACCTCCTGCCATMGGCAGGGACACCTTCCACTATCCCAGGCTGATCCAAGCCRCATCCAACCTTGCCCTGAACATTTCCAGGGATGGAGAYTCCACTGCCTTTTTGGGCAACCTGTGCCAGGGCCTCACCACCCTCACAGGGAACAATTCCTTCCCAATATCTAATTTACACCTACTCTCCTTCAGCTTAAGACCATTCCCCCTTTTCCTGTCCCTCCATGCCTTGTCCCCAGTCTCTCTCCAGCTCTCCTGGAGCCCCTTTAGGCCCTGGAAGGGGCTCTGAGCTCTCCCTGGATCCTTCTCTTCTCCATGTGAACGCTCCCAGCTCTCCCAGCCTGGCTCCAGAGCAGAGGGGCTCCAGCCCTTGGAGCATCTCCATGGCCCTCTCTGGACTTGCTCCATCAGATTCTGATGCTGAGGATCCCAAATCTTCAAGCAGCTGTGCAGGTGGGATCTTACCAGAGCAGATCAGAGGGTGAAAATCACCTCCCTCAACCTTCTGGTCACACCTGCATCTTCCTGCARTTGCCACATCTGTATTCCACTCATGGAGAATTTAATGGGATTCTCCTTGTTTGTTGGAGGATGAGGCTTTTATCCTGGCCAGGAGCAAAGCTCAGGCTCCTGGCTTAGGCTCAGCATTTCTGGGTGAGTTTTGAGGGTGCAGAGAGGAGGGGATGAACAACCTGTGAACTCAGGACAGCTGCATGCAGGAACTTCACAGAGACCATCTCAGGAGAATTTTTTTCCTTGGAAGCACGAGTTAGCTCAGCCTTGACTTGGGGGCCCTGTCTTGTCCTCTTCTACCTCAGAAGAGTAGGAACCTGCCTTTTCTCTGTCCACAGTCCTGCAGGAAGCCCTGTGAGGATTTTGTCCTTACCCGGAGTGCCCTGGAGGAGGAGAATGACAAGGACTGCAAAGAGCAGCTGGAGAACCCTCATGGCTCGGTGTGGGTGGAGGTTCCACCCCGAAGAGGAGTGAAGGGCCCTAAAGAGAGGAATAAGAGGGAAACTCTGGATTTATAGAGGCCGGGGGGTTGTGTAATTTTCCTGGAGTGGAGGGAACTTCGTCAATCTCAGGTGCATTTCAACATGACGGCAAACAGTTGCACGGGGTGTGCCTGCTCTCAGTCACATTGTGTTACAGACAGAAAGGGGAAATAAAGGAAAAAAATAGAGGAAAAAGACCAAAAAGTGGAGGGGAAAATCAGGGTTTTGTTGACAATTACACTGAGCACTGGGGAGTCTGCTACTGCATGCTGCTGGAGACAGGATGTTGGGACTGACCCAGTCTGGCTCTGTGTGTGTAGGCTTGAGCATGTGATGTTAAAATCCAGTCCAAGTGTTTGCAGTATCAAAATGTTGTGTTTTGGTTTGGTTTTGATTTTTTTTTTTTATTTCCAGCTCTCACTCTCTGTGTTTAGCACTGACACAGTCAAGCGTGAAAAAATCCAGAGTCTCCTCCTCAGCACTCCCCAGCACACAGAGCTGGCTTGGAAATAATGGGATCCTTAAAAAAATCATGGATCTGCTTCAATTTCCCAGCTTCCAGGCTGCAGAGAGGATGCTTGCCAAGGTTTTGTTTACAACTGCCAAGAAAAAAAGGCAATTTAATATTTTATTCATTTATTTACTCATTCAATGGGAAAGCTGGGATATCTCCCTGCAATACTCAGGGGCATCAGGAAAGCAGGTGGKTTACAGKTCTCCCAGGGYTCCTGGCAGGCTCTCAGGTCTGTACCAGTTCTCCAGGTCAGTTCCAGGAAATCAGTAGAGGTGAGACCTGCATTTCAACTTGGGAAAACAACACAAAGCAAACAATGAGCAGGAATGACCCCCAGTCGAGAACAAATGGAGGAAGAGGAAATAGAAACTTTATAAAGATTTTTCTTACAGTGGTGATGCAGCAGAGGCCATCACCAAGTCTTCCCTTTTCCCTTCAGAAGTCATCTCAATGGATTTTTCTTTGCAGGCTGGATGCCAGGGGGTGCTGGAAAATGCAAACGCCATGTCCTTCAGGCTGCTTGAACAGAACAAGGATCACCTTRATCAAACAGTGCAGATAAAGGGGCCTTCACCAGCTGGACTTTGGAGCAGGGAACACCGAGCTCTTAACCAGGGTGAACTGCAAACTGGCCAGGCACAGCCTGGGAAGGGAGATGGACCTTGGAACCCACCTGGGGGAGAGCTGGATGCAAGGATGTGTGTGAGCCTCTGGAAAAGTGTTGGTGCCCTGCCTGGGTGGAAGACAATAACCCACCCTGTACATCTGAGGATTGGTATCTCCAATTTGAGAGATGGTGCAGCGGGATTTTGTGGAATTATGGAATCATGGAATYGTTTGGGTGGGAAGGGACATTAGAGATCATCCAGTTCAACCCCCTGCCATGGGTAGGGACACRTTCCACTARCCCAGGTTGCTCCAAGCCCTGTCCAACCTGGRCTTGGACACTRCCAGGGATGGAGCAGCCACAGCTTCTCTGGGAGCCCTCTGCCAGCGCCTCCCCACCCTCACAGGAAAGAAGCTCCAAAGCAAAGAATTTGGGCAGAGCTTATCCAGCAYAAAGGAGACAGCAGTCCTTGAGCTGCAGTCCAAGCAGGAAGGAACGTGTGGATGCTCCTGTGAGTGTCCTGCTCTGAGMGTGTGACCTGCAGTGTCTGAGCATGTGTGTGCAGATGGTTTGGTGTTCTCCAGAGAGGATGTGGAGCACGGGGCCAGGGTACCACGTGGCCACGGTGTTCCCAATGTTGGATGGCAAAGCTCCAGGTGTTTGTCTCCAGCTCAGCTGCTCTCCCGTGCTGGGAGCAGCACCACTGCAGAGGGMGATTTGTGCCTGGAACAATTTGGATGCTGCAGGCTCCATGGGGACCAGGCTGCATCCTCCACACCGCTACAAACCCCAGCTCTGCAGCTGGGGTACATGGGTTGAGCTGCAGAACGTGCCTTGGGAAAGAAATCCAGGACTATACAGTACCAACAAAAAACAGATTTCCTCCAGAAAATCAGGGGCAGGAAATCTCTGTCCCAGGGGCAACTGCTTGTACAACAGCTGGTCTGGCTCCCCTTGGCATGGTCCTGCTGCTGTGTTGGCCTCAGCCTCTGGTGAGCCCACTGGGGCTGGCCCAGCAGCCTCCCACCCTCCCCTGCTCCCCAACCTGCCAGCAGATGTCTTTTTTCAGAGCTCACCKTGCACAAAGGCTGATCTGTGCTCAGACACGTGGCACAGGAATGGGCTCCTGGGTGCTTGAGAGGTTTTGGGGCTGGGAGGAGTCGAARCAATCTATATCTGCTCTCTGGCCCCAAATGGGAGGGATGTTTCCACTGACTTCATTGCCTTCAGGCCAGGACCTGAGCTGGCTGATTTTTAAATGCATCCTGGGATAAGTTTTTATTTTAAATGCAAACTGGGATAAGTTTTCGCCAGCAGGAGCAATTCCTGGGGTGAATGAACCCTTTTTCCAGCTTGTGATGCCACTTCCTGCTCCCAATCCCACTGACAGCATTTTGCCAAACAAACAAGCYCTGATAGAGCCCTGCAATTCAACCWYTGAAGAAATTATTGTGGGCTCAGCTCTGGGCTCAGCCCTGGTCCAGAATCCCCCCATGACTCTTGTTCCAGACCACTCTTCATGGCCATGGTCCATGTCTGTCTCAAGTAGAGGCCCCCAGAGCTGGACACAGCAAGAAATGATGGTTTRTGCCCCACAGAAAATGGCCAGAGCYCACCTTGTGCAATRAACTTCTCCTTTCCAGTGCAGGGCCACATCCAGGTGTGAATTATTGATCATTCCTGGCGTGTGCCCACCTCCAAACCGTGCCAAGGAACAGAGTGGAAAACAGTTCATTTTCTGGCAGCATGTTTGAGCAGCCACTGACTTCTGAGCCTCACGTGATTTGATTTACTCGTGTAGGTGCAGCCTCAGAATCCTGGCCTGTTTGATCTCCCCAACACACCCCGGAGCTGGGCTGTGCTCAGGGGAATCCTTRCACCCCACAGGATCTGGAAGAGCTCCAGGTGGAATGTTGGAATGTGACCCCTTTTCTCTTTATGTGGGGGTGAAGGAAGATCCAGGCACGCAGGGGGTTGCACTGGTTTGTGTGGGAGTGCCAGGGATGTGAGGGACAGCCTGGATCCAAGGGGCTGCCCATGGCTGTGGCACCTCAGCTTCCCCAAGCAGGAGCCCAGCCAGCCCCATCCTGCTCCTGAMTGCACATCACAGGGACGTTTTTAGGGCAGAAGAAGAGGATTTGGCTCTCTTTGCCAAACAAACACTGGCCTGTTGCCTGGGAACAGCAAACAAATCCCGCTGAGGGAATCCATGCKATGCTTTGATGGACTGAAATCCCCAGTTATGCAGGAGGCTTGTGCTGGTTGACAGAGCTGGCGTGAGGGTAGAGCTGTATTCTGGCTGTCTGCGTGGCTGCAGAGATCCCAAATATGCATCCCAAGATGTCTGGATGATTTTTGCATCTCCTTTAGGTA
The DNA here is from genome assembly GCA_002167245.1 of Sporophila hypoxantha. Classification (NCBI taxonomy): domain Eukaryota; kingdom Metazoa; phylum Chordata; class Aves; order Passeriformes; family Thraupidae; genus Sporophila; species Sporophila hypoxantha. Next base: position 350,741 of record NDFG01000383.1, on the reverse strand, counting down.
TAGGTCTGCTGAGGTAATACTAAAGAACCCCAATTTGTAGCTTTCTGAGCTCTATCAGGTACAGACAGCTGGAGTTACAAGGCTCAATCAAGAATTTCCCACCAAAATCCTCTTCTTCATTTGGCTTTCACCTGCCCATGGCAGGGTGTTGGAACTGGATGATCTTTAAGGTCCCTTCCAACCCAAACCATCCTGGGATTCTGTGATGATTTTATGATTCTTCCTCCTCCCCAGGGTTACAGGGTACTCCAACTAGGGTTTAATTAATTTGAGCAGCATTCCCTGTGATACACCAAAGAAGCTCATGCTGCTGTTCAACAACTCCCTGTCATCCTGATTTTTTAAGATTTTCTGAGCCTTCTGATGTTGACATTCTTGTAACAAACTTTCTCACACACTTTGTGRAAATAACTCATTGTTTTGCATTCTTTTATGGAGGAGGAGAAKTCTGATGGACTGTTGGTTTGTCCAGTGTCATTGGAGAGGTGGCACTTTCACCCTCCAATCCACTGGCACTTTTGGAAATCTATAAATGTTAGACTTAGAAAATAAACTTCCCTTTTTTACCTTAAAAACAGCACAGTGTCCYTGTTGTGTTGTTTCATGTCATATAGGGACAACTCCCCATGAGGTGAGCTGAGCTGCCTGCTTTGCCCCAGGTGAGTTCAGGGGTAAAGAAACCACATCAAGAAACAGTTTTATAAAGTCTGGAAGTGCCATTCTCTACCATCCACCCTATCCTTTGGTGCTTTCTCTCTCCTCCCTCTCTGTGAGACTGGAAGGGAAATCAGTTCATCTTATTCATTGGGCAGAAATAATGATGGAATTTTGTTTATTTTTTTAGTTGTTGTTGGATTGTGGTCTGGTGTTTTTTAAGGTTATTTCCATCCAGATCAGCAAACAAGGGAACACACAGCAGTGGGACAGTGGGACCATGCCTGTGAGYGACAGACCAGTGCCAGAGGGACAATATTCCCTATAAAGTGAGCTTTTCCATCTTTCCTGGTGGACTGGCCAGTYGGTCTGAAGCATATCAGGGTCAGGATGCTTAGTGACTACGAGGGAAATGTGCAAGGTGAGCTGCAAGAGCTCATTCTTCACTTTCCTGGGAAACCAYGCTGTAACCAGGATGGCTGAGCATTCCCAGATGAGGGGCAGGAACAATGAACCCTGTGGATGAATGTGAGAAATAAACTGTTTGATTTGGAGAGGTGCCTTGARCCCAAGCCCTCCCCGTGCTGTCCTCGTTGGCCGCGTGCGTCAGAGGCACGGGCTGGACATGGGCAGGAATTTGCCTCTGGATTCAGCCCTGTCCCTCTTTTCAGAACCAGTTCCCCAGCTCTGGGTTATCTGGCTCTCCTGAGGGTTCATCCAGCTGCAGGGGATCTCCAGGGGAGCACTGGCATCACTGGAGTCCCAGTGATGACTTGAGGAGAGTAACTGGGCTGCTCATCAGTGAATGGAGGCTCTTGGATGAATGGAGGCTCTTGGATGAATGGAGGCTCTTGGATGAATGAGTTGTCATTCCTCTGGCAGTGGGGCCTGACCCTGCTGAGGTCAGTGGGAATTTTCCTGTTTGATTCATCAGAACAAGAATTTCATCTCCCAGAGAGGACTTTTCCCTGGCTCTGTCTGACCAGTGCCTCAGCTGGTTGGCATAGCTCTCTCATTACATCATTGTTTCCTTGCTTTCACAGAAATGATTGACCCAGAGAGAAATATTTTACCTGGAAAGGGAGACCAGGAGCTGACAAAGGCAGAGAAGTATCAACATTTTGTGTTGAAAAGACACAGAAGGGCTGAGAGGGGTTTTGGACAGAAAATTAATTTAGGCTGAGGGAGCTCATAGGAAGAAAGATGTGAGGGACAAAGGGGCTGATTTCCTTGGGGCTGGGTGACCAAAAGGGAAAGGAGTTGCATCAGAAATGCAGTCTGTGTGTGGAGAGGGCAGCCTGTCAGGGCAATGGGGTGCAGCTTTCAGATCCCCTCCCCACCATGTTTAAAAGAAGTAAACCTGGGATTTAGGGAAAAAAAATTGTTCCCTGTGAGGGTGGTGAGGCCCTGGCACAGGMTGCCCAGAGAAGCTGTGGCTGCCCCTGGATCCCTGGAAGTGTCCAAGGCCAGGCTGGATGGGCTTGGAGCACTCTGGGATAGTGGAAGGTGTCCCTGCCCATGGCAATGAGATGATCCTTAATGTCCCTTCCAACCCAGTCCATTCTGGGATTCCATGACTGCCTTGAGAACCTGGCACAGCCTGGAAAGGAGAAGTGGATGGAGGTGCATCCTGCCTGAGAAGAACAGACCACACTCACCTTTATGTCAAACCAGGTGCCTTTTGCACCAYAAGTGATGCCAAAACGACTTTCCCCATTGCAGCTGGGAAGGGAAATAGAGGCACAGAGTCCCCCTGGTGTTCTGGGGAGGAGTGGAATGCTGTGGTCCCTCCTGCTCAGTGCTATTCCACCACTGGCAGCATTGCTGACTCACAGGTGGGCACTTGTTGCTTTGTTAAACCTCAGGTTTATTGGTTTCAGGTAAAGCAGAAAGGCAGTTTTTCACTTGGGCATGTCAGATAACAATCAAGAGTCCCAAAAGGGCCACAGATATGAGTGGCCCCAGTTTCTTCTTGTCACACAGCGTTTCCTAAAAAAGTTACAGCAAAACCAAAGTGTTCAGGAGTCCATGAGTGAATCCACAGCCACAGAAACCACAAAAACTTCCCAGCAGCTGCTCATGCCGTGCCAGTGGAGCCTGCAGCTCTCCATGTGCTGCAGTGGCTCCTCTGGAAACCTTCAGCTCTCTGTGGTGGCAGGTGACAGATTTTTGCAGCAGAGAATGACAGGTTCAAAGCAGAACTGAGCCAGGTATTCCCCAGAAACACAGCTTCCCACTCGGCACAAGCCCCCTCCCTGGCTACAGCTGTCTGGTCCATGGGCATCTCCTGGACAAGGGAGCAGCAAATTCATGGATAAAATRAGTGGGGTTCCTTCTTTCCYTGTTCCCAGCCAGCCAAGCCAGCYCTGGGAGCACACAGAGAGCCTGGGCACCTTGAGCACACCCAGGATCCCCATCCCAGGTTCAGATATCCATGTTAGAAATCCCAAGCTGCTGAGCCAYCCTCCCTCCAGGAATGTTTTATCACGGGGTTGTTTTTTCAGGATGTTGGCAAAGACCGTGCATGGGAGGTCAGAGGGGCTGTCCTCTCCCTGCCAAGGAGGCAACTGCAGCCTGAGAAAAGGCAGGAACATTTTCCCAGAGCACAGAGCTTCTCCTTTAGGGCTTCCCCTAACTCAGTGATGTGCCRCATTTTCACAGCCTCCTCCCTGCTCATTTTTTGTATTCCCCCAAGGGATTAAATAATGAATTTTCCCAAAGTACCTCACCCACTCTCTCACCCAGAAAACCTTTCCTCAGTAGCTATCACACAGTGAGGAAAGATTATCCCTGTTCCCAGATATCCTGTTCACCACCCCAGGCCTTCCTGGTCTTACCGTGCTGGGTCAGGGAGATGAATATGAAAACAAGCACGAGGATCCCCATTCCTTTGGCTCTGCTGGAAAATCCCAGGGCTGGGAGTGACATTTCACAGAAGCCTCTGTGTGCTGCTGGCATGCTGGATGGCATCCTGGAAGAGGGGAGGAGTAGGCAGGAGTTAATTATATTCCAGTCCTRGAAGTAACATTTGCTGCTGAGAAACCCTTCTGTGTCGTTCTGACCCAGCTCTGCTGCTCCAAACAATGATGACTTTTTTTCACATTCACTGGTTACTGGCTTTCCTGATTCCTCTCCTTGGCAGCTGGTAGAATTCCAGCAGGGAAAAAGGAAACTCAGGGAGATCCTCTGCCCTTCACCTGCCAGCAGAATCCCTTGGAAGTGACAGGGAGGAGGGGAAGCAAGGGAGAAGTCCTGAGGATCTGCAGGGAGGAGAAGATGCAGGCTGGAGTGATTAATTTTTAATCTGAGCTCGTGTGAATATTTTCTCCAGCCGAAACCTGGGTGTTATTTTTTTTTCCCCAGCTTTGGCTTCCAAGGAATTTGGGAGGCTTCATTCCTGAGTGTGATAGCACACAGTGCTGGTGGAAGAGCTGTTTGTTAGTTCAGCAGTGCACCTCATGGTGGTAAATCTGTGGTGGGTGTGCAGCTCTGGCTGTAAAAGGTGAAGTTCCAGCTGCCCTGCCTGGCCCTGCTGTTTGCTGTGCCTTCAGCTGTGGGCAATTAAAACTGCTCTGTGAACACATCTTAAACTGGCAGGCTAAAGAGTAAAATTAAAAGCCCCTTTCTCCCTAAAAAAAAAATATACCCAAACAGAACAACATAATTAAAATCATAGAGTAATTTAGTTGGAAAAGGTCTCCAAGGTCATCGAGTCCAACCATTCCCCATGTCTCCCAAAGCCACCACTAAATCATGTCCCCAATGCCACATCTGTCTCTTTTAAATCTCTCAGAGATGGGGACTCCATCACTGCCCTGGGCACCCGTTTCAATGCCTGACCACCCTTTCCATGCAGAAATTTCTCCTGATGTCCAACCTGACCCTCCCCTGGCACAATTTGAGGTTTTCCCTCTCATCCTGCCCTGTTCCCTGGGAGCAGAGCCGCATCCCCCTGGCTGTCCCCTCCTGTCAGGAGCTGTGCAGAGCCACAGGTCCCCCCTGAGCCTCCTTTTCTCCAGGCTGAGCCCCTTCCCAGCTCCCCCAGCTGCTCCCTAAAGAGTCCAAGGAATGACTGGATGTGGCACTCAGCGCTCTGGCTGGGTGAGACAAGGTTTGATCAGTCACAGGTTGGACTCGATGACCTTGGAGATCTTTTCCAGCCTTAATGATTCTGTGATTAYGTGTCCTCAGTCTTCTAAAGCATCCAAGTGTAAAATCAAACATGGTAAATAAGATTAGGCTGGTAAGAAGGATTAAGGGATGGGGTTTCCAAGGATACAACAGCAAATTTTTGTGTAATTCTGCATGTGGGTGTAATAGAGAGACATTTTGCCTCTTTCCATAAATAAATGACTGTTACACCTGTTTATTTATCATTTATTGCCTTCTTTATATAAAGACACATGTSACCTCTAGTTAATTACACYCTTTGCACYTTGAGAACAGCAGACACATCTACAACACTTAGCATAAAATTTGTTTGCTTTCTTGTCTGCTCATTCCCATGGTTTTCTGCAGTCCCACGAGGTCCTTGTCAGACTTCTGTGCAGCACTTCCATCCCCTGCGAGGGCACAGCCCCTCCTGCTCTTGCAGACATCTGATTTCTGGGGGCACACAATGGCCCCCCTCATCCTGGCAGATGTGGAAGTTGGATGTGGTGTCTGCAATTCAGAGGGGTTGYGTCAAACCAGGAAACCTGACACTGCCATCCAAACCATCTCATACACAAAAATTGTTGGGAAATTGTTTACTGGGTCTCCAAAAGCAAAGACACAACGATGAACTTTGGGGTTTATCACAGCACTTCTGTAAAAGAAGGAATTTGTGACCCACCAGCTTGGAAAAGAATTAACTGAGGGAAGGATATTGTAGAGCTGTGAAAAAGATGGATGCAGAATGACTACAWTTCAAGTAGGTGGCACTGAATAAAATTATGAGGGATCAGGTTTTAAAATAAATGGAATTCCTAACCTGGGGGGGGAAAATCCAGTAAGACCTTTAAAACACAAGGATGCCTAAATCTAAAAATCCTGAGCTGCAATTTCACAAAATCCAGAATAATATAAATATAAATATAACATAATATAATTAAAATATAATATAATATAATATAATATAATATAATATAATATAATATAATATAATATAATATAATATAATATAATATAATATAATATAATATGTAAGGAAATGTAATGATGTGGTTGTGGTCACTTTTCACACACAGAGTAACTGCAAGGAAATATCCACTTCTGGCCATGGACAGATCCAGGATGCTGGATCAGAGGAACTTTAGGATTAACACAGTTGTTTCTAAAGTATATATTCATGAATGATTTATGCTGAGGATTATCTATTGAGMAGCACCAAAAACAAGCAATTCTGGGAAGATTCAGATAAAATAACAGGGTCAGTTGGCACCTATTAAGCCCAGCAGGGTGGGTGCAGCCTGCAGCCCCCCCAACAGAGAATTATAGGAACATTTACCAAGGAAGGAGGACTCTCTGTGGGCCAAAACTTTTATTTTATTTCCCCAGATGGACGTAGAGCTTTGGGTTCTTTTGGCCAGCCCCAAAGGCTCCACACTGGGGTCAGTGGAGGAACACACAGGTCCATCTTTGTACATGGAAAGAGATGGCTTAGACCCCATGCCTGAAGTGTCCAGGGCCAGGCTGGATGGGGTTTGGAGCACCCTGGGATAGTGGAAGGTGTCCCTGCCCATGGCAGGCCGTGGAAATGGATGAGTTCACCATGAGATGATGGATTTAAGTTCCCGTCCAACCCAACCCATTTTGTGATTCTGTGATTTGGAGGCAAAGTGTGCTTTGCTGAGTTCAGCCATTTCTCCCCGAATTTTCCCTCCTGGGCAGGGTTCTCACACGTACCAACACAGCAGGTCCTCCGGCGCCGATAGCAAGTCCCGAAGGCGGCGAAGGGCTCCGGGCAGGATTTCAGGTGGAAGCAGTAGCCGTGGTGTTCCAAACAACGCGAGGTGTCCCTGGGCAAGCCGAGGCCTACAGGGGTGTAAGAGCCAAAATGAGGGATGTGGGACTCCAGGCAGCTCTTCAAAATGCAGTCTATTCCATCCAAGAGGCTACAGCAGTCCAGGGTGGTGGGTGACAGAGCCTGCACCTACAGCTGTCAGCTCCAGCTGCAGGCAGCCCTGGAGACCCTTTGGTTTTGGTTACAATGCATTATGTACTTTTCTTTGGTTACAATGCATTATAGACTTTTCTTTGGTTACAATGCATTGTGTACTTTTCTTTGCTGAGCATCTTAATAGAGTAGAGCCAATCTGTACCTTAACTATTATCTATAGCCCATCATAACTACTGTAATTACCATATTCATGTTACTGTTCTCCAATCACTAAAAGTTAGTACATTACAGTTTAAGCTAGAAGTTGTTTTTCAGTTTTCTTGCAGTGGAAAATTCTGAGACCTTTTTTCTACTTGCAACATCATCAGTCTTGTTTGCCTGTGCTGTCTTCCTGCTTGGTAAAAACATCTTGTTGGAGGTGGGTTTATGCTTTGCTCTAAGTCAAAAAAACCCCTTCTAACTAACATAACTTTTTCTTCCTTGGTTATCCAGTAAGATTCAGCAATTCTTTTCTTCTATATCAAAGCTTGCTTCCATCTCTATTCCTTCGTCAGATTCTACATTTAAAAATCTTTCTGCTAAGCACACATGTCTGTGAGACTTTCTTGTCAAACTTTCATCCTTCCCAACACAGGGGGAATGGGATTCCCAGCTGTGCTGCAGGATCAGTCCATTCTCATCTCCATTCCTCCTGCTGAAACCCTACAGACCCCAGTTAGGGATCTGACACAAATACCCCCAAAACTCAGAAGTTTGGAGGAACTCATGGGACCTCAGAGCATTTAAAAGAAGGTTTTTTGTACAACTGGAGTYAAACACAGAGGTTGATGGCAATTTTCTGAACATATCCTGGCAATTTGTGCTATAATGGGAAGGGACAGCCCAGTCTTGGATGCTTCTGAGTTCTGTGACTGCAGTGCTGCAGGGACATGCAAGGTCATCACATGTCCTGGAGATAAAATTATGGCTTTTAAAAACCCCCAAAAGCAGGATCTGGCTCAATTAACAGGAACAAGCAGTTTGCCCAGTCCCTTCTTTCTCTGGAAGCCTTTCTCCAAGGTGAGGAGTTTCATTAAGCAAGAAGAACAGGCAGGATAAAGACAAAATCAGAAGATGAGTCAGTGCAGCAGAAGGGCTGAGGAAGGGGAACCAGAATATTCAGGCAGCTGAAGTCAGTGGTGCAGTTCAACCTGAACAATGCCAGGGGAACACCTCTGCTCTCTTCTACCTACACAGAGGGGACAATTTTTAACCCWGGGGTTAGAAGAGGAAGTGATTTTAATGGTGCCACCATCCAGTAGTGCCACAAAAACACTTCAAAGAGTCATAAGACCCAACACCTGGCAGAAGCTTGTGTGAGGAAGGGGYATCAGAATATTCAGACAACTCAAGTCAATGGTGCAGTTCAACCTGAAKAATACCAGGYAACACCTCTGCTCTCTTCTACCTACACAGAGGAGACAATTTTTAACTCAGGGGTTAGAAGAGGAGGTGATTTCCATGGTGCCACCATCCAATAGTGCCACAAAAGACACTTCAAAGAGTCATAAGACCCAACACCTGGCAGAAGTTTGTGTGGGGAGGTTCTGGCATGACACCTGCTCACCACAGGTTAACTTTCCACTTCTGCTTTTAGAAAAAGGGAACTGCTCTGAGAAAAGGAGCTGAGGAGAGCATTCTGCACCACCACACGAGCGAGCTGTGCCTCCTGCACAGGCAAACCCCAGCGTGGGGCTTGGCCCTTACCTGGAACAGCCTGGAGGAGGAAAAGCAGGACAGCCATGAGGCAGGAGAAGAGCTTCATGGTGGAAGGTCTCAGCTGCAGCCTGGAGACAGGSCCACAATGCCAGAACCTTTGGGCAGGGGAGGAGGGAGCACCCTGGCATTTATAGGGCAGTGGGAGCAGCTGGGGCTGTCTGGGGAYCCTTGGCAGGGGTGGCAGGGGAAGGCAGCAGGTACAGCCTGACCTCTGCACGTGGCTAAACCTGAACAATGGCTCAGGGGCACAAAAAACAAGGGGACAAAGAGCTGTGCCTGCCTGCCTGACCACTGGGAGGGCCCCTTATCAATATGGATSCACCCAGAGAGCATCGTTAACTTGAAATGTCAATGTGGTTGGTAATGGATTGTCTGGAGGAAATTAGCCATTGTTTGGTGGGAGAGAAGGCAGCTGGAATATCATAGAATCATCATGGAATCATAGAATAGTTTGGGTTGGAAAGGACTTTAGAGGTCATCCAGTCCAACCCTCTGCCATGGGCAGGGACAGCTTTRACTATSCCAGGRTGCTCCAAGTCCCATCCAAGCTGGCCTTGGYCACTTGCAAGGATCCAGYGGCAGCCACAGCTCCTCTGGGCAACAGAGAATATCTGATCCTGCTGCTTGTCCTGTGATGCAACAGCTGRMCCCAYGATAAATAAATAAATAAATGYTAATGATAATTTCATACACAAGCATATAAAATAGTTGRACTTTTTCTGTGAAAGGTGCTGTGAAGAAAAAAAAAGATCTAGTCTAGTGGAAGGTCTTCCTGTCCATGTCAGGGGGTTGGAATGAGGTGATTTTTCAGATCCCTTTCATCCCAAACCCCTCTGCCACTCCATGTTTCTATGGTACATAGAAGTGCAGATTATCAGTTTTCAGGTGTCACCAACAGCACCTTCCACTTTGCAGGTGCACAAAGAGCACATGGTAAGTGAGATTAATGAGTTTMCCTCAGCATTTTTCTGTGCAGAGTTTGGATGATATCAACAGACACATGGAGGTGGCAGCTGAGAGCTCAGGCTCTCCCTCCATTATTTACTTCAGCCTCTTTCTGTACAAGGTATTTTTTGATGTTGTTCTGACCCAGCAGCCTCGATATCAACAATAAAACKTCCCCCTGAGCCATGTGCATTGTTCTCTGTCTGCGTCCCTGCTTTCTTTGTTTGCTTTCCATTGCAAATTTGCAGGTGCCATCCAGTCCTGAAGGAGAGGTGTTTGTGTCCATTTCCAGATACTCCAGGGACAGGGATGAAACAAAGGCTGCAACAAGAACCCTTCAGCTGGCTCATGTTCCCTCTAAATCCAAAGATATCCTAGCTGAGATATTCATCTCAGCTCTCTGACAGGATCTGTTGTARTTTMTCAGACAGGAGCAGACACTCAGCTTTCTCAGSAATTATTTTTTAAATCACAAATAAAAAAAGTCTTGTTCTGTAGTGATGGCCTGGAAATGTTTGCCTTTTACAATTTTATTTCCATGGGAGGTGAAGAACAAATTTAAAATCTCAAGTGTGTTAACAATCTGGTGGAAGAGGAGTGACTGCCCAGTAATCCCACATTCAAAATCCCTCCCCATCGTTTCCAGAATGTCCTCACTATCAGACCACAAGTGCTTATAAAATCACAGTGCCCTTCAAATTAGGGTCAGAAATTATCCCAGAAAAAAACCCAACTCTTTGAAATTCAAGGACCATCTCAGTCTGCTTTGACACCTCTGCACTTTGTTTGCTCCTTTTTGTTCTCCTCCTTTCCCAGGTCACTTTCCCAGGTTATTCCAGGTCAGAGACATGTTTTATATGGATCACAAAAGAAATGCTCACAGACAGTGGAAGTTCTGCCCCTTGCCCCAGGATCTATGTGAGAAGCTGCTGAGGGAGCTGGGAAAGGAGCTCAATCTGSAGAAAAGGAGGCTCAGGGGGGCCCTTGTGGCTCTGCACAACTCCCTGACAGGAGGGGACAGCCAGGGGTGGGTTGGGATCTCCTCCCAAGAAACAAGGGACAGAGCAATAGGAATCACCTCAAATTGCACCAGGGGAGGTTTAGATTGGAAATTAGGAACAATTCCTTCACAGAAAGCTCTGTCCAGCCCTGGCACAGCTGCCCAGYGCAGTGGTGAAATCCCCATCCCTGGAGGGTTTTGCTGATCTGGTCTGGGACTCACATCCCTTTGAGTAAAGGAGTTTTTATGAGAAGGGYAGACTTCTCATTCATTTTGAAGTTTTCAGTCATGGGACAGCTCTGAAAATAATACCTGGGATGCTAAATTTATGGGAAGCATCTGCTGTCCCAAAGMGCTTAACCAGATTTGTGTTATGGCAATGTAAATCAGCAGGATTTGACTGCAGTTGGGCTGAATTGGTCCTGGAACTGGCTGAAAACCTGACTTTATTTCCAACATTGTGAGGAGCAAGTGACAGAGTGAGATGGATGAGGAGAGGTGCCACTGGGGGTGGTCAGCAGGGAAAAATATGGGGGAAAATCTAATAGCAACCATTMGGGTTGAAGAGACAAAAACTTTGTGCTGTGGAGGAAAAACCACTGTATTCCCAGGAAGGAAACAAACTGAATTTCCAGTCTGGCCTTGGGATGGAGGATTCTTCACTGAACAAAATTAATCTCCAGCCTGACTTAGAGCTCATGGAYCCCATGAGCTGGTTCCTGGCTCCCTCTTGTGGGAAAAGGTGCTGCAGAAGGAAGGGACCTCATGGTGCAGAATTTGCTCTGGTGGAAAGGTAAAAGAAAGAGGAAATGCCTCTTTGCTCCATCCTCAGCACTGGTAATCCACAGGGAAAATGCATGGTGATTATTKATATGTTTGGACAGCAGGGATGGGATTTGGTTTCAGGCATCAAATTTTAGAGGAGAATCGAATTTTTGGAGGGAGTCACATTCAGGGTAAGTGTTTAACTATGAAGTTAATGTTTTCTAACCTCATGAAATTTAATAACATTTCTATAACTTTAAAAATCTCTGTAACTATAGTAATACTGAGAGCTCTGCTCTTACCAGGATTAGGCTGAGCCAGGGAGGAGTTTCCTGGTGCTTTGCCCATTGCACTGCTGGCCACAGCCCCTGCCTGTATTGCCCCTCTCCACACACCCTGGTACCCAGCAGGCTGTCTCCAGCATGTCTCCATGGGGMGGGAATGAAGCTGGGAATGGAGTTGGAGAGGGCTAAGGAAGGCTTCACCTCCTTACTGACACAGCTGTCCATGGCAGCCTTGCCCTCAGCACCCACAAGGAAAGGACTGGGCAGSTGCAGTGGTGGGACTGGGGACAAGGGAGCATCCTGCCCTCCTTGCAGGAGCTCCAGGTGCCACTCCCAGCCAGCACAGGGCTGTGGCTGGGGCAGGACATCAGGAGCTGTGAGTGGCCTGAGCCCATGGGTGCTCCACTCTGCCAAAACCATTTCTGAGTCCACAGCCAAAACCATTTCTGAGTCCACAGCCAAAACCATTTCTGAGTCCACAGCCAAAACACACCTTGGGCTGTTGTGTGTTCCCCCCTGAGGCACCATCCTCCCTTGGAGCATCCCTGAGCCTGGTTCCTGCCCTCACTGACCCCGTAGGTCCCCTCATCCCACCCCACACCTCCATCCTGCAGCCTGGGCTGGTCTCTGCAGCCACCCTCCCCACAGCCACAGCCCTGCTCCCGGGGTGCAGGGACACCCCAGGGTGGTCCCCATGGAAAGGACATTCCCAGGGGCCAATCCCAGACCCCGGGACCCCTCCACCCTGACCTCGTGGCGCAAGGGCAGCGCGTCTGACTCCAGATCAGAAGGTTGTGTGTTCAAATCACACCGGGGTCAGCATGGGCCACCATTGGCACCCCTCTGCTTTTCTGGGGGGCTGCTCTGTGGGAGGGTGCCTTAGCCAGGGGGTGTGTATTCTATTTCCATCTGTTGGAGGTAGGGCAGTTATCTTCTGTTCATTGGGCAGTTTTCTTTATCTCTTCCACAAGCAATACTCCCTCCAGGACATCTCTTCTGTTCATGGGTCATTGGGTGTCCCTGCAGGACTGATAAAATTCCATCAACCCTTTGGGAGATGCTCCGCCCAGAAGGAGGAGCCAAGCATTCCTACCTGGATATAATCTGAGGTTAGGAGCGCACCACAGGCTGCCTTTTGCACTGGAATTCCGGAGGAGCAGCTTTCTCCTCCACTGCATTCCCAGAGGAAGACCAGGCCCATCTACACCACCACTGGACCTTCAGAGGAAAGCTCCACCCTTCTCCAGGATCCCTGCTCCACCAGAACCACACCTGGCACTGCAGCAGGGCTGAGCCACCATGGAATGGGACTGTGCCACCCCTGACACACAGGGGCCCGGGCCCTCTCTCCCTCTGGGAGGGGTTTTTTTTTTTTTTTTTTTTTTTGTACTTTTGCATTTGTATTTATTTTTTAGTTTTCCTAGTAAAGAACTGTTATTTCTATTCCCATATCTTTGCCTGAGAACCCCTTAATTTCAAAATTATAATAATTCAGAGGAAAGGGGTTTGCATTTTCCATTTCAAGGGAGGCTCCTGCATTCCTTAGCAGACATCTGTCTTTTCAAACCAAGACAGAGGGACAGGGCTCAGGGTGTAGGGGCATGGACTAGACTATACAGGGAACATGATGCCCAGAGCTCTCCTTTGAGCAGAGAGCTATGCTGGATGGAAATTATGGGTCAAGATGCAAGCAGGGAGGTTGTGTTGTGGTAGGTGTCTGCCATAATTTACCTCAAGAAGGAGTTAATGCCTTCCTCAGAAAAACGCAAGAAACTTTTTAACTCCAGGCTCAGTCACTTCTGGAGGAGCTGGACATGCTTGCCTGGCAGGGTAACATGGGGTGGTGGGGTCAGTCCAGGTGACTGAATATCTCCAAGGATCTGAAGATATCTGGAGGGGAATCAAGAGCAATTACTCTGTGTAGGATTATGGAAAAAAGGACAAGTTTCTGATGAACAACATGGAAAGATTTTTTTCAAGAATATTAAGGAAGACCATCTGGAAAGCTCTAGTCTGGGTAATCACAGCTCGGGATCTGCCTGAACACTATGGAAACAATCCTTCAGAAAGTCATGCCCAAAAGGAGGAAAGATGTGAAAAAGACTGGAAGGCCAAGGACTTACCAAATGCAGACCACCCTAGACCAAAATAATAGATTTCTTTGAAGAGATAATTTCTTTGGTAGCCAAGTGGACACTGAGGAACATCATTTATCTTGACTTTGGTGTCACCTCTGACAAGGTCCCCAGACATGTCCCTGCAGCAGGACATGCACACAGAGCAGCTGAGCTCAGTCCAAAGGCAAACAAAGGGCCAGGACCAAGGAACTGAGCAGGTTGGGATCAGGGCTGGGGTCCAGGGGACCCTTCACTGCTGGCATGCTGAGCTGGCCCGTGCTTTGGGGTCTCTGTGGTGAGAGCAGAGGCTGTTCCACAGGAGAGGGACACGCCCGCCATGGCAGGGATGTGGGGTGACCAGGGACAGGGCCAGTGGCGCAATGGACAACGCGCCTGACTACGGATCAGGAGATTGCAGGTTCGACTCCTGCCTGGCTCAACATTTTAGCCCACGGAAATTCCTCCTGTCCCTTCTTTCTGAGCACCTTCCTTCTCCTGACCATCATCCATCCTCCCTCAAGCTCCTCATGTCCTGTCCCACTCCACAGGGGCAGGGATGGAGCCCACACCAGACCAGGGACACCACAGCAAAATGCAGGTGCCTCCTGGGAATACAGGTGCCTCCAAAACTCCTGTCCCACAGCCAGGACAGAGCCAGCACTCCCAGGTTCTCCTGGCACCTCCTGTGCCCTGGTCCCAGCCCCCTCCAAAGCTCACACTGGTCCTGCTGCCCTTTGTCAGTGCCTTGTCAAGTTCTGCTCTGCAAGCAGTGCCCTGCTCACAGCTTTGATGTCACAAAATGATGTTCCTGCGATGGTGATGTTGCAGAGATGGGAAAAAAAGCCTGGAAGGTTAAGGACCTCAGGAAGACAGCTGTCCCTTGTCACCTCCTCCACCAGTTTCAGGGTGATCCAAGCAGGGCTTAAACCTGCAGACTCCTGATCCATAGTTAGGTGTGTTCATTGAGAAACTGGCCCCAGCCTCTGATCCCACCTGCTCTCCTCACTTCAGGACCTTGGTGGTTAAAGGGAAGTGGCAGGATCTCACCTTGCTCCCACCTGCCCATTCCATGTCAGCCTTGCCCTCCTCACCTGTGGTCCCACCGGTTCCACCACCCAGGAGAGGAGGTGCCCGTACTGAGCTCCAGGCTCAGCTCAGCTGCTCTCGAGGGTTGGAGGGCACATCCTGCCTTCCTYTGGGATGTGTAGTTAAACTGCCCAGGCCTCATAGAACTGTCTGGAGCTGTGGTGCCCAGTGGAGGGGAAAGCTTAGCCCAAGGCCACCTCCACTTGCTCCAGCCTGGTGACAGAGGGYTGAGCCCACACCAGAGCCAGGGGCACAACAGCAAATCCCACAGTGGAATGCAGGTGCCAACAGAACTGCTGTCCCACAGCCAGGACAGAGCCAGCACTCCCAGGATGTCCTGGCACCTTGTGTACCCTGGTCCCCAGCCCCTTCCAAGGCTCACCCTGGTCCTGCTGCCCTTTGTCACTGCCTTGCCAAGTTCTGCATGGGACAGCAATGGTCTCAGAGTAGGACAAGGTCCCAGAGAAGCTTTGGAGTTTCCATCCTTGGAGTTATTTAAAGTTTGACTACAACCTGATGTCAAATACTGTTGTGCTCTGAGCAGGGATTAGACCACCTGCCTCCCAGGGATGTCCTAAAATCTATTTTTTCCTTTACTTGATTAATTCWGTCACAAAGCCCKCCCAGGGCTCCARGAGGGCCYGGCCAGTGGCGCAATGGACWACGCGCCTGACTACGGATCAGGAGATTGCAGGTTKMACTCCTGCCTGGKMCGCAATTTTCCTGCCCACAGCCTGGCTGTCACATTGATGGTGACAGGGGACATCTTCCCCCATGGTGCCCTGCTTCTCTCTGGTGTTGTCCCTTCRTGCACAGCAAAACTTCCTTTGAACCAGGGGAGGCTCTGACTGGACACACTGGCAAAAAAAAAAATCTCTATGAGATGGTAAATCACCAAGAGAGAAGCCCAGAGAGGCTGTGGCCTCTACGTCCTTGGAGATATTCAGAGTCTGAGCAAGCAGTCCTGATCTGAACATCAGAAATTAAGCAGAAGTTTGGACTGGAGACTGCCACATGTTATTTCCAACACAAATCACTGTTATTTGATGTAAAATTCCCATTTCCCATTCCATTTCCATGTTCTTTTGTTGCTTCATCCCACATTTGCACACTCGTGGTACTGACATCACTGTTTTATACCTTCACTGTGTCTGTGGCTTGGGCCAGGAAGGTTGAAGGTGTCCATGTGCAGGGTAGCCCAGACCAATTGGCCATCAAGCAAGATCTTGCTACAGCTCACCTGCCAACCCCTCTGTCACCAGGCTGGAGCAAGTGGAGGTGGCCTTGGGCTAAGCTTTCCCCTCCACTGGGCACCACAGATCCAGACAGTTCTATGAGGCCTGGGAAGTTTAACTACACATCCCCCAGGAAGGCAGGATGTGCCCTCCAACCCTCCAGAGCAGCTGAGCCGAGCCTGGAGCTCAGTACAGGCACCTCCTCTCCTGGGTGGTGGAACCGGTGGGACCACAGGTGAGGAGGGCAAGGCTGGCATGGAATGGGCAGGTGGGAGCAAGGTGAGATGCTGCCACTTCCCTTTAACCACCAAGGTCCTGAAGTGAGGAGAGCAGGTGGGATCAGAGGCTGAGGCCAGTTTCTCAATGAACACACCTAACTATGGATCAGGAGTCTGCAGGTTTAAGCCCTGCCTGGATCACCCTGAAACTGGTGGAGGAGGTGACAAGGGACAGCTGTCTTCCTGAGGTCCTTACCCTTCCAGGCTTTTTTTCCCATCTCTCCAACATCACCATCGCAGGAACATCATTTTGTGACATCAAAGCTGTGAGCAGGGCGCTGCTTGCAGAGCAGAACTTGACAAGGCCCTGACAAAGGGCAGCAGGACCAGTGTGAGCTTTGGAGGGGGCTGGGACCAGGGCACAGGAGGTGCCAGGAGAWCCTGGGAGTGCTGGCTCTGTCCTGGCTGTGGGACAGGAGTTTTGGAGGCACCTGTATTCCCAGGAGGCACCTGCATTTTGTTGTGGGATTTGCTGTGGTGTCCCCTGTCTCTTATACACATCTAGATGTGTATAAGAGCCTGGCTCTGGTGTGGGCTCCATCCCTGCCCCTTCTGGAGTGTGGGACAGGACATGAGGAGCTTGAGGGAGGATGGATGATGGTCAGGAGAAGGAAGGTGCTCAGAAAGAAGGGAGCAGGAGGAATTTCCGTGGGCTAAAAGTGTTGAGCCAGGCAGGAGTCGAACCTGCAATCTCCTGATCCGTAGTCAGGCGCGTTGTCCATTGCGCCACTGGCCCTGTCCCCTGGTCACCCCCACGTCCCTGCCAGGCTGGCCGTGTCCCTCCTCCTGTGGAACAGCCTCTGCTCCCACCACAGAGACCCCAAAGCACAGCCAGCTCAGCATCCAGCAGTGAAGGGTCCCCTGGACCCCCAGCCCCTGATCCCAGCCCCCCAGTGCCAGGTGCTGGCCCTTTGCTTTGCCTTTGGACTGAGCTCAGCTGCTCTGTGTGCGTGTCCTGCTGCAGGGACACGTCTGGGAGACCTTGTCAGAGGTGAAACCAAAGTKAAGATAAATGATGTTCCTCAGTGTCCATTTGGCCATTGAGGAAGGAATTGAATTGTCCCAGAGTGTTCTGCCCTTGGGAAGTCCATGGTCCCTGTCTCCATCATCACAGTCTTCCTTCATTTCGGGAACATTCTCACCTGGCCTTTGAGGTGGGATGGACCAGACTCTTTTTTACTCTTTTTTTGAGAAAAGCTCATCATGGTGTTCATCGGAAACCTCTTTTTTTGTCATATTACACTGAATCATTGTCCTTAAACATTCCAGGAGTCCCCTGGACTGACTGTACCACCCCACATCCCATGTMCTYGGGAAATATCACATGGAGATAAGTCCAGATCCCCCAGGAGCTACTGAGCTTGCAGTTGTGAAGCTTTTTCCTCTGTTCAGAGAGAGCCTTCACTCCCTTCAGCTTCCTCATGAGACAAAATGCAGCAGACACTCACCACACCTCCCTGCTTTGTCCTGCACGTTGGTTATGGCCTGTGCCCTGTGAATTATGGGTTTGATATCCATTCATCTTCCAGGTGAATGGGGCTTCCATCCCCAGGGAAGTGTTGGGCTGTGGAGTTTTTGCTTTTTTTTTTTTGTTAAGGTTGGGATTAAATGCATGAAATGGAATTTTATGTTTGGACTCAGATGTTTATTAGTTCTTATCTATATTATAGTTTTACAGACTGTGWGTTCTACAGTATTTTAACAAACTGAAAATGGAGTCGTATCTCTCTCTCTATAAGGTTTTTTAAGGATAAATTTTTAACTAAAAAATGACACAAATTATTTTTATTTTTGACTTAATAACTAACTACTTGTGGARCACAATACAGATTTTTTGTTCTAATTACACTATACTACTCAAAGCTACAAAGAAGAAGGTGAAGAAGGACTAGCTTCTGCTTTAAAACCAATATCTTGTGTTATATATATTACTATATTCTAAAACCTTAAACTCTAAGGTTTCTACTATGTGATATTACACACTTCTATTCAAACTCCACATCCATAATCCTAGTTCTATCATTCAATTTTGGAAGTTTTCTCCACAGCCTCAGGACAAACGCAGTGTTCTCTTGGGGGTCAGTTTCTGACAGCACAGAAAGTCTAAAATTCTTAGTAACCAGGGTTCCAACACTGGGCCTCCATTTTTCCTGTCCCACTGGACACACCACATCCAGGAGTGTTTCTCCTGGGAGAGGCTCTGCAGGGCTGCTCTGGGCAGTGGCCATTTTTGGCCTTCTTCCTCTGAAGTATCTCATTTAGATATTCTAAATATCTAGAGTATTTTGTATAGTGAGGCAAGGCAGGAAAAGATGGTGCTGCTCCTCTGCCAGGTGAAACAAAATTCCCATTCCCTCAAAAAATGCCCCAAATTCCAGGATGATATTTGAGCAGAAAGTGTTCCACCCCTGACCTCGTGGCGCAATGGCAGCGCGTCTGACTCCAGATCAGAAGGCTGTGTGTTCAAATCACACCGGGGTCAGAATGTCCCCGCTGTGGGGATGTGAGATGGGCATCACCTGCACATTTCCTTTTCCCCTCCCACTCCAAAACTCTGTACCCCAAACCCCTTCAGAAGGGCAGTGGATGAGCCATGGCAGAGTGGTCTTTCCRTGCTGGATGAGTGTTCAAAGTCTCTTCAAAGTCATGGTTCTTCAAAGTACCACTTCAGCATTCCCTTATCCTATGAATGCAAAGCTGACAGGAATCCCAGATGTGGTTTCATGTCAGGATATCAATTTTTCTGGTCCCAAAACCTCTTTGGAAAGGCAAGGAACTGTTAGGGGGGATAAGATCTCTTTATACATTCTTCCTCGGATAGAATAATCCCAATTTCTCCCCATCTCTCTATACATCTCCCATTTCCAACTCCCCCACCACCTTGATGTCTCTCACTGAACTTGCTTCACTGTGTCAGTGAGGMTTTTTTGTTGATTCTGTTGAAACACCTGGCTGTGGGGAGCCTAAACTGAGCCATCAGGACTGGTCATCAGGATCTTTAACTCCTTGCTTAGTCTTCTCTTGATTCCCCATGGTGAGYTGGACAGAGGGGGTGGAGGGCTGGAAAAAAGGCTTGAATTTGTAGGAATGGCCTTATGTGAGTAATAATTAATAAAAAGTAGGTGAACTCCTTTAAGGGCTCTTTCAAGGTGAATTTAAAAACATATAAACAGAAGATATACTGACATAAGACAATGGATCAATAAGAAAGACAAGAACCTAGGATCCTTTATTCCATAACTCCTGGAACGCCACCAAAGGGTTGAGTGAGGAGGGATTTCCTCAAGATGTCGCTGTCTCACTGCTTTCAATGTCACAGAATCATCGAGGTTGGAAAAGACCTCCAAGATCATTAAGTCAAATGTCCTTGACCTTGGCTCTGGCTCCATAATGTGATTTTCTGCCCCTTTGACTTCTCAGAATGGAAAAAACCTCAGTTATTTCCTTCTGTAAATCTTCCACAGATGAAAAAGCCCCAAATAGCACAATTTTTCAAGATGCTGTTGTTGGGACAACTGGCATTCTCTTGAAAGGATATTTGGTAGGAGGCATTATTCTTGTAGACTTCCCATCAGAAGTATTTTCACTGCAGGCAATGAAATGCAGGGAACAGTTTTACATTTCATTAAAAAATGCTGAGTTTACAACTATTCTCACTTTTCAAAGGGCCAAACTCTTAAGACTTCTGAAAGCCTTTTTTTTTTTTTTTAAGCAGGAGCATTTTGAGTCACAATCTAGGGAAGGTGTCCCTGCCCATGACAGGGGGGCTGGAACAGGAGGATCTTCAAGGTCCCCTTTCAACCCAAACCCTTTGATGATTCTATGAAGAGCCTGGTGATGAGGTTTAATCAAAGGAACACCTCAACAGAGAGCAGAACTTGATGTCTCCCATTCAAGGAAAGTTGRCATAAGCTACTTAATAACCAAGATTATTTCAAAATCTTGAGACTCTTCAAATGTTTCCAGTTAAAATACTCTGTGTTGCATAAACAAGGAAATCTTTGAGGCCACATGAAATGGGGAAATGTGAGGGAGAAAGGCTTAAAATATTCCATATTGGTGTAAATTCCTGTAACAAATTCTCTTTCCTATATAAGTTTATTTTCCAGTGAAAATCCAGTTCTCAGGGAATTATGATCAGCCCTATCAAGGTCCGTTACACAAAGTAGTTTACTCTGAATATTAACTTAGAAGTAGCTCGACCAGAGGAGGATGTGAAACCTGAAGCTGTGACTCCTTCACACAGYGACAGATTGGGCTCAACTCTGAAATTTTTGTGTCTGGTGGAAATGTTTTTCTG
Source organism: Sporophila hypoxantha (assembly GCA_002167245.1). Taxonomy (NCBI): domain Eukaryota; kingdom Metazoa; phylum Chordata; class Aves; order Passeriformes; family Thraupidae; genus Sporophila; species Sporophila hypoxantha. The sequence goes on along the minus strand of NDFG01000383.1, from coordinate 330,219 downwards.
TAGAAACATGAACTATGTTTTGTCAGGCAGCAAGGTTGGTTTGTTTTGCTTTGTTTTGGTTTTTTCTGTCTGTATAAGCAACAGTCTCACTCTTGTGTCACCAGGCTTCCTTCTAGAATGATCCCATGACTGTTTTGGAAGCTGAAATTTTGTTTTCATTTCTCCACCCTGTTGGTTCAAGTCTCAGTGTSCAAGTTGAGGACAAGGTCACATCTCCCTGTGAGTGGCCAGGGAAAGGCTGTTTTTGGTCTGCTGGACCTTCCTAAGGATAAAGACCACAGAAACYCGGAATGGAAAYGGTTGMAAGGCACCACTGGAGGTCATTTGGCCCAACCTRCCTGCTCAAGCAGGCTCATCCTAGAAGACATTGCATAGGATTGTGTCCAGACAGTTCTGGAATATCTCCAGTGAGGAAGATTCCACACCCTCTGTGGGCAACTTGCAGGTCCTCCTGTTTGTGGAGGGAGGCTCATTCCATGCCAAAAAAAAAATCTTTAGCCTTTATTCCCTCAGCACTTGAACCAATCAATGAAGAGACTGCTGAAGAAGTGATGGAGGAACCTATTAACATTTAGACACCAGGAAGAATTTCTTCGTGGAAAGGATGGTCAGGGGTTGGMAGGGGCTGCCCAGGGAGGTGGTGGAGTTTCCATCCCTGGAAGTGTCCATGGAATTACTGGATGTGGCACTCAGTGCTCTGACAAGGTGGGGATCMGTCACWGATTGGACTCYGTGGTCTGGGAGCTCTTTTCCAACCTAAATAATTCAGTAATTCTGTGATTCTAACAGACTTTGTGTCTCCCATTTCCTCTGGCCAAGCCTGTCCCTGGTGCTGTCATCCTTTCCCTGTTTACATCTCCATCTCCCTCCTGCCTTAGTGTGGAGCAGGATGGGGGTGGCAGGGCTGTGATTGCTCAGTCTTCCACATGGGGATGAATTTTTTATAAATATCTTCAGCAATGGCATGGAAAAAAAKCCCCAAAGATTGGGGTTTTGGCAGTCTTATTCCAGCTGTTTAAAAGCCCCACCAACAGCAGGGAACTTCATAAAATGGAGCAAGTGGGKAWATATGTAACAGAAGTACTTGGGGGRAATGGATTTAGGGGAAAATAACCCAGATTGTGACACTGGGTAATTTCTTTCCCAATGTACATTTTGTTGACAGCATGTGGTTGATATTTATCTTTCTCTGCAATCAGGAGGCAGAAGGGTTTTCAGTTTGTACACTGATATCTTTAAAATCAGGCCATAAACCAGTATGGGATGGATTATCAGCTAAGAATCTTCAAGAGAGAAATATTTCCTTGGATTTATTTCATGGGAAAACAACAATAAAAAAGGCTCAAAYCAATTTCTTATCTCTATCTCTGTTGCAATACCCAAGCCTGAAAATCGTCAAACTTCTTCATCATCAGATTCCAGACCTTAATTCATAATTAATTTCTTGTAAACTATTTTTTTGTAGTTTTTCAGCTGTTTTGCCAGGTGCAGACCCAAGATGTACTCATGAGTGATTTTTAGGTTCCTGTCTTAGGAACTGGGTGAATATTAGAACAAATTCCAAGAAAACCTGAACAAAGCACAGGGACCARCCTTGTGAGCAGACACCAGTGCTGGCAGGGAGATGTAATCAAGAGTAGATTTTTTAAATGAATAAATATCTAAATGAATACAAGCCAGAGCTCATCAATTTGTAGGTACCTATCATCCTAATTTCATTCCCTGCTCTATCACAGTCTATTAGCTTTTCAAAGCCCCAGAAGTGTGTTAGACACTTTTTATGCCTTATATTTGCAGTGAAAAAGTKATGATGGGAATTTTTCCCAAGGAAGAAAATGGCAAGATGAGGCTGGAGCAGATGGCCCTGCTGAGCATATCATTCTTCATCTCCCAAAGTTGATGGAGAAATAATATAGCTCTTAGACTTTTAAGCATGGAAAACCAAGCAAATTACTTTCCTTTGCCTGAACTTTTCCCTGGGATTTTGTCCCTTATGTACAGGAGCTGTCTGCAAGTGGGATTTGATCCAACAGCTTGGCTCCTTCCTTCCCTCCTTCCCTCCTTCCTTCCTTCCTTCCTTCTCCTGAGATTTTATATCATTTTCCTGTAGCCAAAACTGTTCTTGCAACTAAATCACTGCACAAGACCTATGTCCTTAACATGGTGGAAATGGCTGATTAAATACAAAACTGCTGTAATCTGAAAGGCCAATTAGATTTTAGAGTAAAAGCCARGTTTCACTTACTTGTGGTGTGATTGCAACAGCTTTGGTCCAAATAATGTASCAGGAGAACTGCTGAGTGTCCTGGGGCAGGAGGAGTGAGTGGAGGGGAAGGAGGGAAGGAAAGGCTSTGTCTACCCTCTCCTGTGAGAACATCCAGCACAAAATGTCCTGGAGCAGCACCATGTCCATGTTGGCATTAAAACAGTGTAGGGACAGAGGTACAGGGCCTGGCTCTGTAATATCAGATAAACTGGCTCAGTGTGGGCCCAGAAGTGTCTCAAATCCATGGGGGCTGGTGTGGGCTAGGAACCACTCCCTGTGGATTGTTTTAATCCAGCCACCTGTTCCTGAAGCTGAAGGAATTTAACAGTATGGATGAGGCCAGCCACCCTTGTTGCCTCAGAATCACAGAATGGTTTGGTCTGGAAWGGACCTTTGCACCCACACCCACAAACTCACCCTCACTGCCCCTCTGGGGGYCTGGAGATGGGGGTAAAAGGTGGGTTAAACTCTGTTTCATACCCCCAGCAAAGGCACGGGAGTGAAAATGTGCAGATGACTCGAGAAATGCAGCCCTAAATGCTGCTAGGAAATCTTGGCCTTTCCAAAGTTTCCTAGAAGTGTGTGGCTCATTACCCAGGAGGAATCCCATCCTTGAAGGAGGGGGTGAGGTGCTGCTGCTCAAGACGTGGTTTCCCAGGAAAGTCATGCCCAGGGGAGCAGGAGCTATTGGCCCTGCGTGGGTCTGTGGAGACCTCTGTGCAGAGGGGGCTTGGGGTCATTAAAATCACCTCAAACATTTTGTAAACTTCAGCAGATGAGAGTCAGGATGGTTTGTGCCATGTCAACATGTCTGTGAGGAAGGGAGATTAAAAATTAACTACTCTGTGACTTCCCTGTTTTTTTGAGGGATTCTTCCATGCTGGAACTGTACAGCTGCTGCAATGTCAGCCCTGCTCCCAGCTGAGGCTGGAGCAAACCTCATCCRCCAGCAGGGAGACCAGCATGGCGGGGAAAAAATATCTGTGAATGGAGAGATGAAATGAAAGAGATTAAGTGAAAGGAGAGGCAGAAAGTATATTTACGTGGTGCTCCCAGAGGTTCATCTGATAGACCACAGAATGGAATGTTTTGGGTTYGATGGGACCTTAAAGATCATCTAGTTRCATCCTGTGCCATGGGCAGGGACARCTTCCACTATCCCAGGTCYCTCCAAGCCCCATCCAYCCTGGCCTTGGACACCTCCAGGGATCCAGGGGCAMCCACAGCTTCTCTGYGCAACCTGTGCCAGGGCCTSCCCKCCCTCATGCTTATCTCAAGGAGATATTTAAAAGACATCAGGTATCAAGGAAATGCTCAAAGTCCTGTTTCTATGACTCCTAAGAAATAACACAGTCATCTAAAAAGTGCTTTCAATCCACAAAGGGTATAGTTACAAGAAAAACTAATTTCAGGAAAATAAGTTTCAAGAAAAAAAACATTAACRGAAGTTTAAAGTAGAACCTGGGAAGCAAACAATTGTGTGGTGTAGGAACAAATGAAGAGCKAGGCACTGCCACTTCTCATCCCCAGCAGATGTGGCCCGTTGGGTGGGAGAAAGCAAACTCCACTCCCAGCTCTGGCCCTGCATTACACAATGCCCTGATTGGCTCATTGGAAATTGGTGATGTGCTTGATGATGTCATGGCTTGCACAACTGGGTTTTGTCCCTGATATTGACCTTCAAAGCTGTGGGCTGCTTTACAGAGGGCTAGAAATGAGATAACTGAGTAAATCAAAGTATCTATTATTTCAGGTGACTCCTCCAGCTGGTATCTGGTTTTCTCTGTTCTTTAAAAGTGCCCAAGGCCAGGTRGGATGGGGCTTGGAGCAACCTGGGARAGTGGAAYGTGTCCCTGCTWATGGCAGGGGGTGGAAKTGGATGTTCTTTAAGGTCCTTCCAASCCACARCATCCTTGATATGATATTTCAAGCCATAACTGAATGGAAACAATTTTTTGTTAGATTAGTGATAACTTTTCTTTTCTGTGCCATCTGTACAAGTGGAGATCTGCAGTGGTTGACTCAGAGTGAGATTTAGACATCCATAATCACTGGGATTTCTCTTGGGAACAGTGGCCTCCAAACAGAGACAGGAATGAAACTCTGGGCAATTCCAAACTTTGATCAGGACACTGACCTGTGTAGAAGACAGATATTTAGATCTCAAAAAAATTATTGTTATTAGTTGTCATTTATAGCAGAAGAAAGATTGCTAGCAGCAGAACAGAGGAATTCAAGACAACTGAACCACGAGGAGGAGGAGGAGGACACTTGATTAGGCATCTTATAAAAGGCTCATTTGCAGCTTGTGCCAAACCAGACAAATATGAATAACTCACAGAATTACAGAATCATTAGGTTGGAAGAGACCTTCAAGATCACGAAGTCCAACCCATGCCCCAACACCTCAACTAAACCATAGCCCCAAGTGCCATCTCTTTTAAATCCAATCTCTTTTAAACACACCCAGGGATGGAGACTCCACCACATCCCTGGGCAGATCATTCCACAACTTGATCATTCTTTCTGTAAAAAACTTTTTCCTAATATCCGATAAATATTTCCCTTGGTGCAGCTTGAGACTGTGTCCTCTCATTCTGTCAGCTGCAATATGTAATAATTATACTATGATTAGTTGCAAATACAGTCTGGAAAGCTTCTGCACTCATAGCAGTGCCTTTCTCTGGGTTCTGAGATGACATCATTTGACCATACCCATATTGTGCAATTCTTGGCTTCCAGTCCAAGGTGACCCCACCAGGTGCCTGCTGGAATAGTTCCTAGCCAGGACTAATCATTGAAACAGCCAGGAATTTTTGGCAGAGGGCTAGCAGAGGGCAAAACTGTCAGGGCTGTTCTAATAATTGAATATTGTGGATGATGAGTATTCAGTGGTCACATCCTGAATCACTGCTCACACTCTGCTGCCTGAATTAGCTGCAGCTCAATAAATTGCAATGTGATCTTGGATGTAGCAGCCACAAGGGAGCTGTCTACTACAGATGAGAACAAGGAGAAGGTCAATGCCATGCTGACCTGACTGATRATAGATATAAATTTATATTAATCTAATTCTTGTGGCTACAGCATTAGCAGCTTCCTACCTAACAAGAACCAGTGGAGTTCCKTGATCCTGTTTTTTGATGATGATGATGGTGCCAAAGGCAACAGAACCTACCCAATAAACCACAGGAATAGWCATTTAAATGATGCACAGTGGGAAGACCTGCTCACTGTCTAATGAAGACACTTCTGGTGTTTTAGCTTGTCATCAGCTGTACAATAACTTAAAAATTYAGGCTTATTCTGTAGGATACCATCCACACAGAAGTCTCAGTATTTTTCAGGAAATGCAGCAGCACTGGGGCTGTGTGACAGATCAGAGAACTCCTCATCAAGACCAGAGAAGTACCAACATTTTCTCCACAGCCTACAGGAGATCCTGCCTTCCTCCTTCCTCTCAAACACTCATTATTATTCCTTCTCACTTTCCCCTCCACAGAGGAATTCCCCTTCAGCTGAGAGGCACAGAGGACAGTACATTCTCCCAGCTGGTGTTCAGTGCTGTCATTTAAATTTCTGTTTAATGTTGACTCAGTGTCTGGATTGCAGCAGGAGGGCACAAGCAGCTGAGATCAAAGCAGCCAAGGGCAGGCAATGATTGACCAGGTTCCCAGCCCTCAGCACAGCACCATCCCTGAACCTYAAATGTACAGGGGCCTCCCCTTGTGCCCTTTCAGTGACACCAGACAATGTCTCACACACCWGGATTCATTAACTCATCTGCTGTATTTTTCCTCATCTAAAAGTTTCAGGATATTTCTTTAATAGGAGACCTTTGTGGCTGTTGCCAAGTGCAGTGAGGACTGATGYAGAAACAGAGGCAAAGCCTGCCCTGTGCACCCATTTAGCCCATGGGAAATGGCACAAAACACTCTAATGACAAGTGATGTGCAGGAATACTGTGCGTGAAAGCCAAGTGTATCCATTAGAGGATGCCCACTAGTAAATTTTCATTTTCAAGCAATCTTGGCCCTCATTTTCCCATTTTCATTGTGCCCTTGTCATAGTTGAGACAGAGACAACACAAAGCAAGACACTCCATTCTCACAAGGCTTCAAAAAGTTTTTATTATAGCATGCATGCTTTTTATACATTCTTACAAAGCTCATAAGTTTTCACTTTACTCATTGGTCACGAAAGACAAAGTGCTCATTGGAATAGGCAGTTGCAGGTTTCTCTTATTTATCCTTCTTTCTTTCTTGGTTTCTATGTCAATGACCTTGGTAGAAAATTCTTTCGGGGGTAAACATGGATCCTCTTATCAAACTTCTCTCTGGCTCACAGAAGTTGCTGTAAAACCTCTTCCAAATGCCCTTAGCAGGGTGATGTCAAAGGGTAGAAATATGGAATCACAGAATGGTTTGGGCTGGAAGGGAGCTTAAAGATAATTCAGTTTCAACCCTCTGCCATGGGCAGGGACACCTTCCACTACRCCAGGTTCCTCTAAGCCTCATCCAGCCTGGTTTTGAACAGTTCCAAGGATGTTCCACCTTCCATTAGACCAGGCTGCTCCAGATGGAGCAACCTGGGGTAGTGGAAGGTGTTCCTGCCCATGGCAGAGGTGGAACTGGATGATTTTTAAGGTCCCTTCCAACCTAAATCTTTCCATAATTCTATAATAGTGATTTGTGCTATCATTAGGAAAGCCAGGAGAATGCTGGATTATGTTTTAACATGCATTTGGTTTTAATGGAACATAAACACATGGCTTCTTAAATAACTATGTGCCTACAAGATTTTAAAGGCATATTTATATTTATAATAGTAAAACGAAGTTTTGCCACCATCCAAATACAMGTACCTTATTTTAAACAAACTTTCTCAAAAGCATAGTAGTTCTTAGACTTCTTTTCATTTGCCACTAGCTGATGAGTCACACTTAGAAGAAAACACTGACACAAACCCCTCCTATATAACATCATGTATGGTGCTTGCTGTGAATTATTATGGGGGTAGTTTGTTACCCAAGAGGGAACAAGAGAAGAGAAACCCCTGTTTTGCAGAAGACTGAAAAAATCAGCTTGAAATGCTGTTTGCAACACTACAATATTACAGATTTTCCTTGCAATATCACCTTTGGAAAGGGGTTGCTTGGGCAAAATTCAGGAAAATTGAATTGCAAAATCCCCCCAGCTCCTCTTTGCTTAGAGAGCTTGATTTCTCTGGGATAGGTACTTGCAGCTCCTTGAATTCCCAGCTCATGTGTGGGAGTTAATGTTCAGCAGAGATCTCCAGGACTTCATCCTGGCCCTGGGTACTGTGGGATAGAGTTCCATGCACACACTTCCACGTTCCAGCCCCAGGTCACTGCTGTGCTGCATGAGTTGTTCTGCTCCTTGCCTGTTTTATACAAGTTTTGCCCGGTTTTAAGCAACCAGTTTGCTCCTGTCTTTGTTTTTGTTAGCACTCAAAGTCATGGAATTTTCCTCTTGCTCTGAGTGACATTTTCAGGTGGCCTGTGCTAGCAGGGCTCAGAGTGTTGGTCCCTTCCACAGAATCATGGAATCATGGAATCCTTGAAGAGTTTGGGTTGGAAAGGACCTTAAAGCTCATCTCATTACAACCCTCTGCCATGGACAGGCACACCTTCCACTGGGCCAGATTGTTCCAAGCCCCATCCTTGGWTGTTTCCAGGGGCATCCACCACCTCTCTGGGCAACCTGTGCCAGGGTTTTGCCACCCTCATTGCAKAAAATCTTCCTCCCTGTTTCCTAGAGGGCTGTTCTCCTTCTGCAAAATTTGTTCAGCAAAAACTTAGTGCTGTGGCAATCCATATAAATGAAATTATATAATTTAACTTTATTAATAGATTGACACTGTTCCAGAGGAGGGAAGATAAAGCCATGGAAGTGAGTGGAGCTTTTTCAAATAACAAAAAGTAATCACAACCTTCCCCAGTGCCACACTCTGATTTTATTTGGGAAAAAGACCCCTCCTCCCCAACTTGGATGTCTTATGGATAAGTGCTTCCACTTGCACAACATTCCCAGCTGTTCTGTCTGTGTGAAAGACAGGTGAGGGGAATTCACATCTCAAAGGGTCTTGAGAAAAACAAAGGAGTTTTATTTTTTGGCTTATTCATGCTGGTGTTGCTGGTTTGCCTCTCTGTATCCTACTAAAGAGAAAAGAGAGGGGTGGCAAATTAAATTTCWTCTCCATTAGAAATGGGGAAAGCTGAAGAGTTGCTGGCAAAGAAAAAGATCAATTTCAAGGCAAGGGTACAAAAAAAAAATAGGGACAAAAAAGGAGCACTTGGCATTTCTTGGTCAATTAGATTTTTATGAGTGGAAGAGGGAAATCAGTGTTTATCTTGCTGTTATTTGCTGGATAAACTCACCTTGTTGATCTCTCTCAGATGCTCGATCTGTGCCCATTACAGTGCAAATTAAACATAAACCTCAGTAATGTTTTCATSCTTCGAACAATTCTTGGAACAAAAATGCCATTAACTCTGAGTTAAYTATAATGAATGAGGTAATAAGGAAACAAACCACTGAACCAGAATGTCAGAGGTAGGAACTGCAGAAACACCTGGGCTGTGACAGTGTTTAAGCTGTTTATTAGCCCAGGAATTTTTGAAGGAGAACCTTCCTGCATTGATCTCCTTTTAAGAAAATTTACAGCCACAGGGATCATGCTCTGAAGTGAAGCCCCAGAAGATGCTGCCCTTCAAAACATTGTGTCATGATTCTTGTGGAATCAGCACATTCTCCCAAKCTTTTAAGGGCAATAAGAGGGGAAATATTTGGCATTGAATCACAAACWTGTGCARGTATATGAAATAGTTTATTTRCTTTAAAGGAAAATAGATGTATTAYTGAGTGTTAGAACTCTTAACTCCTGAGGTTTTTAATATGGACAAACAAACTGAATGCAAAGAGGTCAGAATTTGCCCCTTAAGGCTGAAGGTAAAGCAGTYAGAATGATGTGGGATGAAATGCCAGGCTGAATGGGGCTTGGAGCAYCCTGTTCTAGTGGAAGTGTCCCTGCCCATGGCAGGGGTGTTGGAATGAAATGATCTTTAGGGTCCCTTCCAACCCAAACTGCTCTGTGATTCTGTGATACAAGTGAGGAGTGAAGGAGGGGGAAAGCTTTGTGTCAGCCCCCTGCAGTGGGTGAGGCTGTCCTGAGACCTGCTTAAAAACTGACAGAGAACAGTTGCATCACCTCAAGTCTTTCCCAATGCTTTCCTCTGCCTTTGACACCATCCACCTGGCTACAGGGATGGGGAGATGGAGACAAAATGTTACATGAACTGTCAGTGAGTGACAAACCCAGGGTCAAAGCTGGGTCCCCACTSCAATGGTCAAGCTACATCAGGGAAGGTATAGGTTGGATATTAGGAAGAAATTTTTCACTGAAAGAATYATAAAGGACTGGAATGCTCTTRCCAGGGAGGTGTTAGAATCACCATCTCTGGYTGTGTTTAAAAAAAGACTGGYRATGGCACTTGGTGCTATYSTCTAGTTGAGGTSTTAGGGCATAGGTTGGARTTGATGATCTTAGAGGTCTCTTCCAACCTCATTATTCTGTGATTCTGTGACTTCCAAGTCCCCCTGACCCATCCTGGTGCCTGTGTTGGGAAGAGGTTTCCAAAAGCCATGAAAATTGGTGCAGCTCAGTCAGGCTTGGCTGATGGTCAGATTATATAACTGACCCATGAAGTGGAAATTCACCCCTGGGGGATTGCAACACATTCACTCCCACCTGTGATKAGGGGTCCAGTCCCTCTCCAGAAAGTTCATGGCAGTTACTCATTGACTTGTCACACTTGCACAACCCCAAGGGCCCTATAAATACCAGGTGCCTGTCCCAYCCCTTGCTCAAGCCAGCTCCAGCCATCATTGGCCTTTCAGGTGCTTTGCAGGACCTCACAACCCACAAGCAGCTGACAGCCATGAAGATCCTCTACCTGCTCTTCGCTGTCTTCCTCCTCCTCTTCCAGGCCACTTCAGGTGAGAAGCAAAACTCCTATAAAGAGCCAAAGGGTTTCTAAGCAGAAGAGTGTTCACAGGGGGGCAAAAAGCCACCATCAGCTGAAAGGCAAAAATCTGATGCCACAGGGGTGGTGCAGTGGTGGGACCAGGAGCATCTCTGCTCAGGATGCCCCTCTTGCTAAAAAAGACAGCACATGACTTGTTGAGCATTTACCTCTCATCATTTCAGGCAGAAAGCTGAGATTTTAACTCCTGCCTCTCCCCACAGGTTCTGCAGACCCTCTTTTTGCTGACACCGCCGAGTGCCGGAACGCACAGGGGAAATTCTGCCGTGTTGGGCCGTGCCCACCCACCTTCACTGCCACGGGGACATGCCACGGGGGCACGATGAACTGCTGCTCCAAGTAGGTGACAACACATCTCAGGGACCTCAGAAGGTCCCCTGTTTTATCCCCTGTTTCTCTGAAAAATCAGCAAAACCTTAGCAGGGCTTGCAGGGCAACCCTCGGTGGGAAGGTCCAGAGAGAGGAGGAACACGTGTACAATGTTGATATGTGTTTAGGAAGAAAATTCATTTGAGTGGAAGTTATGTATGGGAGAAAGAATTCAGAATTCAGAAAGAATTCAGAACTGTCAAAATGTCCAATAATTCAGTATTTTTCACTTTATTTTGAATTTTTATGGGAAAAGAAAGAAGTTTTTTCAAGAAATTATTAGGAAAATGCTTCACAGTATTTATACCCATCAGGGGAAGCTTTTTATCATCCCTCTGTTTTTATTTTAAAATTTACCTAGAAAATGTACATTTAAAGGGGGAAAAGTGTTCACAGAACTTTGCTTCTCAGCCTCTCCCCATCTCTCCTTCCTTCCACCWCTGCACAGCTCTTAGAAAGGTGAAGAGGAGTGAATTTTTCAGTGAGTGGAGACTTGGGTGTGCATTTCACTTTTAACCTTGGAAACCYCTTTCTAATAATGCCTGGAGTTTCCCTGATAGCCAGATTTTTTTTTTTATTATTATTATTTCCTTAAGGTTTTGAACATGCTTTTGGGAAATGCTCTTCAGCTTAAAATACAACATATTCTTCGTCTACTTAATTCTTAGAATAACTTTGTTCTGTTAATGGCCACAAGATGATCCTTTGCCAGCTGCAGTGACATTCACACCCCCAAATTCAGAGACAGATTAGGAGAGGTTCCTGTACCTTTGATGAAGAGGACTGGTGTGATGATAAAATTTATCCCAGCCACAATATTCAGGCAGATCRCCAGCCACTGATGTGACAGGACAGACCTTGGCTCAAAACAAAGGGAGAGCTCAGACTTGTGATGTCTGAATTTCCCAGAACTCCTTATTCTGTGATTCCATTATTTAATTGCCAGGGCTTAAAGGTTCCCAGAAACTGAAGAAATCTGATGAGCTGGTTCTAGAAAAAAGTTTTATACATTTATTCAGCAAATGGGGATCCTCAGTGGTTTCAGGAAACTCAATTCCAATAATAGGACAGGTTTGTTGCCAGGAGAATAAGATGCTAAGGAATAAGATGCTAAGYATGCATTTGGGAATTCAGAAAAGCAAATGGAACAGAAGGAACGTGGTGTTAGATGATTTTACAAAGCAYTAATGTGATCCCTCAGTTTCTGTGACCACTCTTGCTCCTTGGGAAGCAATTTCCACTGATAGTAAATGGACTGGGAGGAGCAGGTGGGAGAACTCCAACACCAAATTTCTGTCAGAACATCTGCTAGACCCGACAAAAAGAAAACTGAGCCTGGGAAATTAACAAGACCTCTTGAGTTTGGTTTCAGGTGTAATTTTCCTACAGAAATACTCTTTCTTGGAAGAATGTACCTGATACTGATGGATGTTAGTGCTCAGGACTAAAGTTCTTATATTGGCTCTTTGATTTTCAGCTGAGTAGACCAATGCAAGAGTAGAAGTTAAAACCAGCAGGGTAAAATATAAATATTTTTTTCCAGCTCAGGTTGCTTGAAAACAAATCTTTGAATTTAGACATGAAGGGCTTGGTTCAGCAGAATACATTGAGATGTTTAGTGGCATTTGAGGTGCCTTGGAGTATTTAAATTATATCAATGTATCTGGCTGAGTTAGCTCTAAGGGAAAACATTTTTTTTCAGAAAAGATAGATGTCTGGGGGCCAAGCAGATACCCCAAACCACTTCAGATGGCACTAAACTTGTATATTCAGCAACTARATCAAATCCTCAATTTTTTATTTTGGTGCAAACTGAATAAAAAAAGTCATTACAAGTGGTCATAGAACTCATTTGCCAGTGGCCACAGTTTTATACACTGGTAATCTGCAMACCAGGACACCCAACACACACAGAGATGTAGTTTTTTAAACCTGCAGGCTGAACCCACCCTGTAGGTTCATTTTGAAAGGAAATTAGAAGGTGTTGGGGCTTTTAGGGAATGAACTGAGGTGGAARTGCAGCACAATAACAAGACCCTTTGTATCCTTGCAGGATTTTGGCAGAATAAGAAGAAAAGGCTTTCCTGGATCAGAGCCTTTGGACCAGCAACACTTCCACTGCCRTGAGGAGCTGATTTTCATGGATTCCTCCTCTGTCTAAAGCCTCCTGCAAATGAGCTTTAAAAGAAGCTTCCAGAGGGCATGTCCTGTTAGCACACCGCTTCTGGAGATCCYGGTTTTTCCTCGCTGAAATCACTCCCTTTTTGCTTTTAATACTCAAGCCACTTTGGCTCCTTGGCCACCTATTCCAGCCTACCTCACAGGGGTGTTTGGAGGTTCAATCACTTCAGGTTCATGCAGCTCTTGGAGGATGTGAAGCAATATATATATTATTATTTTATTCGCACATGAAAATAAAGGTTTTCTTAAACCAAAACCCCTGATCTTTGTTGTTACTCACAGAAATTTCCTCTCCGGTTTTGACTCAAGGCTCAGAGTGATTTTTTAAAAGAATTTTAAAATTCTTTAAAAGTATTTTTTTAAAGAAGTGAGTCTGTGCAGTCTCGCATATTCCCAAAAGATTTGGGAAAGGGAATGACTACAGGAGCAACCAGTTTTGGTGATGGTAATAAAGAATGGTAATAAAATTTACGATGACAGGAATGAAAGCTGAGTGGGAATAACTTCACAGGCAACTCTTGACACAGAGGATAATTGTATGGCAACCAATAAACACCAGCAGTATTGCAATTTTTTTTAAATATATATATATAAATATATATAATATATACAATATACAATACATAATAGACAATATATAATATATAATACATCATTTATAATACACAATGCATAATATGTAATATAACATATAACATATAATAATATATAATATATACTATACACTATATACTATYTAATATATAATAATATATAATATATAAGCATTAAAAATACACACACACCCCTGAATTTATTAACACAACGATGGGGTCTGAACTATCACTCCACAGAGACGAGATTTTGGGTGATCTATAGAGTGGGTGTTAAAACATCAGACCTGTTTTCAACAACAGTCACAAAATTCAGCATTTAAAGAACACACTGTAGCAAGGACGTTTCACTGCCCACAGCCTGGACACATCCAACTTACAAAACAGACATTGCTGATTTGTTCTACGTCCCTCAGGTTCCTTCTGTGTGCTGGTTTTTGCTGGGATGGATTTAATTTACTTCCCAGTATGGAATGGTTTGGGTTTGTGCTGATAATTCAGGGATTTTTTTTGTTATGGCTGAGCAGGACTCAGTCAAGGCCTTTTCTGCTCCTCACCCCACCCACGAGAGGGCTGGAGGTGACAAGGAGTTGGGAGGGGACAGAYCCAGGACAGCTGGCCCCAGGTGACCCAAGGGATATTCCAGACCATYTGGGGTCATGCTTAGCAGTAAAACTTGCAGGAAGAACAAGGAAGGAAGGGACACTTGAAGTGATGGAGTTTTTTTTCCCAAACCACTGTTACCTGTGGTGGATTCCTGCTCTCCTGGGGATGGCTGCACACCTGCCTGCCCATGGGAAGTGGTGATTAAATTCCTTGTTCTGCTTTGCTTGCACAGGTTTTGTTTTGGCTGTTAATCTGTCTCTATCTCAACCCACAAGRTTTTCCYCTTTCACTCTTCTGATTTTCTCCCCATTCCACCAGGGCAGAAGTGAGCAAGAGCTCCCTCAAGCTCAATTTCCGTCTTGGGTTAAACCACAACGTCCTGAAGAAAATCTCTTCTATTAAATCTGGATAAATTCAGAACAGACTGAGCCTCAGATTTCCCTGCTACCCCAATGAAACACACCTCTGGTGTGTAAATCACAGAGGTTTTATTCCAAAAGGGATTGTCTCCATTTCTGTCTCTGAATGTTGGACCTAATGTCCATCAAGGTCTGGCATTTCAGCCCAGCAGCCACRTCTCAGGATCTCTAGCTGGTCAGAGTGACCCCYAGATACYTCAGAAAGTCTCTTTTCCCAGCCTGGTGGTTGAAGAAGGAGTCAGAGCTCTTCATTTCTCAGTCTCAAGGTTGTTTATTGTTTCTTATCTATAAAATTCTTTRTCCTTACCTGCCGAGGTCCACTCAGCAAGACAGTCCAAGGCACTCTGCCTGCCTCAGAGGCAGTGTTATCTTTTTATACTAAAAACTACGTATACAATATTTACAATAACTTCCCAATACCTATCACCTATGTTAGACAGTGAGCTTCTACTCTAAACCAATCTAAAAGTGCTACCATCACAGCAGAAGATGGAGGCTGAGAAGAAGTAGGAGAAAGGCTGGACATGCCCAGATCCCTCCATCTTGCCCCCTGAACCCCCATTCTAAAAACCCCAAAAAATCTATTTTTCACCCCGTGATAAATTCACTATTGTTATACTTAAACTTTTGTGGCTTGTAATTCTTCATATAAAGGTTGGTGATTGTTTTTTCCAAGGGCTAAATCAAAGGCACAGGGTCTTGGGCTCTGTGCCAAGGTCTCTGAGCCTCCCTGGGCAGGGGCTCAAATCCTCCAGGGCAGCCAGAGGAATTTCCTGGGTTCCAACAGCCACCCTCACTCCAGGCTCATTCTTCCTTTTGTGCCCAATTTCTGTGGAGCCCCCTGAGTGCCCATCTCACCTCTGCACTRCCCATGAGGTTCCTGAGTGGAACCTGGGCTTGGCCTCATGTGAGACAGCTCCCACTGCTCTCCTCTGTTGATGGCCCTACAGGGATCTGCTTCTCCCATCCCAGTTCCCTGCCCTGTTTCTCTCCTGCAGCGGTCACTGAGAGTTCTTCCCAAGGATTTCCTCATTCCATGTCTATTGAGAACTTGTCTCCTAGGACACCACTGGTGTTTCCCCATGGAGGGCTGGCAGGGCAGCAGCTCAAACCAAATTCTTTGATAGTATTCAAGCTATGGGAGAAAAGGATTGTTTTGGTTGATAATRCCCTTCCAAAGCTGATGCTGGACCTCAGAAAAACTCATCCTTGGTGACCTGAAGAACAGATCAGTTTTSAAAATGATGACTGGAACAGAGCTTTCCAAAAAATTTGCTATCAGTGAGTTATCCTCCTCCCTGCTCTGGCCCATGGCCAGGYCACAGGCTGGAGGTGGTCCCATGACTGGCCTTGGATGGGCACTTTAGTCACTAGGACTGGAGTTTCCCACTGAAAATCAGCTTTATGCATGAGCAGCCTTTATTGAGTGCTCTGTCAAGGAGAACAAACATCGTGTACCCTCTGCCCACTGCCACCTTCACTGTGGCTGCAAACACTTTTCCTTCTCTCTGTCACTTGGTCCATGCCCTTAACTTCAGGACAGGGGAACTCAACACCACTTCTTGCCTCTGCCTGTTTATTTGTTGCTGGAACAGAGGAGATTGTCACTAAATTAATTCTCCSCTTCTGATCAGGCAGATTAGCTGCTCATCAGTTGTAATCAAAAGTAGGGAAACTCCTTCAGAGCCAAAGATATTTGCCCTGGTTTCCACATAGTCTACAATACAGACCACAGGTGGTGATTTCCCAAGGTGTAAAGGCAAATTTCCCAAGCTCCCTGAAGGATCAGTAAGCCAAACAGATGAATTTGCCCTTTCTGGGTGACAAAATTATTTTCCTTCAAAAGGACAGGTCCCATACAAAATCCGCCACTCACTGCTTGGCTGCCAGGTCAAATATTATAATAATATCTCTAATAGAAACCTCYAGATCAACAGCTTCCTGTCAGTCACAGCCTCAATTATTTCTCTGTTCACTGGAGACTGTTTGGAGCATCTTTTCCTGGTCCTCAAGAAGAAGGAAGAAGTGGAACACCTTGTCCAAGCTCCCTTTCCCTGGTGCCAAGCACTCTTCAAGGGGGCTGCTCTCACCCCGGGTACATTTATATTTCCATGGAGGGAGCCTGGACCTGGGACAGGAATTACTGCCACTCTCCAGCTGGAGCTGGAGGAGGGAGTTGAGGAGGCTGGAGCCATTTCCCCTTTCCTTCCCTCTCCCTGGCATTGTTTGGTTCCAAAGAGCATTGAACCATCTGTYACATCATGGCCCAGCAGGGTTTGCTCAGCAGCCTCACTCCCCAAATTAAACATCCCTGCCCCTTGTGCTGCCTGGGACAGGCAGGAGGGGGGATTATGAAAGGAGTAGAAAAGGACTTTTCCCTTTTCCATCAAATTCTGTTATTTCTACAAGTAAGTTTCACCCTTGACGGTTTCCTTACAGCTGACTGTGTTTTAAAACATCAGAGACTGATGATTTAAAACATGACTAAGATCATGGACTCCACTTTTTTTTTTTCCTTCTTTTTGTCTTTCCAGAAGCTGAGGGTGCAGGTGGATGTGAAACCTTGGGCAGGTGCTCAGAGTGGTTTGGGTTGTGGGGTTGTGTTCATGTCCTGGATCACAAATCAGGCATCAGGGAGATGGTCAGTGTTCCCTATGACTCCCTTTAAATAAAATTTCAGGCACACAGGGACACAGAGTGATTTAATATAAATGACTGATTCCTTGAAACTTCTATATCCAGYAGGGAAATGGAGGAGAGGTGACAGCAACAGCCCATTTTACAGCTTGTGCCTCTGGCTCAGGCTCTAAATGTGTGTGTGAAAATAAACACATATATTTTCATGTGTGTGAAAATACAGGGCCTTTCCCTAAACCATCACTGCCCACCCCAGCTCTCACAGCTCCTGGCAGAGGTCTGAAGGATAATTTCCTCACCATGTTCCTCAAGGATGTGGGCTCAATGAAGTARGGGTGGGAATYCATTTTCTTTGCCATCTGTATCCTGTTGCCCCTCCTCAACCTCCTCATCCACCCACAAGAKGATTTTTGCTTGTTTCTAGCCCTGATATACTGAATTAATGGGTTAAAAAAAAAACAACTGAAGCCCTTTCATGCCCTCCACCCAACTTGCAGCAGCTGGTTCAGCAGGCACAGACCTCTCTGCCCTCTGTGAGCAGTCAGAGCTGACCCCTGCTCTTGCCCTCCCTCGTTTCAGTTTGCTGCTCTGGCTGAAGCAGTAAATAATTAATCACCCTCGTGACTTTGCTTCCCTGATGATTTGTGGTTTGTCCCGTTTGCCTGAAAAAAAATGTTCACTTGAAGTTCCCATATGTCACAGGAGTGGCATTTCTTGGTGACAGGTACAAGGGTTTAAGAGARCTTTACAGAGTTCTGGTGACATTTCCTCTGGTCCATTTTAGGTATGGTTGGACCTTCACATGCATGAAAAAAAAAGATTAGATTTTATTTTCAGATACAGAAATAAGTTACAAGGTGATAAGAGAGGTGGAGGCACCACACAGAAGTGGATTTGATGTGTTGAAGCTGTGAAATCAGAGAGATGTGAGTCTCTTCATAACCACATTCAGCAAGGTGATTGACAGCYAGGGAAAATGTCATTAAATCAAGAAAATTTGGGCAAGAATGAGTAATTTTAGACACTCCATGCAGACTAGATTTGGGAAGAAGGCTCAGACTATGATATCATTGTTTTCAGACAGATCTTAGGGGTTGCTGGATGGAATTAGGATCAGTCTCCTATGATAGCATGGCACAACTCACAGCGGTGTCCCTTCCAGTCCTTTCTGTTTAATGACTTCTGGGACATTTGGTACAAATCCATGGCTAAAGTCACAAATAAAAGGCACAGAGAGTGACTGAGCTGAGTGAACCATGCTGGAAAACTCCTGYGAGTGCCAGTTTCATAGCCAGAACCAGGAATATCCATGACCCTTTCAGCCCTACTCTGTCTCCTTCTGTTGCAGCCCTACAACTCCAACCCAAGCAAGGATTAAATCTCTGATCCTTTCCTGCATTCATSTCCATRATCACAGAATGGTTTGGGRTGGAAAGGACCTTAAAYATCATCCCATTCCAAGCCCCTGCCTGGGTAGGAATATTTTCCACTATCCTAGGTTGCTCCYAGCCCTGTCTAACCTGTCTTTGAACGCTTCCAGGGATGGGGCAGCCACAYCTTTTCAGAYCAACTTGTTCCATTGTCTCACCACCCTCACAGTGAAGGAGTTTTCCCAAATATCTCACCTAKARCTGCTCTTTCAGCTTGAAGCCATTGCCCCTTYCCCTGCCACACCAGGCTCTTGCCTCCAAGYAGGACTTTTCTCCTTTGCTCACCCTGCCTGGTGGCTGAGGGGGAGGACAAGCTGGCACAAGACCATGGCCAAGAGCCACAGGGCACCATCAGTTCTGCATGGTTTAGAGCCCTGCAGATCCCAGGAACCCACCTCCCTCCTGCTCCAATCCCCTGGCCTCCCTGGGCACAGCCCACCAGCTGGCACGGGTCAGCCAGCAAGACGTGGTCATGGCTCAGGTCGGGCATCTCCTAACGTGAGAGGTTGCAACACCTCCCTACCTCACCAATCTCCATGGGAACAGGGCATTGAACTCTCTGTTCTCCAGGCAGCCACTCCTCCACCCCCTTGTTCTGTCCCAGAGCCTTTATATGCAGAGGCACGGCCTGTGCTCGGTCTCGGACAGCTTCTGTTCACACTGGTGTTGTCTCCATCCCTGCCAAAGCTGCCTTGCTGCCAGCTGCCAGTCATGAGAATCCTCTTCTTCCTCGTCGCTGTTCTCTTCTTCCTCTTCCAGGCTGCTCCAGGTAAGGCTGAAAAGAAATGAGATGGAGGCTCAAAGGGTGAAGATGCAGAGAAGTTCATTAGATCCCAGTGCTGAGGGTCAGATTACCTCTCTTCTCCAGGAATCCATGTCTTTCCTGTTAGAATTCCCCTTCCCTGGTCACTGTCCTAATTTTCAAGCTATCAATTCAAGGTTCTTGATAGTCATACTGATGGTTTCTTTCTAGCATGTGATGACAAAAAAAGAAAAAAAGGATGGATCTGTATTGACCGTGGTGCCAGAAAAGGTTTTGGAGCAGCTTGAATGCCTTCATGTGGCATGTACAGAACACCCAGGGCACAGCCAGGGTTAGTCCATGAAAAGCTGATCCTGCTTGACCAACTTGATCTCCTCTATGACAAGGTGTCCCATTTGGGGATTTAGGTATCTAGGTGGATTTTGTTAAATCCTTGATGCCATTTCCCACAGAGTTTTCCTGGAGAAACTGGCTGCTCATGGCTTGGATGGGTGCACTGTTCACTGGGTTAAAAACTATCAGGATGGCCAGGCCCAGAGAGGTGTGGGGAATGGAGTTAAATCCAACTGAGGCTGACACCAGTGGTGCTCCCSAGGGCTCAGTACTGGGGCTGCTCCTGTTTGGTATCTTAATGAATGATCCAGATGAGGGCACTGAGGGAAACCTCAGCAAATTTGCTGATTACACCACGTTAGATGGGAGTGTTGATCTGCTGGAGGGCAGGAAGGCTCTGCAGGGGGATCTGGACAGGCTGGATCCATGGGATGAGGCAAATTGMGTGAGGATCAAGAAGGCCAAGTGCTGTTCACATCAACCCCTGCAGCTTCAGGCTGGGGCAGAGTGGCTCAAAAACTGGAAAAGGCCCTGGGGGTGCTGTGGCAGCAGCTGGACATGAGCCAGGTGTGCCCAGGTGGGCAAGAGGCCAAAGGCACCTGGGCTGTGCCAGCTCTGGGGTGGCAGCAGGAGCAGGGCAGTGCTGTCCCCTGTGCTGGCACTGCTGGGGCACCTCCAGTGCTGGGAAAACTTCTGGGACCCTCATGGCAAGAGAGACATTGAGGGGCTGGAGAGTGTCCAAGGAAGGGAACAGAGCTGGGGAAGGGGCTGGAGCACCAGGAGGGGCTGAGAGAGCTGGGAAAGGGGCTCAGCCTGGAGAAAAGGAGGCTCAGGGGGAACCTTCTGGCTCTGCACAACTCCCTGACAGGAGGGGACAGCCAGGAGGAGTCGGGCTCTGCTCCCAGGGAACATGGACAGGACAACAGAAAATGATGTCAAGTGGTACCTGAGGAGGTTTAGATTGGATATTAGGAAACATTTCTTCATCAGAAGTGTTCTCCAGCCCTGGCACAGCTGTCCAGGGCAGTGGTGGAGTCCCCATCCCTGGATGGATTTAAAAGCTGTGTGGATGTGGCATTTGGGGACATGGGTCAGTGGTGGCCCTGGCAGTGCTGGGGATGGGTGGACTCTCTGGTCCTGTCTCTTATACACATCTAGATGTGTATAAGAGACAGATGCAAGGATCCTTCTCCAACCTGAACAATTCCCTGAGGATTTTATTGAGGCAATTGTTAGAATTAATACTAAAGATTGTTAGAATTGTTAGAATTAATACCCTGTGACCCCTGAGATGGCTGCAGGACTGGCACAATTCCAGTAGAATCTCTGGGGAAAGGGCCACCAGTTATTTTCTATCTCTTCATAAAGATTATATAAAGCACTATAATAGTGTTTTATATAATATATCTATTATATATTATATAAATATATTTAACAATATAATTATTGTATTAATAATTATATATAATATAATAGAAAAATATAAAAATATGTAAATATATAAAATATATTAAAATGAATATAATATATAAAAATATATAAATATACAATATATAAATATATAAAATATATAAATTTATTTAACAATATAATTATTATATTAATAATTATATATAAAATATAAAATAGAATATATATTATAGTAATATATTATATAAAACACTATAATCTTAATAAGATTATATAAAACACTACAGGGCTTTTTAATTTAAGAGATAAAGGAAACCAAAGTAAAATCAGCTGAGTGACATCAAAAACATGTAAACCTTGAACAATATGTGATTAAGAGAAAGGACTCAAGAACCACWGGGACAAAGTGGTTGAAATGTTAGAGACCTGATTTACAATAAAGCTGTGATGCCTCCCAAATTAGGGATGGAGTCCAATTTGATGACAAAACCTTACCACAGTGCCAGGTAAATCTCATYCCTCGAGTCCCCAGCCCTCTGCCAGGAGAAACAAACATGAATTTTCCCTATTTTTTTGCAGCTTACAGCCAGGAAACCGCTGACACCCTGGCCTGCAGGCAGAGCCGGGGCTCCTGCTCCTTCGTGCCCTGCAACGCTCCCCTGGTTGACATCGGGACCTGCCGCGGTGGGAAGCTAAGATGCTGCAAATGGTAAGAGGAATTCCTCTGGGCAAGGGCTGCTGCACCAAAAGCAAGCAGAATCACTGGGTTTTCCCCCTTTTCAGCATCAGAGCCCCTTCTCCAGCCCCCTACAATATCCAAAAAGTACCTGCTAATTGCTGGGGTTGRTGTGTGGTGAAAACAAAACAGTTTTTGTGGTGTTGGAATATTCCAGAGAAAAAAGAGAGACTGTTTGCAAAAGTGACAGGACAAGGGGCAATGGCTTCAATCTGACAGAGAACAGATCTGGATTGGATGTTAGGAAGAAATTTGTCCCTGTGAGGGTGGAGAAGGCCTGGCACAGGGTGCCCAGAGAAGCTGTGGCTGCCCTATCCRTGGAAGTGCCCAAGGCCAGGTTGGARYGGGCTTGGAGCAACCTGGGATGGTGGAAGGTGTCCCTGGTATTCTGGGGCATCAGCAGCCACAAGTGAGCAGCTGTGGTGTGTGCTGAGAGGTGAGAGCCCCATTCTGTATTTTATCTGGGTTGTCTTATGGCCAGAAACACAGGTCCAGCTCAGTCTCCAGCTGTCTTTACCCTCATGTGGTTCCTGAAGTCTCCAGCAGTCTGAGGCGTTGAGATGTAATTTATTTGTTTGGTGGATGAYCTAAGCACCTGAATTTTCTCTGCAGGACCCCCAGCTCCTAAATCTGACACCTCACTGACCACTCAGACAAGAGCTCTGGACATCTGAGACATCTCCCATCTCTTGACATCGATGGATCCTGTCCTCAGTGCCCTGGGGAGCCTTTCCCATGGGGGTGGAGGCCCTCAGGAGCACAAGAACATCTGAGGAGGAGTTCTTGTCCAATAAAGATATTTGCAGTTTCAATTCTAATAAAAGCAAGTTCTTGTGAAACCATGTTGCTGATACCTGCTCATYTATGTCAGGGTGGATTTTGTTGGCTTTGRTGTCTATAAAAATCTGACTGTAAATGAATTTTATTTAACTACAGTAWGTCCATGTGTCATCAAGTCCTGTTAAATCACCCTGTGTTGCAATGARTTATGTGGCAACATTTATATTAATAATTGGAAAAGCATTAGAGCCCATTCCAGCTGCCATTCCAGCCCAGAGCTGGGATTCAGGAGACAGGCTCGGTCCTCTGCTCCTCTCCAGGGCTGCATCTGCCAGCCCAACCTGAAATATTTGGAATACAGAGAAACCCTAGGGTGGCAGAAGGACTTGAAGCTGCTCGACCACATTAACAAGATTCTGCTCCTGCTGTCTCTATTTAGTGTAAACCAGCATCATGTCCATGGAATTTAATTTCTCTGCATCCCAAACTGGTCAGGATGTTTTTCCCTGCACTGCTCTCTCTGGAGGCAGTGGGCTGTGTGTCCATCAGCCTGGATTCTCATCACCAAGACTGATCCCCTCCTTCCCTTCCCCATCCCTAACACCCCAGTGCAGAGGCCACAAGGATTGGGACAGGGGGTGACTCAAGGTGTCCTTGCTCTCCATGCCAGGTGCTCCTGGATGGATTCAGGACTTCCATGGGTGCTCAGCCTGATCAGTTTGTGCCAGCTCTGCACTGGCCTCATCACAGTGGGTTTGGACAGTCACAGAATCACAGAATGGTTTGGGTGGGAAAGGACTTTAAAGATATCCAGTTCCACCCCAGCAACGGGCGGGGACACCTTCCACTGTCCCAGGTTGTTCCAAGTCCTGCCCAACCTGGCCTTGAAGCTATTCTTGGTCAAATTAATAATGATTAAACAAGGACATATTCCTGTCACGTGGGTTTGTTTTCCTCCCCTTTTCTTGGATAAGTTTACCACAAGGCACGTCTCACACTGATTCCAGGTGAGACCCTCCAACAAAAGCTCACAGCAAGAGAGTTCCTCACAGGAATAAGGAGATTGCTCCTTACAGGGATAAGGACCAAACACAGATCTTCCAGGGCAAGTTTATTACAATTTATTTCATAGTCATGTGTTTATATTTCATAGTCATGTGTAGACTATGAAATATAAACACCTTAGCTGAGCATTCTGGCATTAGTCACATTATTGTTGACTCCAAAAGGAAAATATAATAATAATAATAATAATAATCATAGCAATAATAAAATAGCTGTTCTGGGGGCCAAAGGAAGAACTTTGCATCCTCTCACGGGCACAGACTCCTGCATGCTGGTGACCTCTTTGGGACAGATATTGGTTGACACAATAAAATTTCAGCAACAAAACATTTTAAAAATGAAAAATATTGGTTTTTTTCAAGAATTGCTTTGGAGTTTCTTTGGGTCATTAAGGCTGCTTGTGGAGGGGTTTGTTCTTTTTCTGTTGTTCACATTGTGGTGTMTGCCTGCATGTGTCAAATGAATATTTTCTGCTCAGAATTCCAGCTTTTCCAGTGAGATGATACATCCCTTAAGTTGCCAGAAGCTCTGGTTAGCCCATCTGAGATGTCAGTGGTCACTAATCATACTGAAAAAAAAAAAAAGGGAAGAAACTTTCAGATTTTTTGCTTATAACCAGGAAAGAAATTAAATGCACAGAAGAGATTGAATGAGCAGCAYGGGCTGATATTCCTGAATCCAACTCTTCAGGATAATCACAGACCTGCTGCTGCTGAATTTTAATCATAAATTGCTTTTRTGCCTTAATCAATAATGAATTAACCACACTCTGCCTGAAGCTTCCTACTCCTCTTGGAATTTGTGGTATGGAAAAGAGTTTCTGCTGCACAAGTTTTGTTTTTAACATCTCTTTCTACTAATATTGCACAGAGTTTAAGAGCCTRCAAAAAGAAAAGAGTCTGCAGCATTTTACAAAGAATAAAAGAAAGAGAAAATGAAATGTTAGAATCAGTGGAGMCAGAGTGTAAATATMCAGGGATATTTGCTGCTGCAGTTTCACACTGGAATAAAGATATGGGGTYAACTTTAGGATTCCAGTAAGGAATTTGATGGGAAAAAGAACAGATTAATCACAGAATTAAAGAATGATTTTGATTTGAAGGGACCTAAAATACKATCCYGTTCCAACTCCTTGCCATGGGCAGGGACACCTTTCACTAGACCAGACATTTRGATTTTGTCTAGAAGATGAAGTTTATCAAACCACAGGAAAAAAATCTGTGAGAACAACATGACTTTCAGGCTGTTATTCTGACTGTGGGACCAGGCAGCCTTTGCAAGGTGGAACATGCAGGTTTCCTATGAATCTGACCCAAAAATCCCAGGTTTCAGGACAGCATGCACATTGAAAGATGTGTCCTTTGAAGCCAGTACTACTCATCATGAGCAGCTTGAACCAGCCAATGGGAACAGCAGCAAAAAGAGCTCATTTCTGGTTAATTAATTCTCTCTGTCAAAGAGGTTTCCCTGTGATCTTCCCCACGAGGCACTTGAGCTGCACCATTAATGCTACAGAGGGAAGCAGTGAGGAAATCCTCAGGAAATCTGAGTTTGCAGAGTCTCTGCTCTTTGCCAGCTTGTGCTGGAGGAATTTTCCATCTAAAGGGCAGAGTAGATGTCCAAAAATGAGTAATAAATGAGCAATAAACCCCAAGAAATCCCTGGAAATGTTCAAGGCCAGYTTGGACGGGGCTTGGAMCAACCGGGCCTTGTTGAAGGTGTCCATGACAATGGGGGTGGAACAGATGGCCTTGAAAGGCCCTGTCCCACCCAAGCCCTTCTGTGGGTGTGTGATCCATCACATCCTGGACTCACCACGGTCCTACAGCAGGGAATTCCCTGCTGGCAGWGTCCAAAGGGTCTCGTGTGGGGCGGGGGGCAGTGGTGGCTGGAACAGACGCCCCCGGCCTGTCTGCACTGCACCTCGGTGTTGGGGGCACGCAGGAAACCTGGGCACAATGGAAAATAAAACAATGCAGAGTTGTGATTTCCTTCCCAAAGAAGATCTAGAAAAATCCAGGTTATAGCATGGCTGCAGTCTTGAAGTTCACCTGCAGGCTGGCCACTTCCACACCGTTAAATTCCCTTATTTTCCAAACCGGGAGGGTTCAATGCATCCAATGGACCCATTTGGTGTCTGGTCACTGCTAAAAATGTGCCCAACACCTTGGCAGCACTTTAGGCAAAAGGGACTAAACCCCTTTATATTTCATTTCTATTTCTATTTCTATTTCTATTTCTATTTCTATTTCTATTTCTATTTCTATTTCTATTTCTATTTCTATTTCTATTTCTATTTCTTTTTTCTATTTCTATTTTTCTATTTCTATTTTTTCTATTTCTATTTCTATTTCTTCTATTTCCTCTTATTCCTATTCCTCTTATTTCTGTTTTTTTATTTATATTCCTATTTTTTTTTTCCATTCTCACAATTTTCCCTCTGCATTTCCTTAGAGTTTATTTAACTTCTACCTTAGAGTTTATTTAACTCTTACCTGAAGTGCCCTGGAGCATTAAAAGGAGAACAGCAAAGAAAAAGGAAAAGATCTTCATGTCCAAATGCAGTGCCACCAAATACAACAGATGCTAAGAAAAAAAAAACAAAAAAAAAAGTCATGCATTTAACCTGCATTTGTCATCACCTGCCACAAACACTATTAATGACAAATTAGCTTCAATTTTCAAATKAAATTGGCATTTATGTAATAAATGTTCTAGAATGAATCTATAGAAATAACATTTWTTAAGGAAAAATAAATTTGAAAGCATCCTGTATAAGATTGATAAAATGTATTTATGACTATAAATATTTTTATTAATTTTTTTTTTTTTGTTTGAGCAACTCTGCTGAGTCTGGCTGGGATGTAGTTAACTTTAATCATGGCAGCCCATGCAGTGCAGTGCTTCATGTTCAAAGCAAGTTACTTCATGACTAAAAAATCTATTTATTTAATTAATAACTTAAGCCTTTCCTATTTATTTGAATATAAACACTCAAAAGCTTTAATTACTCAAATAATGGTAATTTTTTATCTTACAAGCCTTGAAATATCTTTACAGAAAATCTAAGCAGCCATCTATGCACCCTGGAGGCCCTGGATTGTCTCTCCACCATKATTTCTCACTGYAGATTCCAGCTACCTTTGYAAAATAATACCAACTAATTTAATAATTAAGAATCACCATCACTGAGTATAACGATCAGCCAAATGCATTACTGAAATACCAAGCACTGACCATTTCAGATTTMCATGGGGATTTAATTAAGCTGCAATATTCTACATCTTGGATGATTAAGTTCTTTTTAGAGGATCAACAAATTTTATRAAAAATTAGGTGGTTTTCTCCTCTTTGGTTGGAATTGGCAAGAAAACTGCAGCTTTAGCTCACCCAAGGGGACCTGAGGAGAGAGGGGCCAGTGGGTCTTACCTGGTTCCACTCCAGGGGATCTTCACAGAGTGATGTCTCACCCCAGAACAGCTGTTTTTATACATTCTGTGGGTGACAGAGCTGCCACAGACCAGCTGGCCAAGGACATGGACTTGCACAGCAATTCCCAGCAGCTGAAATGTCACTTCCCAGCAGCTGGTGGGGGACAGRGACCTCTTGTGAACTCCCTCCCCTTTCCCTGGAACATGAGTTGGCCCTTGCCAAAAACGCCTCACACCGCCCCAGTGTGTGCCCAGCACATCAATCCCTCGTGGGCAGTGGGAAACTGTCAGACAATCTCCTTTTCTGACCCAGAGATGGGGCAACTGAGAGGCTTTTAAAAAACTTTTATTCCATTTTCAGTCTCATGTGAAGGATGAGACAATACAGATGTTGGAATTCACGCCATCACAATCAGAAGCCAACTATTTCCTAATTACAAGACACTCTAAGTGTTTCTTGGCCTATCAGCTTTTTGCCACACCATGCTTTAGATGCTTTAAAGCCAATCATCTATAACTACCCCTTGTGGGTCCTACTACAATGCATCTTTCATAGTTCTATTTCTCCAAAGTATCTAGTCTTATTTGCAAGGCCATCTTTTGAAATCTTTTTCTAGCTTCATTTCTCTCTCAACAATATCCGTCCTATTCCATGGCATTTCTAAGTCATCATTTCGTATCTCAAAGTTTGCATATTGTGTAGGCCTTCTGTCAGGCCCTGAGAACTCTCTACAGATCCATTTCCCACAGAAAACAATGACCTGGGACACACAGGCTGGGATCCAGGGGGGACCTCACCCTGCAGGGCTGTGTCTAGAGCCTGCAGCTGCATCCACAGCATCAGAACAGCTGAATTTGGGAAGCTCAGATTTTGCAATGACTCCTGTGTGAAATACAGGTGAGAGCCCTCGGTGTTCATACAATCCCAGACTGGTTTGGGTTGGAAGGGACCTTAAAACTCATCCAGTTCCAACCCCCTGCCATGGGCAGGGACACCTTCCACTACCCCAGGTTGCTCCAAGACCTGTCCAGCCTGGCCTTGGACACTTCCAGGGATCCAGGGGCAGCCACAGCTTCTCTGGGTACCCTGTGCCAGGGCCTGCCCACCCTCACACGGAAGGATTCCAATATCTCATCTGACCCTGTCCTCTGGCTGTGTGCAGCCATTCCCTGTGTCCTGTCCCTCCATCCCTTGTCCCCAGTCCCTCTCCAGCTCTCCTGGAGCCCCTTTAGGCCCTGGAAGGGGCTCTGAGGTCTCTCTGGAGCCTTCTCCAGGTGAGCACCCCCAGCTCTCCCAGCCTGGCTCCAGAGCAGAGGGGCTCCAGCCCTTGGAGCATTTGCTTGGTCTCCTCTGGACTCTCTCCAGGAGCTCCATGTCCTTATGTTGGGGACCCCAGGTAGGACATCACAAGAGCAAATTCCCCTTCTTCTAAAAAGATTATTATCCTTTTAGCCTTCTGTAAGTATCCTTTCTGCATTCTTTAGTATAGTATTTAGTTTAGTTTAGTATAGTTTAGTTTAGTATTCTTTAATATAATATAGTATCATAATAAATTAGCCTTCTAAGAACACGGAGTCAGATTCATCATTCCCTCCTTCATCTGGGCACCCCGCAAATACAATATAAGCACCCACCTCCACACAGCCTTTCTGATTTCAGGTGGCCAAGGGAAACAACTCCCACAAAAATATTTTGGTCAAAGATGTGACCTCAGAGGATCTGGACTACAGAAACTGGGGCAGCACTGGTTTAACCTGGACCCCAAAGGAATCTGTGAGCCTAGATGTTGTGTTTTCATTGTCATACCACCAAGAAACCAGGAAAAAACCCAACATTCCTGTCCTCCAAAGAGCATTCACCTACTTGGGTCTCTCCCAGAAGATGGCAATGAAGAGCTAATGCTGAAATTCCCCTCCAGCAACCTTCTTCAGTGAAGAGTACAGAAATTATTCTGACAGTGGGGGTTTATGGATTTTTTTTTCTCCTTAATTATACTGATGTCTTTTGATTCCCAGCGCTGATATGTGAGGGAATGATGTTTTCTGACAGGTCAGACTCAAAGCCCTCCCTGCTCTGCAGACTGCTGTGGAGTCCTGTGATAGACAAGAAACCACTCACTGCTCTCCAAATCAAATTGACAGGACTRYAGGAAATGGAATGAAGCTGAGTTGGGGYAGGTTTAYGTTGGATATCAGGAAAAGTTCTTCACCCAGAGGGTGGCTGGGCACTGAACAGACTCTCCAGAAAAAAAACAGATATTTAAAATCCCATTCCTGTATAATTTAATTGGAAGAATGTGTATATTTGTTTTACAACGTGGAAGAGCATTTGTTTCTGTTATTTGGATTTTGATTTTGTTTTTTAAACAACTCAAAACTTTTGTTTTTTTWAAATAACTCAAGTGATGAAATGTAAAGAAGCAGAAATAGACACTGTGAATATTAAATGTATAAATGAGTTTTTAGAGGTGCAGAGCTCTGAACTGAGATTTTGGGGTAACCTCCTGAAAAGGAGATTAAWATAGGATAAAATTATTCTTTCTTTCTGCTTTTTCCCTTTGTGCATGTGCCATCTGCCCAAAGTGGAACAAAACAGATCCAAGATCAAATATRGGGGTTTGGATAAGATCTTAACTAATTAATTTTATTTGTTCTTATGATTGATGGAAAGCTTCCTTTAAATATCTTAAATACTYTCATTCAACCCTTAATTCCAACATACTGTTATTTACCCTAGGCATTGTTTTGGCCACTCATGATTACAAAAGTGATACATTTCACRTGTTTCTTGGCAGTTAAACATATGCAATTAAAGAATGAATATTGCAAATAAATTAATATTGCATCCTGAAACCATTTTGATGGCTAAATGTCTTATTCAGTTCCCTTTTCCTCAGGTAGTGCAAAGGACATTGTGTGGAGCCCCCAAAATTATGTTCTCCAAGCTTAAACATATATTTGTATGCCTGTGCATATAATCTATAAATATTCCAACAGAAACAGAGGCTGAATTTACACAACTGCTTTATATTTTATCTTTGCTGAATAACATGCAAATATAGAAGAATAATCTGGATATTCTAGCCCATTATTTACTCAGGAATAGTCAGGATATTAATTTCACTAATTGTTTATTTAAACATAGACAAATTTTGTAATATTTCTTACTCTCCTGTTTCTCTACAGCCCTCCTAGCAAATCCACACTAACCTAGATATATTTATATAAAAATATTGTTAAAATGAGTATGTGGAAAGACTCCTCTAAATTCCAGCTGATTTTTTATCGCCCAGCACACCACAGACTCTGTTCCCAGTGAACATCCAGGTCTCAGTTCCTTTGCCCACACTTAGACCAGTGCTGTCTGAGATATCCCTGTGTCCCATCCCTRCCCCCTGGCTTGCTCTCCTCTCTCCTGACCCTTTTCCATGAATCCCAGGAGGAGATCTCAGCCAGCCCAGAGCACCCTAAATCACTCTAGGAGCTGGTGTGAAGGCCACCGGGTCACACCCTGTGTGTCCACGTCACCTCAGCTTACCTGTGATAATGGGATATCCCCAGACACTTGAAGCAATGAGGATCCTTCACCTTCTCTCTGCCATCCTCTTCCTCCAGCGTCRTCTGTGCAAATGACAGGAAGGATGACAGACCTTTGGTATGATTGCCCAACGTTTGTCCTCACAGCACCTCCACACCTGGCAAACGAAACCCACGTGGGAACAGCCCRGCTGTCCATCCACTGACCTTGGACAGCCCTGTGGAAAGCTGCCCAGACTTGGCCAAACCCTGCCTGGAAATCCCATCTGCTGTTGGGGATTTTGAGCAGTGATGTGGAGTGAGCTGCCCCTGCTCCCTTTGGGAATTGCACCTCTCCCACAGCAAAGACCCCCCAGCTCAGGGAAGGCACAAGCAAACAGGGTTTGCCAGCTGCTTCCAAAGCCCTGGAAATATGAGGATAAAAGTGCTGCTGGGGTCCAGAGAGCAGGAATTGAGCTTTACCTCTCTAAAGCCTCAGTAATATTTATCRGTGCTTCCCTGACTGAATTGTAAAYCTGTGATTTARCCCATGTGGAGRTGGRCCATCTGGGAACAAACCCTAGATTTTGCTAACCTGAAGGTGAACCTCTGAGCTGCCTTTTCATTCAGGACACTCAAGCAGCTGTAAAACAGATATACCTTGATATTCCCAGCACAGAGATTTCTTAAAATCCACATAGATTTCCACAGCCCACTCTTGTCCTCTTCCTTATGTAATTTTGAGATCCCTCCTAGGCGTCAAGGTTTCTGGTTGTCCTGGCTCCTTGGTCCKGAAGATCTGTAAAGCACCACAGCAGTCACCAGGGGAAGCTGGTGACATTACCAATGATTATTTTCCGAGGAAGGATGGGAAATTTTTCCATGTGAGGGCTGTGAGGCCCTGGCACAMGTTGCCCAGAGAAGCTGTGMCTGCCCCATCCCTGAGSATGTTCAAGGCTGGGATGGACAGGGCTTGGAGGAACCRGGGATAGTGGAAGGTGTCCCTGCCCATGGCAGGGGGTYGAACTGGATGATCTTTAAGGTCCCTTCCAGCCCAAACRATTCTGAGATTCTACAGCTGAGGAGCCCTCAGGATCAGGAGCACTCAGTGCATGTCCCAGGTGRTTTACATCACCCTGTGGTCTAACGTGCCTTACACAAACTGGGARGTGTTGCACAAAGATCAGGSACTCTGTGGTGAAAGCAGTTTCAAYCTGGACCTTCCTTTCTCATTGGAAYAAACAAAATACAGGCTGGAAAAGGCTTTTTTTCATTGGCCAATGACTGCATTGGCTCATCCTCAACTCTTTATAGGCTTGRTTGGGTCTTGGTGTATCTACAGGAGAACAGAAGCGGCAGAGATCCTCCACCTTCTCAGGTAACTCTGCCTGGTTCTGGAGAGCCACCCTCACCTCTCCATCTTTATTAACCTTTCCTTTCATCAGTCTCAGGTTTCTGCTTTCATTAACCCCTTCCCTCTCTTTACTCCAGCAAGTGCCTCCTGTGTATACACATTCCATAGAACCATGCATTGGCTGCTTGCAGGGCTTCCAGGAGGGCACTGGGTTTGCTGCTCTCCAAGAGGAACAGAGCCTGGGAACCTTTCCTTGAGACATCAGAGACAGAAATGTCTGTTTTACTCCAGAAACAGACACCCAGCCAGCACAGCAGCTGAGCTTTGCATTTTGAGCCACGTCTTGCCTGAATGCAGTAACATTTTGAATGATTTGCTGCCTTAATTAATATTGAAAAAATAGAGATGTCTTTTTTTAGACTTTCCTGAGGATTAAGACTAGCTCATTCTCTGAATCCTTTTGTACTTCCAACGGGATAATTTGTGGGCCTATGCTGGTACAAGAGTAACTTGCCTGGTGCTGAAGAGATCTGGGATATCTTTTTTTCACTGCAGTAAAACCAAAATTAAAAGGAAAAAAAAAAGGAAAYCCAGCACCAAAACAGCATAGAATCCCAGAATAACTTAGGTTCTGTGCTAATCCAGGAGTTTCTAGTCTGAATCTGTGCTTAAAGTGGTACTAATTAGGTCAGGTTTTTTAGAGATGCATTCCTTGAAATTGCTAATACCTCCAAGGATGAGTTTTCCCTCTGATCTTTGTCCAAATCCACTGGATAAAGATTTTGGCTTTGGTGTCTCTGGGCACATTTTTTAATCATCATCTCCTGGTCAGGAGGGAATCCTCTGTCCAGTGTTGTTCACCCTTGTCCTCTCTGCTCAGTGCAGGTAAAGAATCCACATCCAGCTGTGGCCATGAGGATCCTTCACGTGCTCCTGGCTGTTCTCCTCCTGATGCTCCAAGGGGCTGCAGGTAAGGAGTGAGGGGAGTAAAGAAGAAGACTGTATTTTCTTTTGATCACTTTCATGGTAAATGTCAGTTCTCTTTGTGCTGTGCAGGACAAGTGTTTCCTAGGCTAGACAATTCTTGTTGGATCCAAAATGGACGCTGCTTCCCAGGGATTTGTCGTCGCCCTTATTACTGGATTGGAACATGCAGCAATGGAAARTCTTGCTGCAGAAAGTGAGTAGAAATGCAGGGATCTCTATGGGAAGGGCTCATATCCTCACTATTTTTTTTTCTCCAGAGCAACATGGCACAGCTCCTGCCACCTCTCTCGCTTCTCTGGTGCCAAACCTGCTGGCATGAAGGGGGAATTCACATCCCACGGCAGCCTCAGCTCTGATGTCATGAGATGAGGAGAACATCTCTGCAGAAAACCTACAGGTGGGTAGAGAGATTCTCTCTTCTTCATGCAGGGGGTGGAGTAGCTGAAGAGTCCCTGGATTRGCCTTGGAAATCCTTCCTGCTTGTACTGAATGGCTCCTGGGAATCATCCTGATCCCATCGCTCCTGGTGGCACCAGTTCCTGCTGCAATGAAAAGCTGTCACAATCCTCCCTTGCAGTGAAGCAAACACCACAAACATGAAGCAGGCAACACTGTYGAAACCATTTCTTTCCTCTCCTTTAATAAAATCAGTTATGGTGGCATTCATGTGGTTGGACCTCTGGTGATTCTTTGTAGGGAAAGAGGGAAGCYTTTTCCCTGTGAGGGTGGTGAGGTCCTGGCACWGGTTTCTCAGAWAAGCTGTGGCTGTTCCATCCCTGAAAGTGTCCAAGGCCAGGCTGGACAGGGCTTGYAGCAACCTGGGATAGTGGAAGGTATCCTTGCTCTTGGGTTGASATGATTTTTAAAGTCCCTTCCGACCCAAACCACTCTGCAATTAAACAAATAAGGAGCCCTCAGTACCAAAAGGAGCAGTCATTGCTGTTGCAAAGTGGACCRTCCCCTCTCATTGCAAGAAACAAAATACAGGCTGGAATGTGTGCTTCTGTCTCTTTTCCTTGTCCTCATGGCCTAGCAGTAGATAAAGCAGTAGATGAAGCCAAGAAACCTCCACATGTTTCCTTCAGAGGGCCTGGAGGCATCTGGGAAATTTTCCGAGTGGGCCTTATGCAAAGGAAAACTGGGAACATTTTGAATCATATCAGCAACACAAAACAGGGGGAAAAAGTCTAAAAAAAGGGAAAGAGTAAAAAAATATATTCCCAAGAGTTATGGGTGTTRAGCATAGGGATTTGGTTGATACCTCTTCAAAAGCAGTTGCTGAACAGTCACAACAGTGCCCAGTGAAATATGTTACCAAACTCAGATGGRTTGGACTCCTAATGACTTTCTGGGTGGGTTTGGAGAGGTGACAATATATTTAGAAAAGCCCTCTGAAGAGCAAATTCTGGCTCTGTGAGASACACAGATGCCACTTTTGTTGTTCTGCAGAATTAGTGCTCGTGGCTCTTATGGCAAAATACCTCCTCCTGCAATGTTTTTGGGTTCCTTCTATCCTGCTGTTACTTCTATGTTTTATTTCTAACAATCTTATTGCAAATGTCTATTAAAAGRCTGTAGAACAGTCTCTCTCCACTATCCATAAGGGAAGAGCAGTGAAAATAGTTGGTACTTGGATATTTCCTTTTAGGATATCTGAAATTTGGTGAGATTACTCCTACCAGTTTTCTCTAGAAAATTTGATTTGGTTTACAAAGGTTCTTTGAATTTGAGAAACTTTGGGGTACCTGGRTTGTGCCAAGGAGCTTTGATCACGCACATCACTGCCAGTCACATTGTGGTTCTCAAAAAAGAAAGGGGACTCTGCCCTTGTACCCCAATACCTTTAATTAGCTGTCAGGTCAAAAGATGGAGCCAGAATTGRTCATGCAGATGTTAATCTCATAATTTACTCAAGATAACTGCATAATCAATAAAATATTGAGRTTTATTAAATGTATTTTGTGTACATTTTGAAGCACTTTAATTAAAGGTAACACTAGTGAAAGATGTCCCTAATATTTCTTTTTTTTATTTCCAAGAGAAAACTACTAGGAGCAGAGTTTGAGGTTCTCCTTTTTGCTCCTAATTGCCTCATCTTCTGTGCTAGATACAAACTCCTAAGGTGGAGATAAGYTCCTCCTTCTTCTCTGGAAGGTGATCTTGATAAAATCACTCAAATATTGTGATTTTAAAAAGGTGAAAGACATTTCTGCTCCAGACACTTTGCAGCCTCCTTTGAGGACAATTCCCTTCAGAGTATATCCCACCTCAGCACTGYATTATTGCACAAAATGCTGACCCTACCATAATAATTGAAAGTGTTTGATTGTCTCTTGCTCAGAAGAGCAGGACCTGCAGATGAGGATGGAAAGATTGTCCACCCTAAGAGCCACAACACAAAAATCTTTCTGAGTTCTGCCAAAGGTGCTCCACCCCTCCTCTGCTTCTCCCTTCCCCTTGTCCAGGCTGAGGTTTTCTGATGGCCTGGATGGGACTGTGACCATSTGAAATTTGTATTAAACAGGGCCAAGAATTATCAGGGTTAAAGCCAAGCCCTTGAGAATACTTGAACATAAAATCTTACAGACAATAAAAATTAACGATGCACCTTTGTTTCCTTGAGGAATTGTGTTGGGTAAGAGTAACAGTTGGCAAGTTAACCACCAACACTTGGCAAGAGGTGAAGCAACTGCAACTTTTGCAATTTTATTCCCCCTATTTTTCAGTTTTGTGGCCAGATGTTGGCAGACACACCAGAAATCCAATTACCATTTTTTCCTATTTCAAAAACAGTTCACATGCAAAACTATCTAGAGAATAAAAAGCTGTGTCAGAGTATGCTTGTAAGGGAAATGGTTTGTAGTCATGTTTTCACATGCATATAGGTAATTTCTGTACAATCCTGTGCACCTGTTTACTTGGACAGGGCTCTGAGCTAGGTCTGGGCTGACCTGATCTAGTTGAAGATGTCTCTGCTCATTGCAGAGGGCTTGGACTTATTCACCTTTCAAAAGTCCCTTCAAATTCAGACTATTCATTCTATGGTTCTACTTAGGAACTTCATATCAAAGTAATGAAAAAAATTACATGACCAGGAGGTAAACAGCCAGTCAGCAATGGAAATTTTTCAGTTTAATTTTGATATTACCTTTAGACACTACAGCACAGTAGTGTCTGTAAGATATGGTGTCATTTACAGAGGTCTTGGTCAATTAGAAACACCAATCATTCAAKTTAGCAAATGTATCATTACCTATTATGATGTACTTCATATATCATTTTAAAATACTGCATGAACAATATTTMTTTGTTGARTGAAYGKAGGTTTAAAGMAAAATATTATCTGAGAAAGCATTTKATATCCTAGAATGAMAGAAACATAGCATGGTTTGGATTCTAAGTGACCTTAAAGACCATTTCATTCCAACCTCCCCAYTGCAGACAGAGACACCTTCCACCATCTCAGGTTTCTCCAAGCTCCATCCAACCTGGTTTTGAACACTTCCAGGGATGGGGCAGTCACAGCTTCTCTGGGCAACCTGTGCTGGGGCCTCACCACCCTGACAGGGAACAATTTCTTATTAACATCTAATGCAAACCTGCTTTTGTCAGTTTAAAACCATTTCCCCATGTCTTGTCACTATCTGCCRATATAAAAAATCCCTCTCCCTCCTTTTCATAATACCRCTTTAGATACTAAGATGGAGTCTGAGGTCTCTCTGGAGCCTTCTCTTTTCCAGGCTGAACACCCCCAGCTCTCTCCATCTCTTCACAGCAGAGGTGCTCCATCCGTGCAGAAGCTGGGTGCTACTTCCCATGGCAGAAGGAGCAGAGGTCAACAGCTGGCAGACTGAGAGCAGATAACCYAAAACTGAATGCTCATCTAAGGCATAATCTGGTTTTGGAATGATCAACTGAAGACCCTGTGGAAGGCAGAAAAATCAAGAAATCAACTAGAGTCCTGGGGAAAAAAGCTCAAGCCCAAAGCAGGAGGGCCCAAAGACATCCTCTGGCACTMGATTTGCCTAAATTTACATATTTCCCATCAGCTGGTAGGTTTTCCAGGGACATAACCACMATATATTCACTTTATTTGAGTACATCTTGCTTCACTCTGGCATCTCCAGTGGCCACTGGCCAGGAAGCCAATGGACATTTGTTTTAGTTCCACATATCCATTCTGTGCTCTTATATTCTGTATTTATGGAACAGAAAATTAACTGGGATTGCAGGGAACACACACATCCTTTGTCTTGCAAGGTTTTAAGTTGCTCCTAGGCAGGGACAGTTCAACCTATGTCCCAAGATGTTTGAGACATACCATGGTGGGTTAACGTATCTTACACAAACTGGAGTGTCACAAGAGATATTGCATGAAAAACATGGGATTTTCCAGGAAAAAAGCTCAAACCCTATTTTATCATTGAGAAATGAAAACCAGCTGGTTTCTYGTTGGATTAGAAGCCACCAGAAAAAAAGAGCAATTTTTGGATTGGCTCAATGAATGGATGAGAAGAGAAAGCACTTGTCAGTGTCTTTTGGGACTCACCTTATAAAAGAGCATCCCAATCCCAGAGCCAAAGTCTTCAGGAGGGAAGGGACCAAGAGCAAGTCTTGTTTGGCTTCAGGGCTCACCTGATACCTGGTAATGTCTCAGTTCTTTTCTTTCAATGTCAGCTTTTGTTTTTCCTCAAAAATCCAACTCCCAAACCTCTGTGTTAATAACTTTAATTTGTATGTAACTAAAATGGTGAACCTAAGATTTCAGAAAATTGAACATGTTAAATAAGAGGTTCAAATATATGCTAATACCTAGAATGCTTTAATAATTTTTTTGTGCCTCCTAAGTGCTAGGAAAATAAATATTTGATTGGTTCAGTTT
Organism: Sporophila hypoxantha; assembly: GCA_002167245.1. Classification (NCBI taxonomy): domain Eukaryota; kingdom Metazoa; phylum Chordata; class Aves; order Passeriformes; family Thraupidae; genus Sporophila; species Sporophila hypoxantha. Next base: position 292,396 of record NDFG01000383.1, on the reverse strand, counting down.
GCTTTAGAGAGGTCTGTGGTCCAGAGAAATTGGTGACCTCTCAGTGGAAATCTACATGTCTATATCTATATATTTTCATTAAATACATAGCCTTTAAATATAAATATATTATAAATAGTTATACAATATTTTTGTAATGCATAATAGGTATAAAATTATATATTATTTATATTTTAATATAGTATATAATACATATTTTATTTATTGTATTTTTTATTTATGTCTCTACGTTAAACCCTTATTTGATTTTCAGAATTGTTCACTTCATCTCCTTATTTCTCCTGATATTTTCAAATATATAGAAGCTTGTGTAAACTTCTAATAATTAATTTTGAAACAGTTTGGGGTCACCCTCTATCAATTCTGTTCTCAGCAATAAGACATTTCAGCACAATCTCATTCCCATTCCTTGCTTGGGAGACCATCACTTGTYACAGATCAGAACATTCCTAATTCCTAATAATTCTTAATATGAAAATTAACTGCCACTTCTTTATCCATAAGCACCCTTCTAGACTATCTGATCCTATAAAGTTAATCCTAATATAAGTTTAAACTCTTCCAATGAAGGTTTCATGTGATTGCTTTTAAAATTTTCTTTTCAAATGAGAATTGATTTGATTGTACATTTCCATTCTAGAACTGCTGCCTGTAGAGCAAGACCGGAGATGCTGAGCAAATTGACCTCTTGAAAAATTTAAACATTACAAAATTAACGTTTTTTTCCCCCTGAAGTTTGTAATTTTTACAGTATTATCACCTAATTTTGCTTTATGTTGTTAATTTACTAGATAAAATGATTTAGCTAAAAATAAAGTTATGGAAGTACTTAAGACCAGGTTGGATTGGACTTTGAACAGCCTGGTCTAGCGGAAGGTGTTTCAGCCCCAGAGGCTGGAGCAAGATGAGTTTCAATGGTCCTTCCAATCCAAACCATTCTGGGATTCCATGATTCTGTTCTGGCTAAGGACTCTTTGCAAAATGGAAAAGAAATCTGAGCAACCAAACTATTAGAGTAACTTAATGATCTCATGTCCTGAAAACATTTTGCCTCACACAATAGTCAGGGTTTTACTGACTATTTTTGAAAGCTTGAAGATAAAGTTAATATAAATGTAATTGTTATTAATCCCAGGGACTGTCTCTTACATCTTCCTTGGTCCTTTTCCCAACAGTGCCACAGCACATCCTCAGCCATGAAGACCCTTTGCCTGCTCTTTTCTCTCCTCTTCTTGGCTCTCCAGATCTCTCCAGGTAAGATGGGAAAGAGATGCTGGAAAGGGATTTTTGTGCACCTGAAAAAAATCCCCAGCACGTTTTAACCACTTCTGTTTCAAACTGCTAGAAGCCAGTCAGGAATTAATCAATCAGCCCAGTGCTTGTGATAGACCTGCTTTGTAACCTCACTGCCCACAGCCAAGGTTGTGACAAAGACAGCTCAAGGAGTTTGAAAACAAACAAACAAACAAACAAAAAAAGCAAAACAGCCAAGGTTGTAACAAAGATAGCTCAAGGAATTTGAAAACTAAAAGAAAAACAGCCAAGGTTGTGACAAAGATAGCTCAAGGAATAAGAAACCCTCCCACTGCAAATTCCCTGCCCTGCAGAGCAAGGGGCAAGGAAACATTTTGTTCTTGTTGCAGGTTTGTCCTCACCCCGGAGGGAAATGATTTTCTGCAGAGGAGGGAGCTGTCACTTTGGAGGATGTCCCTTCCACCTGGTTAAAGTTGGACGTTGCTTTGGGTTCCGCTCCTGCTGCAAACCGTGAGTTTGGTGTTCACCAAGGCTCATCTGCAGGATGAGCAGAGAAATYGGAAATAGTTTGCCTGTCTCCTAACCTCCAAGGTGTTCCTGAATATTTAAATTAGGAATAAGGGGGGGAAAAAAATATTATGCCATGAGGACAGCCAAGTGTTCTGTGTTGACTCGTTACATGTTGCCCAAGAAGCATTTGGAGAATGCTCTCAGGCACAGGGTGATGTTTCTGTTGTAAAATTTGTTGTAAAATTAAATTATATGAAAAAAAGCCTTCTATTTTTACTCAGGAATGAATGAGCTCACTCCAAAATCTAGGGATATCAATTTAATTCACTGCTTTTCCTAAACAATAGGGAAACAGTCTCCTTACTCACACATATGATTGCATAGAGCTGTCCCAACATGACTATGAATGATATGAACTATTTTGGGAAGAATTTGTGTCCAGGAGGAAAAAAGCATGGGCTGAGAGTGAGTGGAGAGGGAKTATTAGCAGAAAGAAAATCTGAATATTTTTTTTCCTTTCTGCAGGCCGTGGAACGTGAGAGAAGTTGATGAGCCATTCATTGAAGAGTAATGAAAATTTCTTCTAAGCCTACAAAATTGCTTGGAATCTCCTTACTCCTAAAGGATCCCACTGGATCCTGCTGCAAAGCCTCACACTCCTTTCATTGCCTATGCAAAAGGCTTTAAAATATAGAGTAAATCCAAATGTGTTCTGCATTGCTCTCTCTCCTTCTAAATAAATTGTTGGTTAGCATTGGTCATTGAAACTTGTGTCATGATTCTGCCTGGGGTTTGACACACAAACCCCAGAGGGCAACAATTTATGATGCAAACTMCTCCTTAATTTGAGTTTTTCTGAGCCATACAGCTCTCCAGGTCTACACAGCTGTTCACCTACAGTGCCAGGAGAAAGGCTGGCTAAAAGAACTCAGTTTCCCTCTGTCAGAATGTGTRCAGATGCCAAAATCCCTTATTTCTGACTGTGCAGAAATCTTTTCTTGGGAAAACAGGAATGGTTAAAACCCCTCATTCCCTACCTGGAGGCCCTGGGCCCAGTGTAACCCTCCTTGCCAGGAGCTGGGAGCTGTGCTYCTCCACACCCCATCCCACCACATGGCAGTGAGGGACTGCCTGGCCCTCATGAGCACTTGGGATGATCCCATAGGGACACCTCAAGGACACCTTTGTGGACCTTAGAGGAAAATAGATTTCCCAGGGGAGCTGTCCAGGTGACATCACAAAGGGGCCCTCTGGATCAGATGGGTAACCTGGGTATCCCAGCAGGGTGGGAGCTGGGGGTCTTCTCCTCTCCACCCACCTGGACACAACTGGAGGTTGGGATGGCTTTCCTCTGTTGAGGCTGACCTCACCCTCCGTGGAAAATGCCTCCATGATGATGATCCATGAACATGTGTGTGCATAATGAGTGGCTCTGGTTCCACTGGTAAAGATTTCTCTATCCAAGGATGCCACCCTGGCCAATTCCAAATTTCCAGCTGGGTATGAAGCACTAGGCAGAGATGCCAGGCTGCTGCTTATTGGCATTTACAACCATCCTGTTTCACTGGGGAACTTCATCCACCTCCCACTTCCTACAAAGATGCCTCTATCCTGCAACTGTCTTTCTCCAAAACACATGACATCCTTAATATTTCATTATTATTCAATATTCAATCTTCAGCCTTAATATACAAATATTTCATATTTGTCTCAGGACAATGGTTTTGGCAGCAAAATTCTGCCCGGTGATGGAGTRATGGAGCAGAAGGCCCAAAGGAGTTTTTCATTTTCGACCTTACTCAAAAAGCAGACTCATACATACCAAAACATAAACCTTAGAGGTCAAGTTCTCCGGGGGTGTCCAGCCTGGAGAAGAGAAGGTGTTGGGGAGACCTTGGAGCCCCATCCAGTGCCTCAAGGAGATGAAGAAGAGCTGAAGAAGCAACACCAAAAGGGAGAAACTTTCAAACTGACAGAGGACAGGGTTACAGTGGATATTATGAAGAAATTCTTAGCTCTAAGGGTGGTGAGACCCTGGCATAGGTTGCCCAGAGAAGCTGTGGCTACTCCATCATTGGAAGTGTTCAAGGCCATGTTAGACAAGGCTTGGAGAAACCTGAGATAGTGAAGGTGTCCCTGCCCATGGTGGAGGTTGGAATGAGATGATCTTTCAGGTCCCTTCCAACCCAGACTATTCCAGAGGTGATTCTGTGAAAGAAGGATTCTGCTCCCCCAGGACTGCACTGGTGCTGGTGTCTTCACCCACCAGTTCCTGTGCCATCCCAAGGATTTCCCTGCTGGCCCCACAGCCCGGTGCCGCTGTGCCACGGGTGTCACAAGAGGTGTTGCATGGGGACAACGGTGCCATTGATTGCAACAGCCCCAGGAGGCCCCTCAGCCTCTGGCCCTGCAGCAGGGAGGG